>MU376177.1:41597-132511 GCA_022495205.1 Hypoxylon sp. FL1150
CATCACTCTACTCCATCACTCTACTCCATCACTCTACTCCATCACTCTACTCCATCACTCTACTCCATCACTCTACTCCATCACTCTACTCCATCACTCTACTCCATCACCATCACTGCTCAAGTATTCCCATCACTCAACAACGCCCAGCTTTTTCGGATTCCTTCAGCATCCCCACGTTCTCGCACGCTTCGCGTCTTGGGCGAGTGCATAATCCCCTGATGACACTCAACTCCGACTCCCTATGCCATGCACCCTCTACAAACCACCAACCACTATGATGCATGGTAGCGCTCGCACGTAGCAGCCAACATACCGGCAATTCCCGCAAGTTAGAGCTGACTGATATCTTCAAGCCTCATCCCCCAGACAAGCACCCTAGGGCCGCACTTAGAGGGTGGTGTCGGCAGCCTTCGACAGTCCTGAGACTCGGCACCGTGAGGGTTCACCTCGTCGCAACATAGCAACATTACCCACATTACCTAAAAATGACGGTCAAGATCTCGCAATAACCAGTCGGCCCCTCTTAACAGTTAACGACCAGATCATTGATCTTGTTAGTCAACTCAACTTCCTTGATTGTGAGTTTTTCTCTTCTTCCGCCTCCCTCTCCTTATCTCTGAAGATAAAACTTATGTTTCCTCCTGATAGTATTCGAGGTGCGCTGGAAGCACGAGCGCTCAAGCGTCTCGCTTGCGAATAGGACAGACATATTGCTGTTCCAAATCCTGGACTAGGCCTTCAACAAACAATCTCGTTTCGTCATGAATGATGGCTCCTAGACAGGCCCGCAACCCGTCGACCAAACGCAGGATTTAGTTCTGTCGAGAAACCTGCGTCGCACGATCTCAAGGTACAAATTGGTCGGAAGCCAATGCTGGACCAGTAGAAATTCAGCAAGCAGCATACGGCGAACCGACCCGCGCACGCAGGCCGTATACCTCTGGCTGGACAAGCTTACCAGAGAGTCCTTAGGAGAGGGCAGCCCCTCTTCGTAATAAAACAGCAGGCCGAGTTCGTGGTACGGCCGAGGAGGGGCATACCAAGCTTACCGACGCAACTAGCGGGGCTGGCTTTGGCAACAGCCCTATTGCCAAAGTGACGGGAAGCAACGAAAGCCCTCCGACAATGGGGTTGTGGCGGTTTGGCTATCGAAGCGGGTCCGACCCAGGTGTCGAGGAAGACGAGCAACCACAACTACGTCAACGCCCACAATCTTCTTCTCACAGAAACAGTCTGTCCCAACGATCACGATCACCAACACAGAGCCTCAACTCAAAACAAAATTCTTCAACAACCCTTGCTGCGCAGACAACGCGTCTAGTCTCCGCTTCCAGAGACAAGACTCTAAGTATATGGGACGTATCGACAGGTTACTGCGTCAAAACAATACGAAGACACGCAGACTGGGTTAGAAATGTTTGTCCGTGTGGCCGTCAAATGCCGACAGTAACTGTCGGCAGGCGGCCCGCGCCGACACTTTCATCTTGCTTTACCGACATTTCCACCCTCACCTCTACAAGGCGAATACCATTGATCCGGAACACTGTCTATGTACGGGCGAGGTGAACCCAAGGTTCACATATCATGTGGCGGGGTCGGCATCGAGATCCTACCAGACATCATAGGGTCTCAAGCCGACCCGTATCCCAGGACGTCTGTGAAGCGGAAGATGGTCGAAGAAATCACACACAAGCGATCGAGGTCTGCTAGGCTTTAGCAGACCTCGATCGCTTGTGTGTGACTTCTTCACCTGTCTTCCCTCTCTTCCGCTTCACAGACGTCCTGGGGAATGTGAGAAACACTTCCCGTCTCCTTGGATCGCAAAATGTGCGAGGTGACAGTAACTGTCACCTCGCACATTTTCTTCTCATTTCTTCGCCTCTTTCAGTTGCTGCTTGGGGAGCAACGTCTCCCATGATACCCCTACAATACCCTAGATAGCCAGAATAGCTATTACTGTTATGAATAATGTTGGTTTTCTATAGTTGTTTGATACTTTCGTTAGTTAATAAACCTAGTAGTCTCTAAAACCTGATACCATACCTTCCATGATACCACATTGTACCACTCCCTTTCCCCCACTTCCATAGATCTCGAACACACCAGGGGCCTAACCCGGATTGGGCTCTGCTCAATTGGCCCTACCCTGTCATCCTGCAGCTGACCGGAGATAGCACACAGTGTTTTGGACAGTAGGCCCAGTTGCCCATACAGTAGGCTGTTGTCTTAGAAAGAAAGTCGACGATGCGCGTTACTGCGATATGTATCAGGCCATTGACTGGTCTCAGTCAACAAATAATACTGGTGTTTTTTAAGTTCAATACGACGTTAGTAGTGGCAAACTAGGTAGTTAAGCATATTTCGTACTTGACTCGAAATCGAATGAGTAACCATGTTGCGCAGCCAAACACGACCTTCGAAGCCATCATAGGATTTCAGCAATTAAGAAATCCCTTATGCATGCATCCTGCAGCAGAATCTTCAACGTACCTAGCTTATGAGTCTCGTCAGAGATAGGAAATAAAGGAAATAAGGGACAAGGCAAAAGCTGCGTGCGCAGTTCCAATAAAGTAGTTAATTTAATCGCGGTCGATCATTACGGCAATCAGCAATGCCGCGAAGACGCCATGGACGCCACGGCCCCGCACGGCGCGCACCAAGTCGATGGTCAGCAAGATTCTTTCCTGCAGGCTGAGTCAACAAAACAAATAATAAATCATAGACCAGACCAGAACGGCGGCCAAAGGGGTTCGTCACAATGCATTGGCAACCTAGGTTAGGCTGTTGCTGCCGAGCTAGCCAGTTACCTTGTTTTCTTAAGCCAATTGTCTTATTACCTATCCCTATTCTAGACCTTTAGGCTTACCGTTTCTCATCATGAAGGGGGAAATACAAGAGGTGAGGCTGTCTGTGCAGCTCATCCCACCATCTCAACTTCAAGATACCCAAACTACATGAATATCAGGTAGTCAGTATCATGTTACTAGTCCCCGCTGACTATAGATACGAGGTAACGCTAGATCTCTACTAGCTGCAGAGCCGCTTCCTTGGCACACGTACTCAGGGCAGCTAAGTCCAAGGAAGTTACCGTGAGTAAGGAAGCTTGGAATGCCTCCCCATCTCTTTGTTGGCTTGAAAATTGTTAGCTTTAGTGCCGTCACCGCTTCCGAGGACCCGGGCGATTCGATCTACGATGAGATTTACCACTATCATGGAAACCGAATTTTCCGAGCGTACTTAGTAGGTTTCCATCGTGTCGGGCCGCGCGGAACTAGATGTCTAGGTAGCACCCTTTGAATATTCCACAACGCCCCTTCCCCTTTTCCGATGCTGTACAACCGCACATGTCTTACCTTCGGCTCCAGGCTATCTCCCCATCTCCCCTGTCTCTTTCATCCTTGGCCCTTGATAGATACCTGAGGTCTGTAATGGACCTAGCTGCAGAACCACATCCCAAGAGTCATGGCATGCTAACTTGTTCGCGCTGACTCCTCTTTTGTCACGTCGAACGTTGGGCACCGCCGGGGAAGCTCCCGTTACGTTACTGTGGACTTTCTGTCAAATCCGAGTCCTGTTCGTGGTGCTTCGAAGACGTGACAGTAGACTTTTTTCAGCTCCCCACACTATTATCTTGGACTTGCAACGTGGAGGCTGGAAATGCAGACGCTAGTTCCTTTTTATTCCCTCTAAAATTCAGCTTACCATTCCGGATCGTCTAAATACCGCCGATTAGCTTAGGCCGTCTCCCACCTTAGTGCGGCCAATGCGGTAGACGGACCTGTCGATCGAAATGCATAAGCCGCTAGTTTCACAACGCCATCGCTGCTATTGGCTTACCTCCTCTCTATCTTGCAGGTCCCGGCCAAGTTTTCCCTCTCTGCCTTTGGTGGCTTGCTGCAGGTCTAGCACTACAATCTCAGTCGTTCTCATCATGATATCATCAAGCGAGATTCTGATGGACGGGTACACAAAGACCTTGGCTAGGAGGTTTTTGGTGGCGCTGCGCGACAACGCGCTCGCCGAATTGACTTAGGCCTATAATATAAACAGGCAACCCGTCTTACTCGAGTTTTTTTTTTTTCTGATAGCTTTCCACGAGAATCTCGCAGTCGTTCTTCGTACCTGTCAAGTATCACGACAAGACAAAGCCATCCCACATCCAAAAATGGCTATCCGATCCCTCTTCCAGGCCTGTCTCCTGGCCCCTCTCGTCTCCGTCGCGACTGCGAATCCCATCAAAGGGAAGATCGGCTCCTTCGCGGAAACCCAGAAGCTCGCCGACCCTAGCTACGGCCCAATCCCCGGCCAGGATCCCATCTTCAGCACCTACTACGGAAAGGATGCACCTTTCCCCGGCTACCTAAGAGATGTCGTCCTACCGACCAAGAAGGGCCCGCCGGGAACAGACGACGTGGTATGGCAGAACCTTCTGTCGGCCGAGTGGATCATCTTCGACTTCTACCAGCAGGCCGTTGAGGCTTTCAACACATCGGCCTTCGTTCAGGCCGGCTACCCCAACACCACATACCAGCGCATCCAGGAGATCCGGAATAACGAGGCCGGCCACCTGCGCATCTTCCAGAACCAGATCTCGGCCACGTCCGTGAAGCCCGGCGCGTGCGAGCACCAGTTCCCCTTCTACGACCCCACCTCCTTCCTGGCACTCGTCACCGTGCTCGAGGTATCCAGCATGGCCTTCCTGACCGGCTTGGTCCAGAACGCCAAGCTGTCGTCGTCGCAGGCTGCCATGCTGGCGATCGCCGAGACGGAGTCGCGCCACGAGACCTGGAGCTTGCTGGAGATCTGGAAGACGAACCCGTTCGGCGGGCCCGTGGACACCGTATTCCCGTACGCCAACGAGATCCTCGACACGACCAACGGCTACATCGTGCCGGGCAGCTGCCCCAAGCTGAACCCGGTGTACCCGTCGCCGCGCCAGGGCCTGCCCGCGCTCAGCGCCGGCAAGGACACCAGATCGCTGCTGCCCGGCGCCACCATTAGCCTCAATTTCACCGACGCTACCAACCAGCCCAGCTTCGCGGCCGACTGCCAGTACTACGCCGTCTTCTTCCACGGCCTCACCAACATCAGCGTCCCCCTCAACACCACCGCCTGGCCCGCGCAGGAGATTCGCGTCACGATCCCCAAGCAGTTCGAGACCAAGGGCGTCATCGCCGCTGTTGTCGCTGACACCCCCGGCGCCCCCACCAAGGAGACCGTCGTCGCCGGCCCCGGTATCATCCTGGAGCAGCCCGCCGCGCTCGCCGTCGCTCTGCTATAAGATATATTTTTAGATATCCGTAAGGGAGAGCATGTAATGTGAAAAGGGAAATATTTGGGACTTAATGAGCAGCGGGCAAGCTGAATGACACATAAATGAGGCTCTCTTATCTGTTACTTATAAACGACGCAGCCCGGCGGATTCATGGATCTGGACATTAGTTTTCGCTCGTAGATATTTAGCGGTAATAGCAATGTTTAATATGAGTGTACACTATCCATCATAATTCGCTCCGCGGGCGTTTGAATGTCCAAATCATTATGCGCACGACCTTCTTGGTTTTGTCATCTTATTCAACAGCTTGAAGAGATAATTATTCATATGACCTCAGTGAAACCCTCGCCTATATATTATTCCCCATCAGCACCATAATAATTGTCAAACCCTTTTTGTTTTCATGTTAGAGACTAGATTGTCTTAGCGACACATCTCCCGTAGTATTTGCCATCGATATGTACCTACCTGGTAAACATGATATCCTTTTCTACCCATGTCAATGTACGTTTCTTCACCCTAAGACTCCTAGACTTGACACCCAGCATGAATATCATAAGCCATAGTATATCCAGGAATCCGGTGTATGTATGAGGGAGATATACCCGTAAACCCGTTTTACCCGAATACAGAAACGTACAGCATTAAAACCAGCATCACGGCAATATACAAAACATAAAGGCGCAGCGCGAACGTCGTAGGATCACCGCACACCATCCGCCACATCTGATCGCAGACGTCCCTCTCGGTCCAGGGTTCCGGCGCAGGCTGGCTCGTGCATATGTGCACGCCGTTGACGATGCGGCACTTCTCGATCAAAGGCGGCGCTGCTCTGTCACGGCGGTCGAGGCGCTGGTTTGTAGTAACGTCACTTCTGCGTGTGACAGATAGGGCGGGCTGGGCTGGGAAAACGAGGGCGCACAGGGGAAGGAGGAGGATGGCGAGGACGAGGAAGGAGTAGTGCATTTTGGTGGGTGTGGACAGATTTTAGATGATTATAGCATACCTGAGCGTAGTTACAGTTGGTTGATTGATATAAGTCTCGATATGTGACTCTCGCTAGAGACGTAGGTTCAGTTATATACGCGGATTTGGGGTGTATCGCATATGTGTCCCGTCCTGTATTTGTCCATCATCGCCGACAGTTATACAAGGCCACGTACTTGATCACATGGCACAGCTTGTTGGTGACTGCTGTCCAGCGTTGAAGAGATAGACACATATCGGGTAGACCATCAAATCAAACTGACAGCACCGCGATAAGTTGACCACAACGTGCATTGAGATGGCAGGTGTGTATTGTGAGAAATCATGCCATACCCGTGCTATCGGCGACTTCAATCTGGCTCTTACAGAGCAGAACAATAATATCATGGAGCCTCCTCGTGTGAACGAGTAAGGCAAGGTGGGCAAGAGATCAATCTGCATGTAGGAAGACATGTCACCTTGAGGACGAAGAGGAGAGAACTTTCTAGATCACATGCCTCTTACCATTGACGCCAATCAACACCTAGGGGTAACATACGACGTCAGTGTCTCATGGTATAGGCATGCGAGTGTATGTTTACGATGAAATAGGGGGTGTCCTTGAGACTTGATATTGCCCCTCTCCTAACTATTCTAAAAACTTCAATGTATATCCAAGTACATTCATCTCCCGAGATGATTTATATAGTGATATACCAGGAGAGCATGGTTCCCCTAGTAAATTTTCACTTATGAAATATAATGTCTCTTGCATTCGTTATGAAGAAGTCAGTTATGCAACGTGATTCGGTAACGCAAACCTGATCAAATCATCAACTCTCAGGCATTTAGGAGCGAACTTGAACTCCACTGTCTAATTAGGAGATTATAAAGAGTACGGTTTAGACGTGTAGCTATCACCCTTATATGAGCCGACTGGATTGTAGCTATATCTGGGAGTAAGGAGTAAGTTAGGGGTGTAAACTTGGAGCTACCATTGGCTATCTACCTCCCGATAGTGGAGGTTACCCTTACAGTCTTTCCAAGAGTTACTGTATCCCACCTTATCTTTGAAGAGGATTATTATCAACTCATTTTAACGAGCACCGGCTTAGGATCTATCGTCTAGAGACTTCGGACCTTGAAACTAGATGAGTAAACCCGGAGGAATACCGGGACAATAAGAAGAAAACCTGATATAATTATGGATGCTATGTTAGACAGAGATAGTTTGTTTCAAGACCCGGCTCAGTCATTGCTACTATGTATGCTGAAGTACATAGCTAACTCGAATCCCTGAGGTCCATGTCCCACCGACACTTAGCGACGGACTCAATTATATAATCAAGTCACCGACTTGCGTAGGCAAGGAGAGCTTGTCCCGGCGCAACTCCTAAGCTGGGCAGGATCACCGGAGCGGAGCCGGATCCCGGACTCCGGGACCGTGCACATTCTACGTGAAGACGCGCATGAGCTGTCGGGAACGTCCGCATCGCGTCATATCCAATTTAGACCTCTTCTACCAAGTAATCTAAATCATACACAGTTCCCACTTAGGTAATCCCAGCAAGCTATGTAGATCGATCCTGTAATCTCGCCACCAAAGCCACGTGCTGCCCGACGTCCCCATCTAGGCCGATCCCCCTGAACGAGGGGGCCTGGGGGATAGATGGAGATGAGATGAAACACGCAGGGGAGAGGCGATCGGGCCGCGCGCAAGGAAAACCTGGAGGTTTCGCTTATCCATATTTAATACCCAGGTACTACGATGCTTCTGGTCTGTTCGTTCCAAGTTTCAGATTTCTCGCTTGATATGTGGACATACCGCGGCGTGATAGCCAGGTCTCGCAAGGTCGCTAACCTATGTAGGATAAGGTGAAGAGAGACCATCGATGTTGCATCGAGTCTGTTCGCCCGTCGCATTCCACAAAACGTTATCCGCGCTGGCGGGACGCGTCGCGTTGCATCGCATCTGTTAGGTATCGCGCCCGCACGGCTCAAAGCTTCTGAGACCGGAATTTTCACGGCGCAGAAGTTACCCAGAATCTGTTGCCTATACGGTCGTATCGAACTTGGCCAACTTGATCTAGGTAGGGATGGCATCTTCTCTCTCTTCTAATTCGCTACCAGTTTATAGAGTCATTCAGCCCCGATCAGATCAGATGGATGCATCGGGTCCAAGTTCATTAAATTGCTGATGACATCCCATGGGGTCGCAAAAGCCGGGGTGAGGCGCGCGCATCCAGTCTCTTCAAATAGATTGACATAGGAGGGACCTAGAAGCGCCTTCGAGTTAGCCCCCAGTCTCGTATCGATTCTTCAAGAGTAATCGAGGGCGACAGCCGGAACGAAGATTCGTTTCAATGGGCAACACCGACGAGCCTCCTACTGCGACTCTGCGTTGACTGTTGAGTGCTGTAAGTAGGTAACGCCCAGAGTTGAAGAGTTTTGGGTAACGGCTCGTTACCAAGGAATTGAACAAGCTTTATTCTTGCGCCGCCGTTTGATAATTACCCGTTGCTCGTTTCATCAGGGGTGGTTTTCTACCCCGCGAAAGCTCGTGCTCCCGTCCAGCTTCTTGGCACGGTTTTCAGGCTTAATTCGATCAATTAATGATAGATAAGGCGAGAGAGGGCGAAATATATGCCTTTCTTCTCTCGTCCATACCATACAGACCATATCGGATGGTTTCCTCCATCGCCTATAACACTACTCAGGCGCGACATCCAATGGAGGTGGATGGTCTGAATGGGTCTTAAGATCTTCGGAGGCCTGAACAATGAATGGACAGCATTTACTGCCCAGACTGGGGGCCAAGGACAAGCCTGACGAACTAGCCAACCCACACCAGATTTCTTCATGCATGCCGTGAGCGTCAACGGCCTATGCGGTGTCAAGACTCTGCGTTAGACCCTGGCCGATGATTCGCTGGAGGAGGGTAGGGACAGCGCAAAGTCGCTGGTTCTGGCAGATTTTACTTAGCAGCAGCTAAACTGATTTCTGTCCTGCCCCTTGCTTTGTCGAGCTGTCGTGTTAGGTACGTGCATACGAAAGTATATGTAATGTGCGTATCCGTACAACATATGCCTTGTTCGTGCATCAGCAGCCGTGCGATGCAACGCAGAAGTTTGTGTACTTGAGCAGCTTTTTTTTTTCTTCAACACGGATATAGTGTTGCGCTACCTGTAATAGATGCGTGTCATAACCCATCCGATGAACTGTTGCTTGTCCTAAGGGCAGGCAATGAATAAAAGGCAAGGCCGTTGTAGATCACCCCGTCTCTTGCTCTCACCGCTCGAACAACGGCATCTCTTTCGAACTAAACTCTTTGCGCCCCCAGGGACATGTTCCCACCCCTCCATCAAACATTCGCGATGGGAGGGACCCGACGAATCAGACAAGGCCCCCTTCTTCGGCTAGCCCCCACGTGCACCCAGGTTCAGGGCGGGTAGTCGTCGCAGCGAACGGATTGGTCAATCAGCAGGTTAGACACCCACTCGAATCAATAGACTATAGCGAATGAGTATAAGACGAACTATCCCCGAAACTCTCGGTCGCCATATTCCGAAGGTGGCGCATTGCCCGTTAAGGGTTGTTCCTTGAGTGTAGTGTCTTCCCAGGGCGGGTATGCCGTGTAAAGCAGATGAAAATAAGAAGAAAAAAAAAATAAGATAAAAGAGTTAAGTGTCACATGGCAGATAGAAGCACGAAGCATGCAACGATAAGACTAACGATCGTGATCATTGCATATATATGCTTCTTCATCCTGCTGGAATGACATCCCTAAGGAATATTGATGTGATGTCAACGTGCTTTACTCCTTCGAAGTTTTTTTTTTTTTTTTTTTTTTTTTTCTCCATCTACAAACACGAAGTCTCTTGAGCTTTTAGTCTCTAGCAATTACCTAAGGTTGCCTAAGTAGGTAGACTAGTGAGGCAAGGCGACAGCGACAAGCCGGATTTTAGGGATCGAAAACGGGTCGTAGACCAAATTGTGTAAGCCAAGTCTGAGTTGGCTAGGGTGCGAATGCTGTGTGGTGTAGTGGAGGGGCAGGTTGTGGTAGGTTACAGGGTACGCTACCTTTCTTAGTCTTGTTCCTTGCAGGCGTCCGATACGTTGTCAATCCTGTGGCGAAGGGAAACGGGCATCGCGGGAGTGCTCTTTTTCAGTCTTGCGCTTCCCGCTATCGGCAAGGAGGGAATTTTTATGGAGGTTAGATAGTGGAGGAGGGGATGCAAGACAATACAAGTGAAAGCGCTAGAGATTTTTCGATCGGTTGTTGCGACTGGAAGAGCGGTAAGCCGGGCGAGACAATGAAACTTGCGATGTTGAAGGGGAAGGGAGGGAAAAATCAAGATATGAACGGTATCGTCGCTGTCTCGTTTCGCCAATCGCCGACAGGGAGTCTTCGCTATAATGAAACATTCTATTAGGCCCATGGTAAACTTGAGACGAAACAAAATTTCTTACCACCCATGTCACCGCTCGCTCATATCCCTTCAGCACACTTTTTGTCTAAGACTACACGAAAATAAGAAGAAACGTTTAGATGAATTTAGAAAAGAATGATATCGTAGCGTGGTATCATTAAGCTATTCGTCTCTAGCATAGTAGCGTTATAGTAGACTCGTGTTATACTCCCCTTCTCCTATCACCTATTAGCTGGTGCATCTTTGACCCTCCCCACCCACACCCAAAGAGGCCATGGCTCATTAGCAGGTAGTAATGTGCTTGTGGTATCATATCAATATACTTCCTTCTTCCTAGAAGAAACTCAATCATGCAGCCGTGCAGCCGTGCATCCGTATTTGCAGTTCATGCGCCGTGGAACCCAACTCAATTCATTTAAACGCCCCTCCCTCCATGCGCCACGAATGAATAAAACCAAATGGTAAGAATAAACATAAAGAAGTGTCGTAATTGTTCAGAGGTGAGATGAGGGTAGAGTTTAGTTTTACGGCTTTAACCGTATGCTCCGCCGTTTATTTATATTTAGACCACTTAGTAAGCCCTTTTTCCCTGTTACCGGGCTCATGGGCGACGTCGACTGTGCGGGTGGCGGTGGTTTCGAAAGTACTCTCGGCGTCGAATTCCTCTTTGCCGACTTGACGATATCGTTATAAGTTACTGGTGTCTGAGGTGTCTGAGGTGTCCGCGGCGATGGGGTGACTGCTGACTGAGGTTCTTCGGGTTTTCTTTCCTCCTCCTTGGATGCATGCGACGTGTTGAGGGTGAGCGGGAGATCGATGGTTGAGGCTGATACGGGCGTCCAGGCAAGACTATGCCTGGATACGTCGTCCTTCAGGTTCGGACGGCTGCGCTTCCTGACTAAACTCAGAGACTTCTGGAACCTGTGGAAGGCGGCAGTCGGAGTCTTCGGGACTCGAGGGCTGGCGCCAGCTGTCATGGCTCGTTTCGGGGTAGGGGCAGAGTCCAGCCTGTAGTTGCCGGTGGCGAAAGGGTCCTTGCTGAGGAACGACGGGCTCTCCTTTGTCCTGTCTATTGTGGATGCCAGGCTGCTCTGGCGTGGCGGGTGACTTGGTCGCGCGCTCGACGACGAGTCATCGCGGATGCAAGGGGAGGACGATCTCGTTCGAGGTCTCCGTATGGGCGACACTGATCTTCGACCACTGACCAAGTTCACCACGCACGGCTTTCCTACGAATACTACCGAGACGGCCCGCGCGGTGTCCTCCTGGCTCCCACGTCGCACCGGTAATTTCTCGGACTCTTCACTGGTCGAGTCGGTGTCGGAGTCGTAGCCTGAGAAGTCGTCCGCAGACGACGAGGCGTCCTCTTCCGAGGAGAGGTAGACATCGTGGGGGTCGGTAATCGCCTCGGTCGTGTTGAGTTTCAGTCCTTCCAGGAGCCGCGACGCCCTGAGCGCGTTCTTCTCAGGTAGCTTCGGCGTCTTGATAGTCACTTCGCGGGCATCCATAACTGTTGCTTCTTCGATTATACACTTGTCCTCCACGTCGGGGAAGACTTCTGGTAGTTCCTCTTTGGAGGTGGTATATGAGGCAAAGCTGTGTCTCGACTGTTCGTGAGAGCGGGAGTCCTTGTTAAGAGCTCTTCTAGAAGGAGCGGATCTCCGACCTTCATCTAACCCACTCGTCGACACACGCGACTGTTCCAGAGACATTGTTGAATTTGGTATTGTAAGGGTATCGACCCGCCTTTGTGGGACCCCTAGGCGTATATAATTTCGGTAGTAAGGAGATAAAAGGGGGATTGGACTGAACCTGTCGGATCTGCAGTATATATATATATATATAATCCGAGGCCAGCTCTGTTTCTTTAGAAAGTAGTTAGGAGAAACATGCTCATAAGGTCGAATGGGTTGGTAGGCATGAGGATATGGAATATTTTCACGAGAAGAGAAGTTGGGCAGTGGGTGGCATACATAACCACGGATTGTGGGTGTATATTCCTGCGTGTAAGTGGTAGGGTGGAGGGGCGGAGGGAACGTAGCTACGTACCAGTGCTATACTAGCCGGGGTCATAGACCAGGGGGATGAGCAAGGGTAGCAGGGGTAGTCGGACTTCCCCTGAACCTGGAAATCTGGAACACTGGGAACAGAGCTCTTAGCGGGTGTTGTAACTCTCAAGCCTTCAGGAAACTTTCAGGCTTCCAGACCCTGGGAAAGGTACATGCGCAGGGTTGGATGTACACAGCCCAGTTTCGCCCCAAGTCGTGCTGCTTCGTTTTCCTCGTCGAGGAGTCAATGGGAAACGGCGTAAAGTGAAAGTTGCGAAGGATGTAATAATTACAGTAATGAAATACGATAAAATGGCCTGAGAATAGAGTTTGCCTTGGACCAAGGATCGACTAGGCGTTCGCTTTTGGCTGTCGCTGGGTCCAATGTGTTGTTTCAAAGTGAACATGGGAATTTAGAATAGAGGCGTAGCTTGGCAGCTCTGTCGTTGGTGCACTTACACGGCCGCTAAAGAGTTCGAGTTTAGTATGTAGTTCAGGCCTTCGCACAGGCCATTCGGCGCAACACTGACGTTCTGTCTGTTCGGTATAGACTACGATTTGATAGTTGGGACGGTAGATGGTCTGATTTTTATATAACGGACGACGAAATCCGATCCGATCTTTCTTATATGAAGTAATTATCTTATCCCAAGTAGCAGGAATTAAGCAAACTTTAGGGGGATGATCGACTTTTCAAATAATCGGATGGTTGGGCAAACGCAGATAGAAGTACTAGCCGGAACCCGATTTTTTTCTCATAGCCACCACTACATATATGTACCTAGGTAGGTACTGCTATTTTCGCCCGTCATCAGGCAACGGGTCACCTTGGGTCACCTTAGGTAATACATGATCAGCTTCGCCGCCCTTCAAGCCATGATGCCATCCTATTTCTGGAGGACCGGGGAACATTGGTTCTTTCGACTCAGTGTACGTAGATACTAACACGCCAGCAACGGGCCCAGACAGAAGAGATCATTTTTAACAGGGGACACTAACATGGTGGGGCCTTGACGGGTTGTGTTCATATTTCCTCTCAAGGACACGATATACCAAGGGCCTAACGGCGTAGGATTTTGAGTTCTAGAGAGAATTCCTTACGACCTCGTACATACGAAGTGCAAGTCCGCTGATAGGAAGGATTGGGGTCAACGGGCTATCAGTCCATCGAGAATCCTTCATGACGACAAACTATCAGATCGCAAGCCAGTCTATCCTTGATATTGACTGATAGTCAAGTCGCACATGGTATTGGGTATGAGCTTGCGATAACGGGAATAGACGAGGCTCACATTACAAAGATTAGGCTGATTTGTAGTTTATAACGAGTGAGTGAGTAACAGGTCTAACGTATAGAGCGATTTACATTTCTACGTTGATGACAAGATCGGGGCCGCATTGATGATCATTATCGGACAATAATGTTGGTGGTTTGGCTGTCGAAGTCTTTTACTGTAGGTGGTTAGCGGCTGCCAGCGGACTCATCGTTGGTAACGTTAGCACCTAGAGACCGCTGGGCCCCACCTGCCATCAGCCCACATGCCACTGTAGCTTAAGCCCTGGCATCCGAGTCGGACTCCGTACTACCCAGGAGGTAGGTATGTAGACGGCCGGGTCACGAAGAAGCCGTTCTTTTATTATTCACAATCTTCTCGGCAAACAGCGGAAAACAAGACATGTAGACAGCATACAGAATCCTCCCTCCTAGTAACTGCAATGGCAGTCGATTTGGACAACTGTCCTCTATAAGATCCAAAGTGCTGACCGAGCTCCGTCAGAACGCAAACGCAATGCCGATCTGCAATTGTAGGTAACAGCAACCACCAACTTAGGTACCGCCGAGACGTCGAAGCGATAGTCCGTTTAATCGGGCAGGTAATACCCAATTGGTATTACCTATTGCTATTGCACCTACAATCTAGGTAGGCACATGTTCTATCCTACTCGGTGCTATCGTCTCTTCATAAGCTGGTGGTGGAATGATATGCCATACCTCTTGGATTGAGAGACTTTTCATAGTTCGATCGTGTCCCGCCTGCCCCTTTCCACGGACTGGTTCGTTCATCATCGAACTAGACTTCTAAGTCATGTGGGAGCCATAAGAAGGGTGAGGCAAAATGCAAAAGCACCAACCAGCGCGTAGTAACGCAACCCGCACTAGACTGAGTGCAACGGTGGTGGAGGTTGTCGCCGGGTGATTGGTCTTTCGTGGGTTTCGGTCCGACGACTTTTCCTTATAAGGCCTCACCATTCGAATGCCCCCTTAGCGTCGAGACTCCCTCGCGAATCACGATGGAGGGATGCCGTCCGGACGGCGTATCAACTCTGGTCGTGTCCGGTCTGTCTGGTATTACCAAGATATACCAAAGCTTACGGTTTTGTGGCATCTTGATTTTTTGCCTCGTCGTCTACGGAACATCGTGCACATAAGTGATGATTATCCACCAATTCACCCCTATTGCAATACAAGACGGGATATTTGGCCTCGTCATCTGCCCGACGGAATATATGCATTGCATCCCACTGCAACGCGTTTAAAAATCCTTTTCTCCGGGCTTGTTCCTCTACCTGCTCAATCGAGTGGGTGAAGCTCGAGCTAGGTCTTTTCAGAGGTTCAACCCTAGTTCTGGGGATGTGTGTCCCAGGTTGCTATACCACATTAAGACAGATTACATGCAGGATGTTCAACACCATGAAACAAGATGAAAATCCAATAGCAACGTCGTTTCTCTTGGCTTCTATTTTCCCTTCCCCTTCTGATCTACTTCCAGCATGCAAACATATTCCCGAAGTACCAATCGCGTCAAAACACCTTTGGGGACCTTAAGTGCTTCAGAAAGTCGCCTGTCTGTGTCTGTGCATGCGCGCCTGGGTTTATCTAATCACACTTCTAGTACGTAATCGTCGTGAAAAGAATTGCTGAACAATACACGTTTCTACTCCGTCTCCTCTGCCGAAGGTCCGGTTTGGGTTGATTTTTTTCCCCATCCACAACGAATAGCCTGAAATGAGTCGTTTTCTTTTCTATTTGCCTCCCTCCCCATCAATCATATTGCGCATCGTACTCCGTTTGAGCGATAATTGTTCATTACCGGATATCTAGGCGTTGGTAATTCACCACATGATGTTTTCTTGTTCTAGATCAAGTCCGAACTTGAACCGGCTCGGTATTGGGCTTCTAAGAATAAGAAAGACTAACTACCAAAATGGATCTGTGACCTGACCTGGCTCCTGTTTGGTTAACTGAGAATAGTGTGGTCCCCTGGTCCCCTTTTTGACAAGCCAAAAGGTTATGGCGTCACCCACTCAATCCACTCTTGTTTTGATCGTCAGAGACAGCCAATAATGTCTACGGAAAGCGTCCGTCTCTTTCCAAGTCGGGCTGGCCTGAATCTAGCCTTGCATCCCAAGTACTAAGTACCTAGGTATGTACCAACCTCCACAATCTTCAATCCCTGGGATCTGATCGCATTTCTAAAAATTGCATCCCACGAACTCTAACGTGACAATCTACAAGCCTCAGACTATGTACATCATTGGAAGATCTACCCATCTAAGCTTCTCTATCCTTCAGCTACAAATGAGCTGATTTACATAAATCCACAAGGAAATAACCTTGATAGATGGGCCATGGCATAATAAAGTTGACAGGCTGTGATGTTAAATCCTAGCAATGTAGATCAACGCGGATCTTGTAAGCCTCCGAGACATGCTACCTGGCTACCAACGCACCAGCCACCTAATCAATAAGAAATGACATCGTCAAGTTGCCACAATTGCTACGGAAACCGGGTTCACAAATTACATTTGCTAGTGATACCTGTAATACTGCCGTCAACAGTCTTCGTACCAGACAGCTGGATATTACATTGATGATCCTGACGTCTCGATCGTCAGCATCACCCAGAAACCCGCTCCTGTCTCGACCTGACAACCCAGCATGACCTGCGATCACAATCTTAAAATAACTCCCCTTGCGCGGTAGCACATGGCGACATCCACGTTTGGTTTCGAGTCTAGAATCTAACATCATCCCCTTTTCTGGCTCGTGGGATTCTTTCGAGGGCCCCGTGAAAACCCCATCGAAAGATGACGTTTATTTCTGTTTCCGGGATGATGGAGACGGCCAGACCAGCACGTGTATGCTGTTTCGAGGCACAGCTTGAAGCTCCGTGGTTCGTCAACGAGACCAGGTATGATCTAATAAATTTCATATCTACCCAGGTTCAACCGTCTATTTTGACTTACTACGGGAGACCGACCGTCGTCGTCGTATTTCAAATGTAGCTTCATCCCTCCCGAGAGGCACAAGTTCAGTCTGGATGTCGCTCTCGCAGAAAGGCTACTGTTTTGACTCGCCAAGGATTCATCCATCCAGCTTTCTCAGCTCAGCCTCAGCAATCTTGGACCCTGAATTGTTTTGAGGCGGCATGCTAAGTCCGAAATCGTAAGCTCGCTCCTCCTGCCAATACCCTCTCATATTGGCTATGCAATAAGGGTCCTCTCCGTAAACCACTGCTTTTGAGGGGTGTACCCCTTATCTCGGATTCTTACAGTAAGGGACAGCCGAACTTTGGGTACTTCGGCGGTGCACGAAGAAGCCGCTGCATGCACCAAGGCGAGTTGCTTTGTGGGGTCGGATGGGCAAACCGAGAGACGATATTTTAAGAATAAGTATATGCCAGCTACGCCAGCTGAGCTGAGGCTGTGTATTTTTGCACGACACGGCATAAACTCACGACTGATGGTAATTGGGCCTGCTTACCTTTGATTCTAGACCTCGAAGCTTGCACTTGCTTAGCTGTTATTTTTTGCGCCGGGCGCGATGCTGCGACCAGCAGTAAACGAATGAAGCAACCAATATTGGAAGCTCTATCGGGTTGGATCATCGCATCCGGCTCGCTTGTCGGGTCCGTTACTCGTCCTATGTTACCTAAGGTATGCGTCCCAGAATAGAGCCTCTACCTATTCCGTATCGTATATTCAACCCTTGCTGCTTTGGTTAACCACGCAGCAATGCATTGCATCGTGGGTCGCAAGTCGTCATGCGTACCCAAGCTAAGCGCCGCACGCTGCCAACTTCGTCTCTACCAAAAAATGACGTTAGTTGCTATGCAGCAACAAGCAATGGGCTCCGCTTCACCCTTCCCTCGGCCCTTTGCGGAGGAGCAGAGCCAGGTTAGGGGGCCGAAAATTTAGAAGATCTAGAACCCAAGATATAATCCTCACGAACGGTACGAACGCGGGCGATACTTGTTTTGGTTTGGGAGGAAGGAATCCTGCCAGCCAGGCGCCAAGCTGACGTTGAGCCGACCTTCTGCAAAATCTCCACTCTATCCATCATACAGATGGGAATGGGAATATGCACTTTCTTTCCTACGGCTACAGTCGGAAGGTCTGTAGTCTCTTGGGATGTGGGATAAGTGCGTTTCTCCCCTTCGTCGTTTGATACTAATTAGCATCGCGACTGAGTCCGGGTACTGCAATTAGAGTTGCGCTGTCTATACGCTGTGCCTCCGCTCGGGTTACAGCGCGCTTCGCCCGCACAGGTCACAGCCAGTCCTAAATTGTTTCGGCGCATCGTTCCTAAGTCTTTAGCGGCTATGACAAGATCGCTCGTAAGTTGCCGACTTTTCGATTGTTTCACGTAGGGATATACTCGTCCGCATATTCCGTAGACATCTAAATAGCAGGTAGCTTAACGATCAGGGAAGCTGGATCGAAGAAGCTGAGCTGGAGAAAATGGAGAGAGATGCCTGTAATCGGCCACTGTAGCGTACCTGCATTAGCTCCGCCCGACGAAAGAACAGCCTGTATCACAGTACCAGAGAGCTGGTCGCAATTGACATCTACATCTACAAGTACCTAAACTTAATGTCGGGCTTACAAGTAGGCACCTAGGTATGTATCTACCTGATAGTATTGCAATACCTTATGGAGTTTTGAAATACATTATGTAGGTAGTTTTGGATATCGAGGTTATGAAACTTCAAGCTTTGTAGTAAGCTCTATATGATTTAAGCCAGACCCATTTATATAAACTCGACAAATCGCCAACGATAAGGGCGTGTAACTCAGTGGTAGAGTGCTCGCTTTGCATGCGAGAAGTCCAGGGTTCGACTCCCTGCTCGTCCAAGATTTTTGTCTCCCATCCAGTCTCGATAACGAAATTCTAGTCGCATTCACAGCCTACTTTTGAAATTTGTTATTCGCGTGTGTTTGATTACACCTACTCACGAGACAGGCTGGGGCCTCCAGAACTAAAGGCATCCTGGTCTCTCGCTGCCGTCTAGCGTTTGCTCCTGGCTCGAAACTATCGTGTGTACTATTTATTCTATTTTTATCTTTCACGTCGGAAGCAAGCTTCATCCTAGTTAGGGAGGAAGCTATTCGTAAATGAAGGGTGTTTGTAATCTTGCAGCTTGTCGCATCTGTTAGGAATCAGTAGACTAGGTTTGAGGTGAGGCCTAGCATGTTGTGGGAGATGAAATATGTCTTTGATATGAAGGATTCAAGGTACGTTGCTTTCTGGCGTTCACATCGTATGCACCGCTAAAGGTAAGAGACAAAGTGGTTTCGAAATGTAGCTACCTACCGTAGCGGGGATGGGGGTTTTCGGGAAACCGTTTTTTTGGGCTTATTCTGGTTGCCCCGCCTTATATACTGGTTGCTAGACTATATATACTAGTTATTAGATTATATATACTGGTTGCTTAATTTTTATACTGGTTGCTAGGCCATTTAATTCAAGTGGGGGGTCTGAAAGAATGGTTGCTTAAGAAATCAATTGGTTGCCCCTATCGTCAGGTCAAATTTTGAGAGGATGACTAGGATGACTAAGCGAGGCTAGCAAGGCTAGCGGGGCTTTGACCAATTAGCGCCTATCTTTTCGCATGAAATTTTTCAACACCAAAATAATAATAACAATATCACCAATACTCCAGGACCTTCAGGATCACCACCACCAGGACTACCAGGACCACCAGGAATTAGTACCACCACCAGGACCACCAGGAATCAGGACCACCACCAGGACCACCAGGAATCAGGACCACCACCAGGACTACCAGGATTTAGGACCACCAGGATTGATTACCTTGAATTGTAAGTTTTCTTCCTATCCCATCGCAAATTACTAATGTCAAATTATAGGTATTGGGTATTGAATATTTTCGAATGTAAGTTGACTTTATCCTTGAATTTAAATGTTAAGATTTTTGTTAATTAAATTTTGATCAGTTGTACGATACAAAATCGCGATACGATGGATAGGGAGGTAGGGTGTTAGGGAGTGCCTGAGATATATCGAAATATTTGGAAGATTTATACTTAGAAGATTTGGATTTGAAAGATTTGGACTTGGAAGATTTGGACTTGGAAGATTTGGACTTGGAAGATTTGGACTTGGAAGATTTGGAAATAGTGGAGGTAATTAGTTCGGGAGCAACCAATGTATCAGGAGGGCAACCATATCAACTATCCCACTTACCTCCTAGCAACCAATATATCAAGTATCCCACCAAGCAACCAATCTATCTGCGTAAAAGGGTTGTTCAAAAACGGAACGGTTACTAAATCTGAAACCGTTTCGCGCCAAATATATTGGTTTTCAAAAACCCCCCACCCCCGCTACGGTAGGTATCTTACGTGTGAATAGCTTAGCCATATATCAAAATACGCCTGTCATTCATTAACTCATCTCTTCAAGGGTGTAAGAGGGCAGTGTGGCCGAGTTGGTTATGGCGTGAGGTTAAGGTCACCTTAGCATCTAATTCCTCATGGAGCAATCCGCGTGGGTTCAAGTCCCACCGCTGTCAATCTGTTTTTCCTCCTATAGTCTAGAACTCTACGGAATTTTTTGCTTGTCCTTAACTCTGTGGATGTGGGCACGCGCCGTCGGGTTAGGTCTTAAATGGAGTGGAGCATGCTGGGTCAAGTTGTGAGGTGAACTACGAAGGACTTGACTTCAATGTTCGGTACACGGAGGTTACAACTGTAGACATGCATGCTAATCGTACTTCAATATCTGAGCCGGTGGTTTATTTACCTATGTGCTATCTCTAGGTGAGGCCATCAGAAAGGCCTGTACTAAGCTTTGGTCGTGCCGTTAATGAGTAATTAATTGCAAGGAGTCCCAGTTCCTCAAGGTCGTGGTACTAACTTTCTAGGAGTCTGACATGGAATGAGTTATCTTGGAACAAATCTGGGTGTGCCTCCACTGAGAGTAGATACAAGTACAGGTGTCAAGATACGCCAATATAAGAGGCTTAACTGCGTGGTAGGTTAGGAATATGCGAAAGTCGGGTAGATATATCGATAAAATCAAGGGTACTCCGTCCCGAGGCTACCTATCCTTTCTTATTATCTCGTCTGATCGAGGGTCGTGGGCTATGAGGGTAGATGCAGGTATACTCCTACTTCTGACCACTCAAGACTCAATTAAAATACGAAGACGAACCATATTAATAAGGGTCAAACGGCGAGCCCTCCAAATCAGAGTCACTGGCGATGACCGAAATATTGCGGTCCAAGAGCACGCAGCTCCCAGAATACCGTATAAACAATATGCATCTCATTCCTATTTACCACTTCCTTCGATGCTCTATTTTCACCCACCATATATGTACATGATTCCACAACCCCATACCCTCACAGCGGCGGCAACTCCTCCCTGCAAATCGGACACTGCAATCTAAACCGCATCCAGCCTTCCAGACACGCGCTATGGAAGATATGTCTACACGGCGTAACCATATACGCGCGCCTCGCCAGCACACCACTCATACCGCCCGCCGTCGGATCGTCCGACCCGGCCTTTATGACGGGAACCTCGAGAATCTCGCGGCAGATGGCGCAGTCGATAACGTGCGTGTTCGTATTCCGCTGTTTCCTACCCTCCTCGCCCGTGCGCACGCGCTCCAGCGATGTCGGGCTGCTGGGCGTCGACACGAGGCCGATCGGCAGGCCGCCGGCCTCGATGTTGTCCTCGCGGAGCACGGGGTGGTATTCCCAGGCCTCGGGCATCCAGCCCTTGGGCACGCCGAACCTGGGCCCTAGAACCGACTGCGCGGCTAGGATCCAGATCTGGATCCACAGCCAGCCGGCGAGCACCGAGAAGGCGGTCCAGTCGGGTTCTGCGAAGGCGAAGTTGTTGGGCACGATGTAGAAGTAGGCGATGGGCAGTAAGCGCAAGATCGACTGACCGATGACAAACTGCCACGAGAGAGCCCGTCGGCAGTTTCGGTGCACGTTACGGTAGATCTGGGGTGCCCAGAGCGATAGGTAGCCGAAGAGCAGGGTGTTGAAATACGCGGCGCGGATGCTGGGACGCCAGCTCGCTGCGGCGAGACTTAGGAAGAGGATGCATATTCCGAGGAAAAGGAGGCCGCCGAATGTGTTGCTTAATTGTGTTCGAAGGTTCTGCGCGGTTGGAGTCGTGGTCCCTGCAGTCGCCGGGGCAGGAAGAGTCGCATTGGTTTCATTTTCAGCGATTTCGGCATCGATGTCCTGGTCCGACGGAATTATGATAGGAGTAGTCGTGGTGGTGGTAATCGTAGGGGGTTGTCGAGGATTGGGAGGATTTGTTGTGTTCGTAGTCGTCGTCGTCGTCGTCGTATTCATAGAAGCATTTTGGCGTTCTCTTTCCCGCTCTTGCCGTCGCCATTCCGGTTCCTGTACCTTGTGGATCTCGGCTAAGAAGAATGTCTCTATCGTCATAGATAAGAGCGACACGCATGTAATAGCAAGAGATGGTAGCAAGGTGGTAGACGCGGAAAAACTCCACGCAGCGGCGCCAGTAAACAGCATACCATCGGCGAGCAACATCATACAACAAGTATAGAAGCTCACGCGACCTAATGTCGAAGGAGTGGAAGTCTCCCTCATTTGCATTTTGAGCAGTTGAAGCTGACCGAAGATGATCGCGGCAAGACCCAAAAGAAAGTGGCTAACGCTGTAGAGGAAGATCTCTTGTTTGACGCCGACTAGGTGCATTCCGTCGGCCGGCGCAAAGGCTGGCGGCCCTTTCGTTTCAAGGAAGAAGCCACAATCAGGGGAGAATAAAACAGCCGACATCTGAAGCCGTGGTATGGTCCGATGTCCAGTGCCTTGAGGAAAACGAAGCTCGTTCTCAATGTCCTGAATGGCCTTTGCAACATTCTCGGGACCCGTTAGGCTGGGTTGCACACCCAATATGTCCTGATCCAGAGGATGTATTTGGATATATAGCAAATACTCGCAATGTGGAGAAGGGTTCCAAGCCTCACTTGGCGCGTCCAACGAGGAACTCCAAGGTTCGACCGGGTTGGGAAAGGTATGCTGCTCTTTCTTCTCGAGTGCTCTATCTAGACTTCTATTCAGCAGCGCCTGGCTGGTCTGGAAGAAGTCCGGACGAGCCGTAAGATGAGGCAGACCAAAGATGCCAGCGAATTTCTCGCTCGTCGTGGTTAGAAGTATGGCTCCTTGACGAGGCCAATGAACACCGTGGAGTCGCATTTCCCAGCTGCTCCCGGTGCCCTCGATATCGTCGATGTTAACAGTGCCCGCCACTTGCCGAGCCTTGATCTCGGCCTTATCCAGTACCAACTTGTCTATCTTCTCGGGTTCCGTTTCGTCATCTTCGTTATCCTCGATGCGTACCATGATCTTCCCTTCTGGACCGGTGACATTCCTGCCCCAGTCAGAGTTTGACCCAGCCCACGAGACGCCGGGACTAATGGCACTCAGGTTGTAACTTGAATGATATCTCGGAAGGGATGCGTTGAGCCGCTGCCACGAGCCGTGTACTACACCCGTCGCATTCTGCCAGACGGGCTGGGCAGCCTCGGGTATTCCCACGGCGTTTGTACTCCATTCCTCACACCTATTCTTGAAGCGCTGGAGATCTTCCCACACGTAGCCATCCTCCTCCCGAAAGCCCGTGAGGTTCAAGTATTTGATTTCGGTCTCCGGGGGATCATCGACGAGGCGCGGGGTAAAGTCGCCCCATTGTGTGCCATTTAGGACGCCGAGGGCCTCTCGCTGGCGAGCAATACGGTTCTTGACCAAGGCCGGGCCTGCGATGAGCCCCGGTCCCGAGTCTGGACTTGTAGCGAGCCAGAAGATTAGGATGATGAGGAAGATGGCGCGTGCGTTATCTTGCGGTGGACGCATAGTAATGGATTATTTCCATTGTGTTTTAGACCGCAAACATATTCGCCCTGCTCTCTTTAAGAGAGGTAGAGAGAGAGTCTCTAGTAGAAGATAAGAGTAGAAAATGTAATGTAGGATAGTAATTGACTTTGTAGTGTTTGGAAGCAGTTAGCATCACATCATTAATGCGCCGGGACAAGCTTTGCTTACCTTACTAAGGTTGGAAGGTTGGGGGATATTAGAGTTGCTCTTATCGATAATAGTACCTACCTACATCATATGTACTTAATGTACATAAGGATGTATGTCATAGGTCCGGGGGTTAGTCTAATTCGACCTACCCCCTACTTGCACAGTCTATGCATCTGTACACAACAAATTTCATAACTTGGACGCGCTCGCGATCATCGGTCCCTGAAACCAACCAAGCGCTATCACGCTTATCACTTGCTGGAAGGAAAATATTGCTTTCCTTTCGTACTCTCCAGCTAGTTGATCGACGCATGAGCCAAGATGTCGTCTTCTAAGAAAACTGAAGGTTCGAAGACCACGGGCAACGTAAGGGCTGGCGTACCAAAGGATGCTTGGACTCCAAAACTGACATGGTCTAGGATGAATTAACGACTGTGGTTGAGGAGTTGCTAGAGTCGCTTTCCACCAAGTTCGACGGCGTATCTAGCGAGATATTTGCTAAGAGTAAGATACAGCCTATATTGGCGCAATGTGTTGTACATCCTAGATCTAACACCGATGGATCATAGTGGACGAGATGTCACGACGGCTCGACAGCCTCGAGGCGGCACTACGAAACGGCGATGACAATGGCACCGACACAACACCAAAACCCTAATATGATCACGATAATACTTGGCTTTTGGACTAGACATCATTACGAGCATTGCATGGCGCTGGGGGGTGTTTCAGACAGCAGTTATCTACTCTACATACGAGACGGGACGGGAAGGATAGATACACCGAATGAGGTTTTGTGATAATGCATCATATAATCAACCAATGCACATTATAATAACGATCAAAGGGAATTCATCGATACTTCGTTATGCACGCCTGCTCAATATTCAACCTTAACCAGGAGACTATAGCTCCTCCTTGCCGACAACCTTCTCCGCAGCCTGCTTGATGAACTGCTTCAGGATGTTGGTCTTGCTTTGCAACTCATCCAACTTGGCAGGGGCTAGACCACCCTTCTTGATGATGCCATCCAGACGCGCCGACTCCTTCGCGACGTAACCCTCGTTCTGCGACAGCTTATCGAACACCCGAATGTAGTATTGGGCGTATTTGTATTGAGCATCCTCGGCCAGACCAGCGACAGCCTTCTTGGCCTCTTCGGCGAGGTCAGCCAGCTTTTCGGTGCCAGCGGCATACTTGATGGCGATGTGGTTTAGAGCATCAATGGTGCCACCGGTCGCGTCAAGGCCACCACCGACAGCACGGTGGGTACCGGTCTTCTCGTTGAGGAACTCGACAAGGTCCTTCTCGCTTCGGCCGCCGTTGTAAGCTTCGCCCTCGGTAGAGCCCTTGGGGAAGAACTTGATGGTCGGGTAGGAGGAAACGCCTTGTTCGCTAGCAGTCGCCTTGCTGTTGTCGGCCTCGGCGTCGACCTTGGCAATTACGACGTTCTCGTTGACGAAATCCTCGGCAAGAGTCTCCCAGGTGGGAGCAAGGGCCTTGCAGTCTATTACATGTTAGCATGAAAAGTAGATTGGTCAGGCTGATTGAGAACACATACGACCACACCACGGAGCGGTGAATGCAACGAACACATCCTTGTCGCCACCAACAATCTCCTTAAAGCTGGTGTCCGTCAACATGTTGACGAGGCTGGGCATCTCCAGCTTCTTCTTGGCCTTGGCACCGGTGTTCTCCGTTATGAACTTGGTCAGACTCTCTAGATCGCGGCCACCATTGTAGTCGGTGGGCTTGTCGCTCTTGCCATCAAACCACTTCAGCGTAGGGAATCCCTGGACGCCGTACTTCCTGCCCAAGTCCCGCTCGGCATCGGCATCCACCTTGGCGATCTGAACATCCTTCGAGGTGGCAAAAGCCGAGGCTAGTTCCTCGTAGACGGGAGCGAGGTTCTTGCAGTGACCGCACCAGGGGGCAAAGAACTCGACGAGAGTAGGCTTGCCCGACTTAAGGACTACCTTGTCGAAGTTGGAGGGAATAAGGTCGAGAACTGCAGACTTAGCTGCCGCGACGGCAACCAGGCCGGTGAGCACGAAGCTCTTGATAAGAACCATGGTTAGGTACTAGCTTGTCTCACAATTAGAAAAAGAAAAAGATTATGCCACGCGGGTAATTGCAGTAGACAGGAAAAGACACAATGATACACCAGGGAGGGAAGGTGTTTACGGTGAGGGTAGATAAAAAAGTATATTACCGAAATACGTAAGTTCAATGGTACCTAGTCTGCTAGTAGGGTTTATGCTTTGAAATCCAAGGGACGAAGATGCCACTTTGCACTGCGGGCTGTATCATACCTAAGCTCGTACACCAAAAAATCCGGATAAAGGGTGAAGCCCCAAACCGCTAATCGATAAGAGGTAAGTGTGGCGCTTGCTTGACCCCACAGTGGCGAATGCTTATTCACCTTGCCAGCCAGCCAGCCAGCCAGCTTGCTCACCCATGGTGGAACTCACCTAAGGGCGCTAAATCTTCGGAAGAGAAGAGAAAAAAGATACGTACCATTCAATCCCTGCAACCCTGATCCGAGCCACACACAATTTCTCAACTCTCCAAAATCTCCCCCGAACTTTTCTCACAAGCCGACCAGTCTTCCAGCAAACCCAACATCAACTCGACCGTTCGTGATATCCGCTATCGCAACTTCACATTCGACAATATGTCTCACGAAACCGTCTGGAACTCGCGCCCGCGCACCTACGGCAAGGGCTCTCGCTCTTGGTATGTTGCGTCTTGAAGGTATCGAATCGGGGAAGAAAAATAGCTAATATCGTCATCCTACAGCCGCGTCTGCACCCACAAGGCCGGTCTGATCCGCAAGTACGGCCTCAACATCTGCCGTCAATGCTTCCGTGAGAAGTCATCCGACATTGGCTTCGTCAAGGTACGATTTCTCAACGATGATGTCCCACAAACGAACGAGACTAATTATGGACTTCTAGCACCGATAAACGGTTTTCCCAATTGTCAACTTTCCCTACCACGATAATCTCTCTGGGCCAAGCATCATCGACGCGATTGCAGAAATGGAGTTGTTGGTTTGTTATTAGGAACATGGTTTCGCGCACTTGCGCACTTGCCTTTGAGGCATCGGAACGGGGCTTGCGTGGAGGGAATGAGCATGGGCAAGATGATGGTTCTTCAGTTCCACTAGACAACTAGACCACCACGGCAATGCTTACGAAAATTCGATGATGATTTTGTCTTTTTTACGAACATGTGGAGAGTTCAGTTTATCGCAGAGCTCCCGGGTTCGATTTTTAATCAGTGACTGTTGTGACGGACTGTTCTTCTTTTCCTTGCTCTGACATAAGAACAGAATTATGATGAGCATTACCTACCTAGGTACTGTTCCATCCATGACCGACACGAAGGGTAATCCGGAAAAAAAAAAAAAGACAGTAAAGTGAGGCACGCCTTCGAACTTCCGATGTTCGCTGTCGAGGATCGTCGTCACGATTCAAGAACTTTACCTAATCACAGTATATGTCCGGCTGATGTGGTATCGTGATATTGTGATATCGTGCGAATAACCCATTTTTATGCGGGTGTCTTGCTACCGTTCCAATAGACATGTGCTTTACGCTAACTCGGGAGAAAACAGGTACTGGATCCTGGGATACAACCTCCCTTTAAGTAAGCTTTTACGCCATATGCTATCGCAAGGTACGAACTTCACTGGTTTTAGGTATGGTTATGATTATGATACGGCTACATACGGGCTTTCGCAGATCCTCCAACCGACGATGCGCGGACTTTCAGGGGCCCCATTTCCCATTTCAGGTGTGGGTTCGGTTACCTGTACGCATGAGGTCTTGGGAGCCTCCCTCATCGGGCGATCGGCTGGTCAATCCATCCAAGGTTATCACCGAGATCTCAGGGATACCGAAAGGGAACATCGTATATCCGAATCACCTCCTTCCATTCTTAGGTACAAGAAAAATTCGTATTGCAACCTCGAATGCGCATCCAACATCACTCGTCCGCTTATTCCCATGGTTATTCCCTCAATGTCGCAGTTTCCAATGTCGCACTGCTTCTGTAGCCTTGATCTGATGTGATCAGCCCATCGAACGTTTGCACAAAGACGAGGCGGTGTTGCTAAGATTATATTTATATTCCAAAGCCTTTTACTTCTAATCGATCCTTTGTTCCTGACACACGAGATGACACGGCTAGCCCGAGGGTTAATTAACAAGGTCCCTTAGTCGGACCGTTCCGGTCATGGTAAGGATTAGAGAAAACTGGGGGTCACTTTGGCATTTACTATGGACACTATTTCCTAGTTTCGAAGGCAACAAAGGAGGATCCCACGCGTTCGATGTAAAGTCTTAGGGTTGCATGGGATGCCAGAATCGTATAAATCTGGGCACCTCTATGCAACGCAACGATAGGGGGCGCCATTGCACGCATGGCTTTGCTTACCCCGATACGTCGTAGAAGGAATGGCCCTTGCTTCATAGCCTGGCCCAGCTCCTTACGAAGGAAGTTTGAAAGAAAGTTACACACACACACGCCTCCAACAAAGAATGTTTATTCCGAAGCCTTCCATTATGGGGGCCAAGGGGGACGTAAGGGTATACCTCTCTTTCTGTGTTGGATTACTATTAAAACGTGGCCGGAGACTTTTTTCAGAACGCCGGAAAGGGGAAGTTTTGTTCGATGGCTTCTCTCTGCTAGCTTTTTTTTTTTTTTTTTTTTTTTTCGCAGCCCGTAGGATAGTTTACGTTTTCATATACACTACCCTTACATTCCAACCGTCTTCTGTCATCTGTCCTGTCGTAAGCCATGGCCGGCTTCCACGAGCTCATCCCCCACGTGGTCAAGCGGAGAATCAACCAGGCGCGTCCCCTCATCAAGATTAGCCACCCGGACCGCGGCGACCCCCTCGCGGTGACTTTCGCCGTCCTCGACAACGCTGTCAACCGGGCGGCCTGGTTCCTGACGGAGAACCTCGCCAAGGATGAGGAGACGTTCATCTGGATGGCGCAGAGCGACGTCCGCTACATAATATGGGCGATCGCGGCGATGAAGACGGGAAAAGTCGCCGTGTTCCCGTCTCTGAGCAACCGCATCCCCGCCAACCTGCGCCTGTTCGGCAGCGTCGGCGCCAAGCACATGTTCTACGGGCCCGAGTCCTCGGGGACGCTCGCGGACCTCGTGGGCCAGGCCGGCGAGATCGTGACGGCGAGGCCGGGGCTGGCGCTCCAGGATATCTTGTCCTCGGAACCTGTGGAGGATTACCCCTTTAACCATACGTACGAGGAAATCAAGCATAAGCGGTTTATGGGGTTGCATACGTCGGGAACTTCAGGTTAGCTTATCTTGCTTCCTTTGTTGTTATTGCTTCTATGTTATACACCCAAGTGACTACTCGTCATGGTATCACAAGTGACAATTATCCTATCCAATTCAAGGGATCAACCCGACTATGGAACCATATCGTCCATTATCATAAGTGCTCTCTCACACGTACTAGGTCATCCTAAGCCGATATGGTGGACGCACGCCCATTATGAATGTCTCTTCTCGCCCTTGTATAAAGATGTGCTCCCGCCAGGGGCTCATGTCGACAGACCCACGTGCAGTACACTCGCCGACCACGACGTGGTAATCGTCGGGTCGCAATCCCATGTAAGCTATCCATTTAACTCCGAAGCAATAGCAGCCTACCTGACCCAATAGGCCGGCGCCATGTACCTCACCATGGTATCCCTAGTCACCGACATGACGGCGATCCTACTGCACCCAGACCTGCCCATCATCCCTGAGACCATCACGGCCGTTGTGAAACAAACCCACGCCAACAGTCTGATCTGCCCGCCCGTGCCCATCGAGAACATGCTCAACTACGCGCCGGGGCTGGAAATGCTGTCGCGCCTGAAACATGTGGGTTACGTCGGCGGGCCCATCAACCCGGTGCTCGGCGCGCAGATCGCCAAGGTCACGCCGCACCTGTACTCCTTCATCGGCAGCACCGAGGGCGCGCTGCTGCACATGGACTACTCGGCTACCTCCGAGAACTGGGACGCGCTGCGGTTCGTCGATGTGGGCCAGCGCATGGAGGAGGTGTTTCCGGGGCTGTACGAGCTTGTGTTCCCGAGGACGGAAGCTATCCAAAAATTGTATTCGTTCTGGCTGTCGTATCCGGATCTTGAAGGTGAGTACCGCACCAAGGACCTGTTCGCGCCGGTGCCCGGACAGAAAGGGTGGTGGCGGTTCCGCGGGCGCACGGATAACTGGGTCGCCATGGCGAACGGGTATAAGATGGATCCGTCGGACTTTGAGGCCGTCGTGTCCTCGCATCCGGACGTGCGTGGCGTGATTGTGGGCGGCTCGCACCGGTTCCGGCTTTGTCTGCTCGTCGAGTTGCAGGACGGCAAGGTTCCGGCGACGGAAAAAGAGACGCACGCGGCGCTTGAGGAGCTATGGCCTAAGATCCACGAGGCGAACCAGACGTCACCTAAGTTCGGACAGATCCCGAGGGAGCTCGTCATGTTCACGTCCCGGGGCAAGCCGTTCCTACGTGCGGTTAAGGGAACTGTTCAGCGGCAGCTGACGTTACAGGCGTACGAGGACGAGGTCGACGCGCTATACGACCGCGTCGAGAGTGGCGTTCTGGTTAACGACTTGGACCCGATCGCCTCTGTGACGGCCGAGGGTTTGACGCCCGTGCTCACGCAATTATTCCAACAAGCTCTCGATGTGCCCGACGTACGTGAGGACACTGATGTGTTCGCTCGGGGTCTCGATTCAAATGGTGTTACTATTACGATCTCCCGCCTTAAAGCCGCGCTCCGCAACTACGGTATCCCCGAAGATGAGTTACACGGGTTGAACATCGGATTCATGTACAGCGCCACCACAGCCGCTACCATCGCCGTCAAACTCTCCGCATACCTACTCGGTGACAGCGCGAACGGTGTCGAGGCGCTCGACGGCGGTGTCGGGGACATCCTCGAGAAATACCTATCCTCCGCGACCAACCCGCGCGTCCCTCAGTCCGTCCTCCTAACCGGCACCACCGGCTCGCTCGGCACGTATCTGCTGTCCGCGTTGCAAGCCCTCCCCTCGACCCAAGTCCGCCGCATCTTCTGCCTGAACCGCGCCCCCGACGCCTCCTCCAAGCAAGCCGCGGCCCTTAAATCGCGGGGTCTCCCGCCCGCCCAAGAATCCAGCGGCCGCGTCGTCTTCCTCACGGTCCCGGACTTCAGCGCCCCGCGCCTCGGTCTCAAGCCGGGCGACTACGAGCTCCTCCTCGACGAAACCACGGAAATCATCCACAACGCGTGGCCGGTAAACTTCCTGCTGCCGCTCAAGTCCTTCGAGCCGTCGGTCGCGGGGCTGACGCACCTCCTGGCGCTCGCGCGCGCCGGCCGCAGGCAGCCGGGGCTGTTCTTCGTGTCGAGCATCTCGGCGGCCATGGGCGCGGCGCGCGCGGTGCCCGAGGCCGTGCTCGAGGACCCGAGCCGGCTTGTCTTGAAACAGGGGTACGCGCGGTCCAAGTACGTGGGCGAGCGGCTGCTGGACGCGTACGCGCGGGCGACGGGCCGGAAGGCGGCGGTGCTGCGCGTGGGCCAGGTGGCGGGGCCCGTGGCGCTGGGCGGGCAGTGGAACAGGTGGGAGTGGTTCCCGTCGCTGGTGCGCAGCTCTAAGTTCTTGGGGGCCTTGCCGCAGACGTTGGGGACGAGTAGTCGCGTCGAGTGGGTGCCGGTGGATGAGCTGAGCAAGATGATACTGGAAGTAGTGGACGACGTGAATAGCAGCAGTAAGGACAGGGGAAACAAGGGGGGTGGCGCACACGTGTACAACCTCGTCAACCCCACACCCGTAGATTTCTCCTCCCTGCTTCCTGCCCTGCAGCCCGCCGTTGCGCCGTCGGCCATCCCCTTTGCGGACTGGATCGAGCGCCTCGAACACAGCACGCACGACCGCGCGGCACGCAAAGTCGCCGCAGAGGATAATCCTGCCGTCAAGCTGCTGGATTTCTATCGGTCCCTGATACCGGCCAGTGGAGCCGTTAACGGCAACGGCAAGCGGGTCGTGAACGGGAACGCGGGTGCCGGCGGCGGAGGAGAGGATGACTACAGGTGGCGGGTGGAGAACCTGTTGGCGGCTAGTCCGACCGCGAGGGCGCTGAAGCCGGTGAATACGGAGTGGGTGAAGCTGTGGGTGGACCGATGGGGATTTTGAGAGCGCCGAGCTAAGACTTGAGACTGGAGATGTGTTGGGGGAAACGGGTGGGTGGACGTATGAATCTAGAGACAAGGGGCGGATTTTTAAAATAATGATACGCAAGTACGGCATTTCAATGTATCTCTATCAATGTAAAATATATAAAGAGACAGTCGACACGATCTTCATGGATGGAAGATTGAGATGGCTGTGATCAATTGGTCCTAATGTTGGATTAATGCTGTTTGAGATTGGGTTGGAATGCTAGAATGCTCGTAGCTCTATCAGGGGTAGCCACCTATGGACCTGACTCTGTTCAAGAATCACCTGAACAGCTTCAAACCAACATATAAGCCAAGAATTTTCTATACATTAGCCAATTATATGCAATACCGTCGTTCTGAAAGGTATCTGAATATTCTAACATAATAGGTATCTTCAAATAGCAGACGCCCTTCCCTCCCATCCAATTAATGCCGCCCCCTTTTCCCCATAGCCGAAAGGGAGAATCTCATGCTCCTGCCGGTAGTCTATGGCGAAAAACATAAATCACTACCTATGCAAACGCCGACAATGCATCTGTGAATTACCTCCTCTAATACCATATGTTCGAAACGAAGGCAGCGGTGCGTGCCGCTTTCGCCTGGATGATTGGAACACACCCCGGATTTCTTTCGAGGTTCTCATGGAGATACCTCCTCTTTTATTAGGTCGCGACCCAATAATATGATCGCTACCAACAGACTATGCGCAGGATCTCTAATGCGCGTGCGCCCTCTGGGCCTCCTCGTCGTCGAGCTGCGGGTTCTCCTCCGAGCTCGACGTCTCCTCGACGGCGTTCTTCTGGTCGTCATCATCGCCGGAATACGCGTACTTGCTACGCTGCCGGATCTTGTCGCCGTAGAACCAGAACAGGAAGGGGATGGCACAGCAGCCTAGGCCGATAAAGGCGAGGAGCGAGCTGGCCCACTGGTAGCCGCAGGTGGCGTACATCTGGTTGGTGAAGAGGACGACTCCCGCGCCCCAGAAGGACCGGATGCACGTCTTGGCCGCGAGCGCCGAGGCCGCCGCGTGCTGGTACGTGTCGACCAGGTAGTTGTTGGCGCTGTTGTACAGGAAGATGAAGCCGAAGCCGACGGCGAACCCGCCCATCATGGGACCCCAGTAGCTGATCTCCGGGTACGACGACCAGGCGAAGATGAAGAGGCCGATGGGGATAAACCAGCACGAGCACATCATGGGGACGAGACGCAGCTCCGGCGGCGGCATGCGACCGTGGTACTTGGCGATGAGCCGCTTGTAGTGGTTATTGACGAGCGGGGCGCAGACTGCCGAGAGTACGACACCGATGGCCAAGGGAATGCTATTGCGGTTATGTTAGTAATCGATTGCGTCTATTTCTGCGAGCTTCGGGTTTAACTGACAACATGAGACCGGTAATACCGGCAGAATATCCCTTGCCTTGTTGGTAAATGATGGGGTATGCAACGAAGAACATGTACAGTAAACCGTAGAGCACGGACATGTATAGACTCATGAGTAACACGATCAGTTCGGTAAAGAGGAGCTGGAACGGTCGGATCAGGAACACGCGCAGTCTATCGCTCAGAGGCCGCTTGTCGATGTCCTGTTCGGTAACGTAGGTCTGATCGCCGGTCTCTTTGCGGAGCTTCTTGGCTCGCCTCGCCAGAATGGTCGGTGCGTATGTCTCGGGCATGGTGAAGGTGATCAGAAGCCACATGACACCAGCCATGATCATCTGAATCCAATACAGCCATCTCCAGCCGGAGGCGTCTGACAGGAAACCACCGGCAAGTGGACCAACTGCGAGGATGAGTCAGCGATTTAGAGGTTCTGAGTCAGGGCCGCGGGATGCGGGTTTTACTACTTACTTGCAGGACCGATAAAGGGCGCGGCGGAGAAGGCAGCCATGGGAATACCTCTCTCCTCGGCTCGCCACAGATCTGCTAGTGTACCACCAACCAATGTCATAGGGGCGGAGAAGGCAATACCGTCAATGGCTCGGGCCACCAATATGGTACCGATGTTTTGTGCTACGGCGCCGGGGACGATGAAGATGACGGCAAATAACAACGTAGAGGCGTAGATAACTTGTCTTCCGTAAATCTCGGATAACGGAGCGAAGAACATGGGACCTAATTGACGTTTAGTGATACACTATGGCGGAGTGGTTTCATAGGACTCAAATTACCGACACCGAAACCAACAACAAACAACGACACAGTCAACAGACCAACCTCTTCACTAACGCCGAAAGTCTCATCTACCCCTTCGATATCGGCTGTGACGACACTAGACGCGAAAGCCACAACGAAACAAGTCGCAGCCACAACCATCGTGCAGTACCACTTGTAGGCCTTGGACCAGTTCTTCGGGTTCTCCGGATCGCCCTCGGTGAACGTGACGAGCTTGTAGTGCTCTTCGCCATCGCCGTTTGGATCTACGGGCCCGGGAATGTGACCGGTGGGTGTTTCATGAATGTATTCCCCGAGGTTGGCACCCTGAGAGAGTGTCCGATACGGCAAGTTGATATCCAATTCCGGGTCGGCTTCCTCCTTCGTGGAACTGCGAGACAGGGCATTCGTAGGACGGCGAGCTAACGAGGCAGGTCGGATAGACTCGTATTGAGCCAGATTATTGTTGGTGGTACTCCTGCTAACATGGTGGCTATTTTGGTGGCTGGTGTTGTTGCTGTTGTGGGTGGCGTTGTAATTACTGCTGCTATTGTCGACGTTGTTATTGCTGTTGACCGGCCCTTCGGTACTAGACCTAGGGGGCTTTTCGTTTTCTTGTGAGTCCATATTAATGATGATGTAGTCCTTAGTGGGAGAAGAGAAGCGGTGGAGAGGACTCTCGAAAAGGGGAGGGGTGTGATTACAGGATTACAGTACACCAGGCAAACGTGGAATTTCAGGATGAGCGGGAGGGGGCAAGCTCGATCCTTTTATAAAAGAGAGGAAATCTTGGACGATTCTCTAGGCTACTGACTCTGGTTACTTGAGTCGAATGGTAAGGTATCCCATTGGTGGGCTGGAGATAGTGCAAAGTTGCAGGAGTCAGAGAAGGTACTGGACGGTAGCCGGATGGCGGAACCAATCGACGAGTCTCTTCATGCCATCACCCCCTTCCCGTATTTCCCCTTTGAGCGAATACCCATAGTTGCGAGAGACGGGATAGGCCCATTGCCATGTTGACAAAGGGAAAGCCTCGAAACTGAACAAGGCTTAATGACATTGTCCATAATGCAATGGGGCCGCGAGTCGAGGAGATGGCTCGGTGAATCTCGGTGTTGTGAAGGATCCACAAGGGCCGGGAGTGTGTGGCTTTCGGAGCTATGGCCAACATTCCAGCGCCGGATCTTTGCGATTTCCTTTTGAGACCGAATGTTGATGTCAATTGCGAGGCGCGGGCGAAAAAGGATGTGATCACGATATAATCCCATACTTCCGCAACGAAATTCGTAGACATTTCGTCATGACGAAAGACAAGAGTTGAGTTGAGTCGAGAGAGAAAGAGTGTCAAGTGGTGTACGGAATGGAAGATGAAAATTCAACCCCCCGGGCCTCTCTACATAGTACATCCTCTGGAACCTGGAACTACTGCACTCTTGATCCTTGACCCTTGACCATTTGCCGTTAGGGTAGCCATTCACGTTCCACTTGTGGAACTCAGGAGCCGCAACGCAACCTTCAGGGTCCCGCTATTTAAAGGTGTGGGACGATAAACAGACTGACAAAATAATAGCAAAAGAATCTCGTTGTTGTACTTACTTGATGTGGTAAGACCCGAGTAGGTGGGAGCCAGTGATTCAAAGGCTTTAGTAGCCCTAGCTTGTAACGTAGACCTTCAGGTTTCATTTTGTTTCCGGACCTGCAGAGTAAAGTGACGTTAGGTGACAGTAGATATGGCGTAAAGGTGTGGTAGGGGGCTTATGCACGTTGCTGATGTGAAAAGTGCGGGTGGCGATTTCAAAGCACATCACCTTCCATGTACCTAATGAATGCATTATTATCACCATCTCTTCTGCTCAATTCCTTTTCGATGAGCCAAGCTGAAAAGAATCGAAATTTCGTCGAAGAGAAGCGGGAGGCGATGAGTAACGTGACGAGAGTTGGCCTAACCTGGTCTTGGTTTGGTTGCTCGTGGACATTACGCCAACACTAACGCCAGCGCCCAACGCGGGCTTAACCGGGCGCGCTAATGGCCTTCCTGTTGGTTCTCTGTGGGACAGAAATGATGACGGAACAAGCCATCGCGAGCTGGCAACCTGACAAGTCGCTCAGCTTGTACCCTGTCCTTCATGTACCTGGGTGATCTCCCGGCTGATCTTTTTCCACCATCCAGTCTCTGGCCGGCTTAGGTACGGTAGTCGGCCAGATAGAAAGGGACAGAGTCTTGGCGGACCAAAATACCTCGTCATCTTCGACCAATTCTCGGTGACTCGGCGAAACAAAGGGATCATCTCGATGGGGATTAAGCCTTCATATTCTTGGCCTGCTCCATTATCTTTAAGGGTGAAAAAAAAAAGAAAAAACTCATTACACCGCCTGGGTTTGGGATCAAGTCTCATGGCTGTCATTACCTGTCATGGACTTAGTTATCCATTTCGAAGCCTCCAAAACCCACGATCCGGAGCCGGAACTGAAGACGGCAGTCTAGTGATTCGAAGTGTTTTTTTCACCATGAAAATTTCGCCATGAAATAGAGAAAAAGAAGTTCGCTTGGGCCGTTATCTTAATAGAAAGTCTCTAATTCGTGTGCGTTCGGTGACGCGAGTTCTACCATTCGCTCTCCCGAAAGTCAAGCTGGTACTAATACGTTGTAAGTTTAGCCTAGTCCCGCTATGGACCCTGGGCGAGGTACCCGCCAGGATCCTGGCACATACGCTAATGCCCCTAGTCGCCTTACTTTACAGGGCTTATCGATACATCATACATCGGGAGTAAGGAAATATTTCTATAACCTCGGTGTTCCAGCACAAGTCACAAGTTCTATCACGACGAACACCGGCTATCTTTGACAGACAACAGGATGATAAATACAGATGAGCAAATAAGGCCAGGAAGACACATAGACAGACTGGCAGACAGAGCGGAACACTGGCTGGACTAATGGAATGGCAGAATGGCAGAACAGACTGCGGGCCGAAAGCTCATGTTTACTAAATCTATTCGGTACTCCGGGTCCCAAATCAAACCATCCATAATCTATCCGAAAAAGCAACAATTTGCGAAAGGGAACCCGCCACGCAGATCTACTACATACATACGTCCGCCATAGCCTGTCTGCCTGGTGTGTATGGGCACGAGTTTGACAGAGTACGTGGACGGGAATACACAACAACCATCTTCCTTTTCCAAATTATTACCTAGCAGAGGGACACCAGGAAGGGGTCTGGCTAGAACGAAAAAAAAAAAAAAAAAGCTATCGTCTCTATAGCTACCGCAATTACGATGTAGACCAGGACGGGTCAGACCCCTCGAGACAACCATGCGCCACCCGTGACCGCCGTCGAGCCGTGGAGGCGTTTTGTAGGTGGAAGCTGTGGGAGAAGAGCTTACTGACCCTCGTCTCCTAATTGGCTCTCCCTGCTATATGAGGCTTTGGGTACGTCATACGGTGATGTATGTCTGCCTCAAGGTATCGTAACATTTTCTCTCCTCTATTTCAATTTACCATAAGGCTACATGTTGAAAGGCTAACACGGCATGACCTTGACGTACATTTGTTTTTATAATGCCGCTGCGTGCTTGATGATTTAGTGCGTGTTTCGGAGACGTACGTCGTGATTGGCTCGTTCGTCGTTTTCTATGTACGATACCATTCGGATAACCCGGAATCCATCCGTTTCGAGCGATGAGAATATCCAGTGCTGCCGGAGCTTGCTAAGGGAGTGTGGTACGTGACACGACTAGGCAGCGGTCTGTATAACAAATTGATTGACGCATCTCGAGGTTATCACAATGTTCTCCGAGATGAAGCTTATCTTTTACAGTTATTTTCATTGATGTCTTTCTGCCATTTCGTCATGCTCTACAGTACATTGGGTACATGAACGACAGTAGTGAGTAGTAGAGGGGGGAGTTTCAACGAGCCCAAGGGGGTCGTATGTACATGAGCTTTGGTTCAATATAGTACATTTAAATTGTAATCCGAATTCCCGTTTATAAGCAAGAACTCATGCGACAACGAACGCCATTTTCCCCCATACCGGCTATGTAAAAAGAACAAGCAGAGCCGGAAGAAGCTCGTTTTCTATCCCTCTAGCGTGCTTGGATCTAGACCAGCTCTCTCCCCCTACAAATCACACATAATCCGGTAAAGCATTTTCCGCATTTACTGAATGATTCTCGTAATCAGGCCGGTTGCGACGGTGCGGCCACCCTCGCGGATGTTGATCTGCTGGCCGGCCTCGACGGCGATGGGGTTGTGTAGGGTAGCGACCATCTCGACGTTGTCTCCGGGCATGACGGATCGGGTCTTGTCCTCAGCGTCCTCGGGGAAATGCAGCGCGCAGGCCTCGTCGGCGGTTCGCAGGAAGATCTGGGGTCGGTAGTTCTCGACGAAGGGGGTGTGTCGGCCGCCTTCCTCCTTGGTCAGGACGTAGAGCGACACCATGAACTTGGTGTGCGCCTTGACGGTGCCCGGCTTGACGAGGACCATGCCGCGCTTGACGTCCTCTCGTCGGATACCTCGCAGGAGCAGACCCGAGTTGTCACCGGCACGCGATTCGTCGCACGACTTCTTGAAGGTTTCGATATCGGTGACCTTGGTCTTGATGATTTCGGTTCCCTTGCCGATCAGCTCCACCTCTTGGTCTCTCTTTAGGGTACCTCGCTCGACACGGCCGGAGGCGACTGTGCCACGACCGGCGATGGAGAAGACATCCTCGACGGACATCAGGAAGGGCTTGTCAAGGTCACGCTGGGGGGTAGGGATCCAGTCGTCGACGGCCTGCATCAGCTCGTCAATCTTGGAGTTGCCGATATCATCCCGCTTGCCTTCCAGGGCCATCAGGGCGGAACCCATGATGACGGGGGTCTCGTCACCCTCGAAGCCGTAGTGGGTAAGCAGCTCGCGCATCTCCATCTCCACCAGTTCCAACATTTCGGGGTCGTCGATGGCATCGACCTTGTTGACGAACACGACGATCTTCTGGACACCAACCTGTCGGGCGAGTAGAAGATGTTCTCTGGTCTGGGGCATCTGACCGTCCGAGGCAGCAACGACGATGATGGCACCATCCATGTTGGCGGCACCGGTAATCATGTTCTTGATGTAATCGGCGTGGCCAGGGCAGTCGACGTGGGAGTAATGTCGGTTCTCTGTGGCGTATTCGATGTGGGCGGTAGAGATGGTGATACCACGCTTGCGCTCCTCGGGGGCCTTGTCGATGGAGCCATAGTCGAGGAAGCTTGCCAGCCCCTTCTCGGCCTGTCTCTTGGTGATGGCGGCAGATAGAGTAGTCTAATTGCATGCAATCGATTAGATTAGATTTTGGAGGGGTTCTCAAGAATGGAATGAGCGAGATAATAAGTATCAAATTGGTATTTGGTATTTGGATTATCACGACATACCTTGCCATGATCGACGTGACCAATGGTACCAATGTTCACATGGGGTTTTGATCGCTCGAAGACGGCGGCATATGAACGGGTAATGTTAAGGGCGGCGGCTACGTTTTGCTGTCGCACAGCGAACTGTAAGGGGTTGGCGGTGCTGCCGCCGAGGGTGTGGCGGGAGGCGCGCAGAAACGGCGCAAGCGACCGTGTGAAGGCCGACATCTTGTGACTGGAACTGCCCTGCGACGAAAAAGAAGAGAGGCCAATGGAAGATGTAAAGGAGGGACGGAGGGACGGCGTGGTTGAACGTCGTCAAAGAAGATGCAGATGCGCGGGAGTTTCTATCTGATGGAGATAAAAAAGCTTCCTGCTAACTAACCTAGAAAAATTTCATTGGTGACCGCATCGAGCTCATTGGTCGCGGCGTCTCCTGCCCCATAACCCCCCATAACGCCTTATCGATTATCGCCGATAAGGGACTGCGGGTATGATTGTATTGGCCAATGGCAACCTTGGAAGTGAAGCATCCACAGCTCAACAGCATGATCATGAAAAATCATGAAAACGTACTTTTACGATCCCTACATTGCCTTTTACGCCAATTCGTAAGTTAGGTATATAGAGAGAATGGTTATTGATAGTCTGACCAGTTCGATCATGAGTTTATAGTACACTTGAAAATATGCAAGGTTATAATCTCAAAACAACACCAAGATCTCCATAACTCCTCCATCCATCTCTAAAATAATCAACTCTCGTGGTAACGAACGTGGGTAGCTAGTTACCTATGTACCTAGGTAGCTATCAAAGACTGAATATCCAACTGAGAGGCTAACTAACTACATAGCCAGACTTATCTAGAAAAGTAACTCCCATGCCCCTAAGAAAGTAACACACTCTCTACATAATATCGAACTCGGGCGCCTCTCCGTACTTCTCAAGCGCCCATGCTTTGTGGCCCTTCCTAAGATCACCCACAAATATATTGTCGTGAATCGGCCCTTTATCAGGTACGCCCTCCAGCCTACCTGCTCTCCATGTGACCCAGTTATCAGCCCTCATCCCTTCAGGGGCTCTCAATATGCCCATCGCGATACCCAGAACTTCGCTGTCCTCCGACGGACTCCTATCCGTTGTTTTCAAAAACACTTTGGCGCCGCACGTCCCGCAGAACCCTCTCGTCACCTTCTCGGACGACTTGTACGTTTTCATCGTTCCAAGGAGCAGGTCCGATGGCACCTCCGGCTCCAGCGCAACCCGCGGAACCAGCATCCAAGGCATAAAAGCTATGCCCGAGGTCCGCCGGGTTTCGTTAGACACGTCGAGAAACGCCTTCCATTTCTGCGGGTCGATGGGCGAGATGTACTTTCTCAAGTAAGTATCTTCCCTCACCGCCGCAGAAGGTCGCGGAATCGTGAACGAGACACCGCCACAGCAACACTTTGCTCGCACTACAACGACGGGAGTCAGTAATTGCCTGGCCAGATTAATGCAGAGCTTGAAACGTGTCTCGAGAGAGCAATGACTCCCAAATCATTCTTACAACAGAAAAAGGTCATCAACTCGAAAAAGGAAACGTCTAACGTTACGTACATCTCGGTCCACCGTCCGAGCCCACCTCGAGCTCGTAGGTCGGTGCAACTTCGCCGACGTTGTTGTAAGTCACCGGCTCCTTTCTAGCTAAAGTGGGAAGCCACGGTAGCAGGCCGCCGTCGCCCGTAGTCCCCGAATGGCGGATGCCGGCAAACTGCCAGAACTGATCTATAAAGAGGGAGGTATCGATAGTGTATATATCTATGAGACACTTGTTGTCGTTGTTATTGCACGCGCCGCAGGTCCCGCAGAATGGGCGATCATCATCGTCGGGTTTGGCGTAAGGGACGTTGAACCTCCGAGGGGGCTTCCCCTGTCGCCATAGCGGCTTGGCTTTTCGAAAAGTGACGAAAAATCCACCGAAGCCGCCCGAGGTCAGTCGACAGACGGTGCAGCAGCAGATGTAGCCCTTGTATGGGATGTCTTCAAGTGGCAGATCGATTATGTCCCGTATGCTTCCGCAGTGGCATTGCGCCGTGTACTCTTCTGAGTCGTCTTTGTCCTCGTCCTTCGCCTCGTCGTTCCAAAAGACGCGGGCTATGTCATCAATGTGTGCGTCGTATTCCCGCTTCTTCTCAGTTGCCGCTTCGTGGGTTACGAAATCATCTTGAGTGGACATGGTGACTTCTCATTTAGGGCAAGAAGAACTTAGTTCAAGAAGCTAGTTTACTTGGAAATTAATGCGGTTCTTATAATAGCTGGTACCTGTCTACGTCCTGGCTCTTAGACGATTGTCGTTACTCTGTGCAGTCGGTAGGAGATATGGGGGGCGCGAGCAAGTGGTAAAACTTGGAAGTTGAACAGGAGAAGGCGAGGCACAAACCAACGAACATAAGTAGATTGATGTCAGATTTCTTAATTACTATGCAGTAGTAAGTGTTTCGCTTGTGTTTGATAGAGCGTTAGGTACATTGATGCTAACGTTAGTCCAACTACCTACAAAAAGAGGTAGATTACAATTGGTATAAATATGATGATATAAAAGTATAGAAGGTCCTCCAGTAGGTCCAAGGTATAAAATACCTCCACAGTGTATGTAGCACCTTCCTTGCTTGTACCCTCCACCTCCTACTTCTCATGTAGCTTGTTGATCCCAAGGCTTGATATGTACCTAGGTAGGTACCTCCTATAGATGATTGAAACGCCTACTTATTTGTGGTATCCCTTCTATCTAGTTCAGAATAAGGGCAAATAACAGAGTGTATTGATTGCAACATTGCATTCCAAGTGTGAGCTGCATGGCCACTTTCACACAGCTGAGAACTGGGTAGCGTAAACGAAAATGAAAGCTTGCCTCATAGGAGACTGAAAACTACAAAGGAGCTAATTGCATGCTTAGGTACGCTTAGAAGCCTCCGCCTTCTTGACCCGATCGAATGCCAAACGCAGAGGTGTCAGCAACATCTCGGTATGCACCAGGGCCTCCGCCAGCGGATTCCGATAGTCGAAGTGCTGCAATACCGTATCCGCGCGGATGATCTGCGCCCGCAGATTCTTGTAGGCCAGCATAGCCTCGGCCTCTTCGTCCGTCTTCCCCTGTAAAATTTCCTCGTCCTCCATTTCTACATACGAATGACCGTCCGCGTCTGAGCGTACCCCCGTACCGCGGAGTGAGTGCCAGGGCTTCTCGTCGCACTCGCAGGTCGCCCACTTGCCGGTGTCCGCGTCGCCGGAGTCGAATTCCGGGGAGGGCGGTAGGATCCCCTTGTCGAGGTACGCGCGGATGTGGTTGATGGTGCAGAGGGAGACGCACGATAAAGTGCAGTGGCCCATCGCTTTCTGTTCTACGATGCTGGCCGTTGAGAACTTGCGCGTCATCTTCAGGGCGGAATGCAAAGGCGTGACGGGGTCGAGATTGTTAGATAGAAATAGAATAGGGAAGCTCGTGTTGATAGGGGCCGGCTTGTGAGCTGGGTTGTCGTCCCAGCGCATGGGAGGGTCTTTCACGTCAATGTCCCATCCATTACACGGAAGGTTGAAGCCGACGGTCATCCACTGGAACTTGTTATGGAACTGCCCAGTTAGAATGTAGAATTGTATATATCACTCACTATGTCAGCAAAGTCAGAGTAAGAGGCCATCTCCTCAAAGCGCTTCTGGAGCGTGTCAACATCATCGTTGAGCTGCGTAATGTTAGTATGCACTGCCTTTCAAGAAGACCGTGATGAATACGGGGGTGATATCGTACCTTATATCTTTTGTCGCCGCATCCAATAACCTTTTGAGCATCGTCTGGCCACACAGGTAGGGTCAAGTTGTGGCAGAACGCAGTCGACATTGGGGCTGCCACAAAGAAATCTAGGTTGCCCTCGACAAGCGCCTTCAAAATCTGCGCGACCAAGGGGAAGCCGGAAATTGGAGCATAAAGTGCTGAGAATATGATCAACTTGATGTCGCTGGCGGTCACCATAACAGGCACGTTTGCGTAGCGAGGTAGAACCACTGCAGGCTCCTTCTCAAGGAAGCCAAAGGTTTCGTCGAAGCGCTTCTTGATAGTTTCGGGCGTGTCTCCAAGCAGGAAAAACGCGCATTTGGGACCCGCGTCGACGCAGTAGTCGAAGAACTTCTCCCATATGGCATCTGTGTCGAGGATATTGTCAATTGCGACCGGGTTGACGTAGTGATCGGCATCGACAACGCCGTCAAGAATGAGACGCCCGACTTTATCAGGGAACATAGACGCGAATGTTGCGCCGAGAAGCGTGCCGTAGGAAAAGCCCCAGTAGACCAGCTTTCCCTTAGTACTATCATCGTCGTTCGTCTCCATCTTGAGGACTTTCTGGGGTTCATCCTCAGTCTCCGACTCCTGCGCAAACTCAGCAGCAGCAGCAGGCCGGTCACTGGAGTCCGATCTCCACTCATCCCACGCGTGAACAATTGAAAGCATGTCACGCGCGACATTCGGCGTGTTCGAGTACCGGAAGATGCTATCGTCGCCATCTGCCTCGTCCACGCGCTTGCAGAGCCTGGCGAGCGCCTTGGACCTCGCGCTCAGCTTGCCGAGCGCGACGTTGCTGGAATTCACTATGCCGACGTCGTGGCCCGAGGTGACCCACGCAACCCGGTTCATAAGCGCGACGTTGCGGCCCTCGAGCCCGAACGGGTCGTCCGCGGCGGCGAAGCAGTCGGCCTTGGGGGTGGTGGCGCCAACGCCGCGCGGGTCGAAGCCGACGATGTCGCGGTCGGTGCCGATGGCCGTGCGGAGGACCTGGCCGGAGGCTATTGCCAGGAGGGCTCCGCTGCCGCCGGGGCCGCCTGGGTTGATGAGCAGGGGGGAGTCCGAGTAGGAGGACGGGTCCTTGGTGCGGCCGGAGCCGGGTCTCATGACCAGGGCTAAGTGAACCTTGGGGTTGTTTGCCGACTGGTTTAAAGGTCGATGGTAGTCCATAGGCACTGTCAATCGGGCACACAGGACATCATCGCCGTAAACCCCGAAGCATGGTTGCCAGGCGAGTTTCTCGCTGGGGGTGATCTGATACACGCGAAAAGCGACCGTCAATACTGATTACAGACCGGACAGCCTCGTCACGTCTTAAGGAGAGCTTACATCAGACCACTCAGTCCATCCATCTAGATATCCAAGGGGAGCTTGAGATTCGGGTTCCGCATGATGGCGACCATACTGGACCCGGTCGTGGATAAAAAGGCGCACGATTCTACCTCCAGCTGCAATGGCGAGAAACACGAAGGCTACGCGCACCCAACTCCAGCTGGATTTGCGACTGGCTGCTTGAGGTAAATTGACCTGCTCCTCTTCAAGGGGAGGCGACGTGGACGATTTCTCATCCGCCATTTTTCAGTACTAATGTCAGAATTGGCCCCTGGAAAAGTATTGAGGGCTTGAACCATCAATCCAATCGAGAGTGGTTGTCCTGGTAAGACTTGGATGAGGAGGTGTTTAGCTGTCTTGCATCTGTGATCTAAGGATCGACAGGCAGCCACTTACGAAGGCGATCTCGTTTACCCAAGACATGCAGCATGCAGATAGGTACCGACCAATCACACATGGCTCTATGCCACTCTCAGCAACTTGAGCGCCTTTCATAGTAATATCATCGATGACAATTGCTATCAAGGACGCCAATAAGCTAAACTCAAGTCAAGGGAATATAGTTAGCCATCAACATCCCATCATAGTACGCTAGGTTAACCAGGTAGGTTAATAATGTGAAAATGGAGATACTGAAATGTCATGAAATGTCCGAGAGCTAGGAGGTACACCCACAAGTCGCCGGCCGGGAGCTCCAGCTTTTCTCCAAATCCCCCACACTGAGACATGGATCGAACTCAAGCGCCAGTTTTCCTCATCGTGGAGATTTCTCCTTTCTCTTGTATGTAACGATCTCGGTTCTACAACGCAGTACGCATAAGGCATACTCTGGAATAAGAGAGACCCATCCCACGTGTTTCTACTCGAACAGAAAAGACGAGACGGAAAAGGAAAGGGGGAAATGGGCCAAGCACGGAATAGTTTCCGACTTGGTTCAGCACTATCTCTTAGCTCTGCTTGGCTCTGCTTCACCTTTCCCGTGGTAGCGTGCTAAGGTAGCTATCCGGTCTTGATGATAGATCCCCGGATGCACTAGGCCCTCAGATTGCTAGAGATATTCTGCTCAGCAATTCGTCTGTTCGACTCTGGTAGAGATTCTGAGTCGCTCGAACTCTGTTTTTGGTCTTAACTTGCAGGTGGGTTGCTATGAATAGTAACCAGATCCAACTTCTGGTCACCATCTCAAGCTGACAATGCGAGACACAAACAGCAAGGTGGACTCTTCCGCATTATCTGAGGAGTTCACCCGATATACAGAAATAGGTATGTTCTGTATGATCTACGGTTTACTACCAAGATCATATAATCTGTAATGTCATCCTGTCACCTGTCTTGGGCTGCAATGCACCGCGATGTCGATAACCGCCTAACTCCCGTCTTCATGAGAAACTATCACGAGAACGTCGACCACATACCCTGCCTGCCCAGGCATATACTTGGAAGCTACTCGATGAGTTAGTTTCACGATGCGCGATGCGCTCACAGCTAGCTCCCCACGAAATTTTCTTTCCGACCTTGAACGGCGCTACATCCAGTAGGAGTCGAAACCCTAGTGTTTTTAATTTTCTTTCGCAGCCTTGGCCGTACTAGTTCTCCTTCGTTATGAAGCCAAAGCGCCTTAAGAATCTATCTAGATCGCCGGTAGATAACTCGTCAGCGGACGAATCACAAAGGTCCTTGTGTGCCAAAGCTTGTGCTACTAGGCGCACTAGGGGAGATGCTACCCTGGTCGCTTGGCAGGTCTCAAGGCTGACTGATCCACCTAGATTGATACTCTTCTCACACATCCATCTTTCGCCTCTTCTCCGAGTTTGTCGCATTGACTAAACCTACGGCACTTGGCAGGTTCAGCCAAGAGCCTCATTGTCACGCGCTTGGAACGGCCCTAGGTACTTCCGGCCATTTGTTTCTCTCTATCCTAGTCGTCTAGCTGCGTTTCGAGCGCCGATAACGTTGTTCGGGCTCCGCTTCCCTTGGTGACACACCGAGAAGCCTACTAGGCGTCCCTTTTCCCTCCGTCGATGTGATACACCAAATACCTAGCCAGAGATATTTTTAACATATATCTTCCAAGGAGAAACACCTTGGCATCGACTGCGAATGGGTCTCTCTATGTCTTTCGCCTTCCTTGGCCACTTGGCTTTCGAGGTCCCGGCTTTTGATGGCTGGGATTCTCCGGTGATCTAGGATGGCCGACCTTCGACCTATATGAAGGCCGCTTTCTGGCCCCCCGAGATTGGATAGTCACTCAGCTGTGCTCAAGTCGTCGTCTTAACTTTTCGCTTTCCAGTCTCTTCCCTAATTTCCGAAACAGATTCGTTCTGTCTTTACTTCTTTCCGCTGGTCGCCGCTGGTCGTTTTATACTATTGTATTAGTTTATGTTACCACTCCTTTTATATCTTAAACAAACCCCGCTACACGACAGACGAGATGGTTAGCTACCGATTGATTGCCGTTGCCGGCTTCCTTGCCAGCGTCAGCGCCCTTCCTTTGAACATTAACCTTGGCGCCTACTCCCCCGCGTTGTACGTATAACTCCATACCGACTGACGGATCCAGAAAAATATATCTGACTATTATACAGGGTAGTCGGTGATGGTGAAATTTCTTTCGGAGGCGGTCAAGATGTGACGAACCTGATGAACGCTTTGGAGGGCGCCGCAGTCAACGCCGCCACCGGAACGACGAATAACGCCGCAGCAGCCGTTCCTGCCGCCGCCGTTCCCGCCGTCAGCGCCGAGACCGTTCCCGTCGAGGTCGAATCCGCTGCAGTTACCCCCGCTGAGACCGTGTCTGCCCAGGACCCCAACCTGGAGCAGCAAGCCCAACAGATCTCTGGCCTCCAGGGCATGGGCAAGGAGATCGCGCCCCGAGAGGGCGAGTCTCCCAAGGCTAAGCGTGACCTAGCCGGCTTCGACCGAGCCCTGACTTTCGCCGAAGCGGCCTTGACCAAGGGCCCCACCATCCAGCTCGGTACTGGCGAGGGTGGTGCTGGCGTTGGTATCATCGTCGACAACAAGGGCGGCGCCGTCGGTGAGGCGTCGACTGCTGCCGCCGGCGCCGCCAAGGTCAAGCGTGACGAGACCTCGCAGCCCCGCCGACGAACCAAGGTCACCCGCATGTACGTCAAGCGAGGTGTCCCTGCTGGTGAGTTGCATGCCTTGCTTTCCGACTTTCCATCTGCGTAGCATGCTAACTAGCGCCCTTCCGAAAGCTATCCAGACATCTAGTGGATTCCAAGCTCGATCTGTTGAGTCCCTTCCCGTCGCCAAGCTCCCGGCCGCGGCCAAGCGCGACACTATCTCCTCCGACGCGATTGACTCCATCAACCTGAACGTGAACGATGATCAGGGTTTTACGATGACATTCGTCGAGACGACAGAAGAAGATGACGACGAGGCCGTACTAGAAGACGAGGCGAAAGAGTAAAAATGGGAAGCCTAATATCGCCGATAATAATCTTGATTACCTCCTCACTATCTAGTCTCTCATGTTTTCATAATCTGTACAATGACTCGGCATTTTCATCTCTCTGTTTTATTGATACCATCTTGTGGGAGTCTTTGGGAGGGGAAAGGGACTTGACGGTTGGGACGAAATTCATCATTCATCACATGCGACGACGCGGCACATGTTTCTCTCTTAAGTTGGTTGGGATGTAGTAATCTCTGAAGATCGCTATATCGTCGTCGCACCTTACCGGCGTTCAAGCAGTTGGGCCTCCAAAAAAGACGATTTCATTGATATAGTTGCTTTGGTACAATTACCAAGCATTTTTATCCGATAAGCGCCTATTTCCTCACCAAAACCTAGCGATTTTAACTTACCGCCAATACGTCAAAATAAATTGTAAAATTTAAATCCAATTTGTATTATATACTTATTTGATTGAAGATTCTATTTATTAAGTGTAATACTTTTAATTAGGCCTGAGGCGTGCATGGTATTACGATAAAATTATTAAAGGTGCGATCGCTAAGAAATAATTCATTCTTAAGTAGAGGTGTAATATTTTTACATATATATATAAATAAAATACGTATTTTAATGATTTTATTTTAAATAAAAATTATTTATAGTAATCTCGATTAATTATTTATATTGAAATATACTTAGATTATTTTTATCACTTTTTTTAATGTTGTTTTTCATATTTTTAAATTGGTGTATTTTGGTGGGAAATGGGGCGATTATCGGATATAAAAGCTTACTAATTGTATATAAAACATATACACTAGTTCAGTAGTATAACAATTCAATCAGGACCGGCTTGTTTCATTGGCGGGTCAAGACTTGACGAAATGACTTCTATCTGCACTTGCCACATGATTATTTTACATGAAGACTTGGATAGGCGTAATTTCATATGAGGACAGTGAGTTAGTTGAATTTGCCATCCCCATCAGTATAGTTAACTCCGGGTTCCCCCTATTCTCTACTCTTCTACAATGGCTGCCCAACTTACCAACCGACCTAATTAACTCACAAGCCAGCCAGCATAACTACCGCGAAACGACAACATGATGCTATGCCCGGCTTTCTACTTTGGGAACGCATTCGTATGCCCATGCTCTGCCGGGACGTGGGACGGACGTTTCAACATGCGGGACCCTGATACAGAGCCAAGAAACCAAAAGAGAGATCGCCAAGAGCCTCATCAGTCCTTTTCCACCCGCCACAACTACCGGGTCCACGCCGAGTAGTACCTTGCTAGTGCCAGCTTACTTCATCCTTCCCTTGATCTCGTATTTTCTCTTAGCGGCTTGGGGACTTGAGATCGAGCGGAATGGGGACACATATTCTTTAGATTCGTAAACGCCCACGATGGAATATTATACTGCTGTCTGCCAAGGTAGTGGCGCAGAGGATCGATACGTACCGCAAAGGCTTGAGCAGAAGATGTATCACCAAGCACGACAGCATTCCCGAGGCTATCCCGGTCTCAATTTCTAGTCAGGTAGAACCCGGACAATATGATTTAGAGCAAAACTCGATGTTTTTCATTGTACCATCGTTGCTAGTTTCGAGGCCCTTCACCAAGCGCGCTCGCCTGTCCCTCTAACCCTCGATACGCCTATATCATAGCTGCCTTAATAATAACCTGGTGCCTTGACGCGTCTATGTCCCCCCCAAAACCTATCTTAGATCAATAACTCCCGACGGAAAATGAATATCCATATTTTCTGCTTACGCGTTCCACGACCTCGCACCCTGCTCTCTTCGATTTCCTTTTCTTCTCCTTTGCCCCTGTCCTCCCATACACGTCTACTTATCCCAAGCCTTGTACCCCTCATTCTTCTGCTTCTGCCTCGTGTTCCACCCGAGCTTGCCGCTAATACTATTAACCCAATCCTCGGAGCGCCGACCCTGCGGCTGGACCGACGCGAAGGGAAACCGGCTGGCGCTGATCGTCACGTAGTCGCCCGGGAGCAGCTCGATGCGCTCGCGCCCGTCGAACGAGGCCCAGCTGTTGGTGCGCGCGTCGTACGGCACGCCGATGCGCAGCACGATGGTGTCGGGCAGGATGATGGGCCGGAACGACAGCGTGTGCGCGCAGATGGACGTCACGAGCATCACCGGGTTCTCCGGGTGGCATAGCGAGCCGCCCGCTGCGAGGTTGTAGGCGGTGGAGCCGGTGGGCGTCGAGACGCATACGCCGTCCGCTAGCACCGAGGTGAAGTGCTCATCGTCGCCGAAAATTTCGGTGTAGGACATTGCTGTTGATCTTTAGCAAGTGGAATTGGTAGAAGATGTGGGCTGGTGTTGGTAAGACTTACTCGGATTTGGACCTCGGTCTATGACAATCTCGTTGAGGATCTCGTAGGTGCCGTCCGGCTTGTGGGTGTGGTCGTCGTCCCTTTCCTCGCCGATGAGCTCCTCGATCAGATCTCGCTTCTGCCGGTGTTGAGGCTTCTTCCCGTCGGCGGAGTCATTGTGCGTAAGCTGTGCGTCCCTCTTCTGGCTGCGCATGACTGTCCCTTCGAATCGCAGGCGCAGGCTAACGGTTACGCCGTCTCTAAATGCCGTGGTAAGGATGTCTTGGTACTCGTTGAAGTCGAACTTGGTAAGGAAGCCGAGACTGCCCAGCGCAAAACTGAGGACAGGCGGCACTATCCGTTGGAACAGCCAACTGGCATAGAGGACCGTGCCGTCGCCTCCGAGGGTAATGACGAAGTCGAAAGTCTGCGGTCGCTTGTGGCACATCTTCTCGGTCCAGAAGCGCAGACGGCCGTCTATCGCGCTCTTCGACGCATTGCCATCCGCAAGCCCGGCATCGGCATATTCTTGGTAGATTTCTTGTAGCAGCCCGACCGCGTCGAAGTCTTCGCTATTCTTTAGGTTTTCCTCTACGTATACGGTATATCGCACGTCTCTATCTTTGCTGAGCAGCCACTTGGCGACCTCTCTCGTCTTGGGTATAAGGTCTTGGTCGTACGCCTTGGTCAGGAGGAAAATACTCCTGGCTTGGAACTTTAGCCGTACACTACCTAGCCTTCTGCTTAGCTCTCGAACTCCCCAGGCCATATCGGTCAGTTGCTTCTTGGTCAGGAGCCTGCTGTTAAGGTTATGGTGGTCGTGCGAGATGGAGCTGTGTTTCTTAAGAGCCTGTTTCCAGGACTTTTCGTCGATCTGGCCAGCTTCGGTGCTTACATCGCTCTCCGCATCTGTAGCCGTCGCATTCACGTGGAGGTGATTGGTGTCTTTCCCCTTGGGCTCGACATAATCGTCCAGGCCAACTTCGGCGGCGACGTCCTCATGCTTCCCATTGATCTTGTCTCCACGGGGACTTCTAAGTTTATCATTCCTATGATCTTCGAGTAGTTGATGCACTAAGCATTGTGTGGCCAATGGCTTCGGTATGGGTCTGGGCATCGCTAGCTTGGGTTTGGATGTTTCGTTGTAGACGAGGGAGCTCTTCCGCCGGTACGAATTGCTGGGGTCAAAAGTAACCTGGTAACAGAAAGTTAGGGTAACAACTCTGATTAAATGTAGGTCAATTAAATGTAATAGGACGAGCCATGCGCTTACCTCTACCGCGTTGCTATCATCGTCGCTCGAGACGGAGTGCCGATCATCGGGGTAACTCTCATTTGCGTCCTGCGATGGCACCTTGGCATCGGTGTCCCCAGTCATATCTGGCAGCAAGAAAGATTAAGGACCAGGGGAACAGCGCATCAATTATAGGTGATAGGTTAAGTAATTACAAGAATATCTTCCAGTATAGAGCCCATCGATGTTTCTATCCTTAGAACGACCCTTCTTTCATAATAAAAAAAGAAAAAAAAAGATTATCTATCGTTCAGATGCTAAACTAAGCCAGTCATTGCGTCAGTGTTGCCCCCCTAAAACCCTCCCAAGGTGCGGGACCTTACTAACCCCCCACGCCCTTACTAACCCCGCGGTTTGCGCTTATCGATTAGGTTACCTCTTTATCGTGTCATTGTTTTTTTTTTTTTTTTCTCTATATTCTATCTTCCCCAGCTCGGTAATCGTGTCCTACCGGGCGCCACATCCAGAACACACGGAGGTCATCTGCTGCGTACTCCTTCCACTTCTCGCTTGGATTCGAGATAGTCATGTCCGGGTTGAGACCTTCCATGTTACCAAACCCGTATTTCTCGTATATAGGTACAGCGAATGGGACAGACTCGACACATGACTCTAATTTTAGTTCATCCGACTTCTGAATGCCCCAGTTGGCAAGCAGCCTTCCAATACCCCTATTGCGATAATCAGGGTGAACGCCTAGTTGTTCCAACTCTGAAGGGGAGCTTTAGCCTAGCAGATACGGAGTCAAATCCGACACGGGGAATACATACTAATATGAGATCGAATCATCCTCTCTTTCATAAACCCCTTCAGGTTCATGAGGAGTTTCTCAGCAAAGGCTTTCTCTTCTGAGCCCTCGATATGCCAGGACGCGTTGATCGCCTTCAACGGCTCGTGGAATGGGCTCACGTCTTGACGGATCTCCCATTCAGCTGCTCCAACGACCCTGCCAGAATCAGTATCAACCACCTTGATCCAGTGGATGCCGGCGTGCTGCTTCCACGACTTGATATTTCGCATTTTGTAGCTTTCTATTGCCGCTTCGACTGTGGTGTGTACTGGGATAAACCATCTTCGCAGAGAGTTATAAGGCTCACCAAAGGTGGCATAAAGCATGGGAAGAATCTCGTCGAAGTCCCTCTCGTCTTTAACTTCTTGGAGGATAAAAGGCATTCTGGATTGCGATGGACTGGTAGGCAGGAAAGAGGTTAGAGAGAAAACAAGCGCGTTGCGCAGAAATGACAGATGCTGTTGGAACTGATCGAAGAGGGGTTGCCAGTGGACATGTTGGACATGTCAAACCCATTCTATGCTGCTTGCCATCGGCCTCGTCGCTCGAAGATACTAACCTCCCTGGAGATAGGCAGGTATTTATGAGTTGTAACCCCTGAGTTCCCTCCTGCGTTGATGGGCAGGGGCCCGGTAGGAGATTGCTCAGTCGCACAACATGAGTACAGGTCACACGGTAGGCATTGTGTAACAATACAACAAATCCTTTGGTTTGAGTTGGAAGAAAATGTAAATAGTTCACGGGAATGGCTAATGTTAGCTGTAAATTCGACAGCTTCCTAAGACCATTTTTAAGTGTCCTCATCCATCACAGCAACACTCCTTCAGCTACTCCCACGATTCAACAAATTCGCTTCATAAGTGTTTAAACATCAGGATCGCTGCCTAAATACGACAGTTAGAACAGCTGGATTATTAACTGAAGTTAGGTAGGTAGGCCACGCTTCCCCCACAAAAGAGAATGAGGATTCAAGGCCTAAGACCCTAGAGAAATACAAGCTAAATTAAACCTCACATTCCAAGTCCTTACCACAGTTAACTCCTACAGCCTCTGTTCTAGGAAGGCATATCTTTATATTGCGTATATATCACAACATATTCCTCCACAAGGTCTCAAATTCCGTTCGAATTTCACTGGTCCCAGTAATCCCTATATGGGTCTTCCCTGAGAGGTGGTTCGCGGAGGTACTCGCGGAAGAACCTCTGCAGCAGGTTATCGTCTTCCACGGGCGGCGGCCTCTTGATATTGACCGGAGGTATCCGTATACTAGGGTCTACCTGACGCGCCGCTTCGAATTGCATCCGTTTATTGGCGGCCGCCGCGTCTCCACTCGCGATGTTGGCTTGGATGATATCCAGGAGTTCTTGCAGGGATGGTCTGTCTTCCTGTCGGTCTGCCATGCAGCGGGCTATCAGAGTTCGTAACTGGACGCTGTAACTCCTAAAGTCCTCATACACCCTGGCGTCGTGGCCGACTAGAAACGGGGCCCACGTGTTGAGGTTCTTGGTTGTGCCGTCCGGCATCGTGATGGGGCAGACTTGCGGTTGCCAGTCTTCATCGCTGGTAAAGTATAAAGTCAGGGCATTATACATAAGCTGATTTGAAGGTCAGTGCTGAGTTTTCTAAGAACTTGAAGCAGGGTCTCGGTGGTTATAACGGAACTATTGACGCTGATAAACATACCCATCCTGCGCCCCATATATTGGTGTGTGGTCCGAATGCGTTATCTTCCAAAATTCTGTCTCGCCTGAGTTGCTCCTGTTTACGTGTTTAGCGTATGTTGATTTCTCGTTGGGACTATCACCTACCGGCGCCTGATAACCCGGCTTTCCAACATTAGCCACAACAATCTTGCTAGACCAATAGGTTAGAAACAATTCAACATGTAAGTATGAAAAGCATACGTTTCATCATCCAACTACGTCACGATGAATTAGCAATTGTTTATTTTGAGGCTAGAAAGGGGGTCGATCCCAAGCTAAAGACATACATTGGGATCCCACGCTTGCGTCAGCCCGAAATCGCCCAACTACGGAAATATTAACTTTCGCACGGAATAACTATCTCGACGTGAGAATACTTACCTTGAATCTTGGGACGAATCCATGTTCTGGTATATCATTCCGTGTCGAATCAGGATCGGCTATGAAGACTAAGAACTATCAGTAACTACGTACAACTTTTCCATGCTCTTGGAGAATGTTACCGTTGAATGGGTGCATGTCGAAGTGAATGTTTAATTCAGGTTCTAGATCAGGTATAATAACCTCGCGATACGTGTCTGGCCTTCCATGGTGATATGGCGGCGGATATGCTAGCCCTATGCATGCTCTTGCAACTAATATGACACGTTTCATCAGTAGGATACCTATTTACTATCTGTGTGATAATCGACAACCTACGACAAAGAAAGAGTCTCCATAGGACTCTACTTGGAATGTATTCTAACTTCTTCTCGTTATCGGGAACCATAGCGTTATTCGAAACCGACTCGTTGACGCGAATCAAGAGCTCCTGCAACTCGAATCTCTCAAAATATTCCATTTTTAGTATCTGCGCATTTTCGCTCCCACCGTATGGGTTATCACACAGTGACCAAAAGGGCTGGACGAAATGTTCTGCAGTTGCGAAGGTGTCCTGCTCTTCATTAACCCCCCTCATCTACTTAGCCTTTCAAGAATGACCACTCACCATCCATGATTTCTCGGCCTCGAAGTACGGATCTCCAGATTGGATCGGCGATTTGACCGCGAAATCTCGTACTCGCTGCCCCGTACTGTCTAGTTCAGACCATAGAGTGACTACTCCTGAGCTCCCAAACCCCAAAACCCTTTTGAATCTTACAAGAGGGGTGGTCTGGTTAAAATAGCTTACCGTATACCGGTATGCTTGCCTGGCGGCTGCGAAGACATCATCTAGATCGGCTTGCCGGGCTCGTACGAGTGGCCGAACTGAATAACAAAGTTATTACCTACTGGATACCAGTATAAAGGGGTTAGAGCAGTTTTATACCTACGCTGAACCATGTTGATAAGTCTGATGGAAAGAAAACCGATACTCTAGACAAGTCCAGAAGACATAGACTTCTACACACCAGAAACGCCTTAAATATGAAGACGTCGAAGGTTATAAGGCAGGGCATGGCTAAACGCCAGCGAGGCAAAGCTGCCAGCGCAGGCATTGTTTCTTACAGTCATAGTATAGTACGTGTACAGCACATTGGCAATGTGACAGGGGACAGCTGTTTCCGGTCGAACAAAGGCATTCATTTTTGAGTTTTGCCCCAACTAAGAACTTGTGGCAGGAAACAAAGAGCAAATAGACTCAGCCAGAGTAGCGATTGTAAATTACTGAATCATGATTATGTTACACATAGAAGGTGTGGCTAGGAGATAGTAATGTTACTATGGTTTGTTTACTTGTGATACGGGAATATAATCTGAATAAGGGAGTTGGTGATCCATGCTAATACTTATCACCCCTAACTGATGCAAATTAATTTTAACATATTGTAAATTAATATCTAATACCTAGGAACATTTGAGCCACGAAGAGATCGCACACACGCAGAGGTACTAGTCATAGTGCGAGAGCTATCTTAAGCTTCAAATGTTTAATGACGGGATTCAGGGGCCCCCTAAATGCCTTACATTTAAGCACTTTAAACCGCCGAAAACGAATCAGAACAAGGGTATTGAAATAAATATTAGAAGATGGAAATATATATCAGCTCACGGAAATTAGAATAGTCGCCACGGAAAAAGAATTGATGTTAAACACTGTAATTGATATCTCCTTGAATGTCCTGCAGTGCCATCAGTAAGCAAAATTAGGGATTTATCATTTCCCGGACTCAACCGCCCGTGATCCAAGGCCCTCCGGCCCCGACTGACCTATGAATCGCAATAAACCCCCGCGGCGTCTGAGGGAATACCGGTCGGGGCCCTAATACCGAGTCGGCGAATTTATTATGAGCGGCAACGTGAGACGCCGAGATCCCGGTTTTTCTCCGTGCCGGCGCCAAAGACGGCATCTAGAGCTACCTAGGCAGAGCTAACAGAGACGATCGCGCGGGGTTCGTTTTTGTCCAATGTGTAATGAAAATTGAATGACGTTCTATATGGGTGAGCTTCGGACTCTACTGAGCATCGTATCTTTTTCATAAATACTCGGAACGTTTCCAGATAATCTCATTGTTACTACAGCGCCAACTCGAATATCGCATCGCTAAGTACATCAGACACGTAATATCCACCTTGAAAATGACGAAGAACATTGCTACCCTCGACGTGAGTATTCCTCACGCTCTGTCAATTAGTGATGCTAACTTATACTGCAGTCGACCATCGTCGACAGGCTTCCAGCCTACTCGCAGCTGCTCTTCAGCGCGAAAGCTGCCAAGCAGCTCACCTTCGAGGAGATCGCGAAGGAGCTAGGCCGCGGCGAAGTCGCCGTCGCCGCGCTATTCTACGGCCAGGCGCGGGCGTCTCCCGAAGACGTCGAAAAGCTGTCATCCCTGCTCAACTTGCCCAAGGAGAGCCTCGAGGCGACGATGGCGGGGTTCCCCGACCGGGGACGCTCCGGACCGATGCCGCCCGTCGAGCCGCTCATCTACCGGCTGTACGAGGTCGTGCAGAACTACGGGTACTCGTTCAAGGCCATCATGAACGAGAAGTTCGGCGATGGAATTATGAGCGCGATTGCCTTCTCTTCGAAGATTGAGAAGGAGGTTGACCAGGATGGTGTTGCGTGAGTAATCATTCCGGAGTGACAAGACATGATGAAACTGACATGAGAGTAGCTGGGTCAACATCTCGCTCCGAGGAAAATGGTAAGTTGATTTCTGATAGTAAAATACATTTGACTCACATTCGATAGGCTACCGTACACCCGGTTCTAAGTTGATGTCATTCAACATCGCTTTCTCAGCTGTTGCTCATGCGGGCTGGCATGAAACCGGCAATATAAAATTGTACCTACCTAGGTATATATGAAAGAAATCATGGAGGATACCGAGGGCTAAGGGTCCAGGGGGAACTTCAATCCTAAGACCTTGCGTCGTTGTCACATATTGCATGTCGTTAACCTCATGCCAAATAAACTCCGCTAATCCAGCAGTATTAAACTCTTATATGAAACCGCCGTTCAAACTTTCAGCTTACGACTGGCTTCTAAAGGCATATAAGTCCGTTTACCCTTACAATCTTTCACAATCCCTCTAGTACCACCACTTAACGGCCGAGTTGGTGCGGCCTAGCGAATACTATCCTTACAATATCCTTAAAAGTATGGTTATGAGTATTCTTAGGCCCTGGGGTTCGATTCCCCAGATGGCCATTTTTTTCCCCTTTTGCGCCGATCTCTCATTGGACCGTAGTCGATCCGTAGGAGATACCGGAAGTGATTCAGCTGGAGTATTTATTATTCATTACTACTGTTACTCTATTGCCTTCTCGCTATCATGCATCAACCTCTCGCTCATCCGAGTGCATTAAACTTCCCTTGGCAGACGAAGGCGCCGCCGCGTCCTTCCCAGGCCTGTCCCTCCAGAACGGTTCGACGCCCATCTCCCGAAACCTCTTCCCCTCGTAATCCTTCGTCACGATCCAGTTGCTTATAAACATAGGCAAAACCGCCATGATGATCCCCATGCCCGCCACCAGCGGCGCGATGATCGAAAAGACAGTAAACCCGTAGCTCGCGTTCTGGAACGCCTCGTCCTCTTGCAGCCTGTCGACGCCGAGACCGACTTGCATCGCCGTCAGCACGATAACCACGTAACCGAGTATCGCAGCCAGCGCGGCGAAGTTGTCGCGTAACAGGTCGACGTAGACGGTGTGGGCCGCGACCTTGGAGTAGCCGCGCAGCAGAAATCCCTTTCGCAGCCGGTAGATCGTATTCAGCCGGCTCAATCGCAGTTCGCCGTACCAATATCGCGGGTTGATGGACGCGTAGCAGTGGTTCTGGAGGATCTCCCTCACGAGGTCTTTCCATGCCTCCCAGGTGACGACCGCCGGTAATAGTCCGCTGTCTTTCGCCATGCGGAAGTCGCTCTCGTACGATATGAGCGCCGTGTACGAAAACAGGAAACCCCGCGCGCAGTCGGCTAGTTTGCGGTCGGGTGCGATGTGAGCAGCCCAGAAGTCTGGGTCTAGGAGATAGAGCGGGATCGGCTTTAGGAAGATGCGGTTCTTCGACCATACGAGGTGGAGCTCTGGGTTCTCGGTGATGGTGATGTCTCTTGAGATGAGGATTTGGTGATCTGCGACGAGTTAGTATCTTGCAAGTAGGTTTCATTGTGTTCCGTCTTCCACCTCGTCCAGTACCTCCCGCATTCGGCAGACATGGTGGGAAACATGAAGAAATTGAGACGCGGTAATTACTCACTGCACCTAAGTTAGTATACGGGCTCCAGATAGTTCTGAAAGGGCTTTAGGAATACATACCGTAGAGGTCGAGGAGGCATAGGGCGGCCACAGATCCAAAGCCAATCTTGAATATTGTTTAATCTGTCGACAACGAGCTCTCGCGCGAGGAAGTCTGATTCGAGCTGTGGGACGATTATATGATCACGTTTCGTGCGATACGCCGCTGGAAGCAGAGCCCTGAAACCCGGGTCCTTGCTCGTCGCGTGCAGCTCTTCTCGCGGCTCAAGCACCCGGGTGGTGAATGGAAGTGATGGAGATTCCATTCTGAACGGATATCTACGCCGATATCGAAGAAGAGATCAAAGAACTCGGGCTAATCGTTTTCAAGGAGTCTTCTTACATCTAACTTCGAAGATGAGAGGGAAAGAGATCATTTCGTCCATCGTGTTCTGGACTTAGGTCATTCATGTATGAGCTGCTCACGGCGAGCCTCTGATTCTAACAAGGAATAAGGCAAACAGGGATTTTAGAAGGCAGAAGGGCTGCTAGGATTAGAAGAGCCAACAGGGGGTATGGGTTACTAATAATATCGGCTCACTGCAGCTTTAGCCCTAGCGCCAGGGTCTTATGATCGGGGATCTGCGCCCTACTCAGCCCAACGGGGCTCTCTAATTTCATGCAGGCTTCGTCTAACTTCCACTCTGTCGCAACGAAACGAATCGTGGTGATCGGGGCCGCATCTATGCTACTCTCCAAGAATAGGATCCCTTTGAGTGACGAATAGGTATCTGTAGAAGAAACCTAGGTACTGAAGGCGACTGTTTTAACCACGGCGATCAGCGCCGGTGCCGCAGGAAATGGTTAACTAGAAGCACGCAGTCACGCTATTCCGGTTCAAGGGTAACGCTGGGCAGACCCGACAGGGGCTTTAAATGATCCAGCATTCTAGTGCTGACGGCTAGCCAGCGATTTGCTATGGGGAACCATCAGCCGCACGGAACGCACCCTTGCTGGCGCCATTCTATTTGTTTTAGCACATGAGACTTCGTCAGCTCGACCCGGTTCCCAAGACGACATGGAGGCTCGAGGTCGTGTCGTTTCCTTCGGATGGGGCAGCCACCAATATGGCATATATATAACTTAGATTCCTCCTCGGGGGGGCCGTTCTAGTTTGAACCTCTTTGAAGGGCTTGCGGTACTGTAGTCGTTGTCGCCATGTCTCTACAGCGATCCGCGACGCGGAAGGCCGCTTCCGGCCCCGCAAGACGGAAGAAAGACTATGATATTGTGCAACAGGGCATCAAGGAGCTCTACCCTTTGGATAAAGCTAATGTCGAGCCAGAAATTGAGTAAGCTACTAGCGAATCTATCTTCATGAAGGATGTGTTGCTAACGTCCTGGAGTATTGTGTTCGTACCGGGTCTTGGCGCCCATCCGGAGGAAAGTTGGCAGTCTCCAACGACCAACTTCAACTGGACTACAGATGGGCTCGTCCGAGATTTCCCGCGTGCGCGCATTCTGCTATATATGTACGAGTCAGCATGGACAGGCTCCCTTAAGGTTAAGCAGTTCATGAGCAATATTGCCATGAGTTTACTTACCGGACTTAAGAGCAAGAGAGAGGTGGGCGAATCTTAAACTTACCCCATCATTCAGGGCACTAACCTGAAGCTACTAGGGCCATGTACAACGGCGTCCAATTGTCTTTATCGGCCATAGCATGGGTGGGTTGGTAATCGCAAAAGCCGTCACCATTGCCGACTCGAGACGGGATAAATTCCCCATCATGTTTGAAGCCATCGCTGCTTCAATCTTCTTTGGAACACCTTTCAATGGAGCTGAAGCCGCTTCTGTGGCTGCAATGTACGCGAAGTTTGCTGAAACAGCCGGCGTAGCCGTGTCTTCGAAGCTTCTGGATCTGATGAAGCCGGGAGACGAAGGGCTCCGGGAGCTCAAGTACGAATTTATGCGTCTCGTGGGAAAGCTAAGCCCTAAGATCGACTTGATGTGCTTCTTCGAACAGGAACCGACCGATTTCTCGAATATGGGTCATTTACCTAGCCTTTTCGGCTTGACCAAGCTTGCTATCCCCAAGAAATACGCCGATTTCGTCACGCGTGATTCGGCTACGCTTCCTGGTGCGGAGGAGCAGGGCCTAGCGTGCAATCACCGAGATCTCGTCAAATTTGATGGACCGAAGGACGAGAAATGGATTCAATACGTCAAAGATCCGCTCAAGAGAATCATCCATGGTGCCCAGTTGGCAGTGAAGAACCGTCTTAACTCCGTCCGCGATATTGACCGAACAATGATCAATAGCATCGTTAAGACCTTAAGTGCTATTGATGTTGATAGGAAGCGGAAGGCCTTAGTGCAGACGTTCGTTTCATCTTCTTGGATTACGAAGGAAGCCGAGTATCGGCAATGGCTTGGGGAGTCGGAAGCTGGCGTTGAGGTTAAGCCGGGTGATTGTTTATGGATTCGTGGGCCGGAAGGTAGAGGAAAGACTTCCGCATCTTTGGCTGCAATAGATGAGATCGATAAGCTTATCGCGATCAACGAGGAGAAGGGCGCGAGCCAAGGGCCCATCATACTCGCATATTTCTTTTGCGACTCGACAGCAGATTTCTCTACCGCAGAGGATCTCCTGAAAAGTCTCGTTACACAGCTGATTGATGGACAGAACACGCTCGCTTCTTACGCCAAATCGTTCGCCAAGAAGAAAGGTGAAGGCAACAAGTCACAGGCGCAAGTGACAGTGGAGAACCTGTGGCAGACGCTTCAGGACATGCTTACAGATGAGTTCATCGGCAGTAAGGTTATCTTTGTTCTGAACAACCTGCATGCACTTCCTGAAGATTCGGATTCTACCATCAAATTCATGAAATACTTGAATGTCGAACTGCAGAACATTAATAGCGCGGACACGAAGCGGGTTCCTACGAGATGGATGATTACAAGCAGGGATGCTCATAATGTCGACGAGGCGCTTAAGATCGAAGGCGTCCGTCTGATCGATCTCGAAGATGAGAGGTACGGAGACCAGGTTCAAATGGCTTTACGAAAACGAGCCAAAGAACGGGTAGCAAGTCTCGAGAAGGAGAAGAGTTATAACAAGGCACTTTCGTACTTCGCAAGCAGTCTTATCGGGAAGCGAGCCCAGAATACCCAATGGATCGACATCACCTGTGTTCAACTTCAAGAGCTTCCACAAGCCGAGAGCGACCTCAAAGTGCGCCGGGTGCTCGAGAGGATGCCACAAGACCTAACCACGCTCCTCAATAATGCGTGGCTCCAAATATTCAAAGCCAATGAAGTGGACGTCGAGAAGATTAAGGAGATGCTACGAGCTCTTGTTCTCACTTATGAAGATCCAACTGAAGAGGAGTTGGGTGTGCTTGCAGGGCTCTACTCGAGTGATAGCGAAAAAGTCGAGCTTCGCAAATTCATCGAGAAGTGCAAGCCGCTCTTGGTACTGAAACGGGCAAGCAATACGGTCTGCTTCATGAATGTGGTGGTGAAGACGCATCTTCTTGAGAACTCCAAGCATCTTCTCGGAATGTGGGAAGAGGAGAAGAGATGGCAGCACGGTGTTCTTGCACTTCGGTCGTTCTCGCATGTAAACGACAAATTCAGTTTTCCTGAACCAGAGCCGAAACCCGAGGAAGAGAAGCCTGAAGAGAATGAAGACGAAGCGTCCTCCGAGGAAGAAGAAGAGGAAGATGAGAGCGAGGATGAGGCCGAGGACGAGAACGGAGATAGCGACGATGAAGATGAGGACGAAGATGAGGATAGCGAGAGTGGTAGCGAAGAGGAAGAGGATCCCGAGGCTGATGTCCTCCGCGACTTGGCTAGTAAGTTTCTCCAGCGAGCCAGTGCTATCCAACCGAACCCTTACTAATTACGAGCGCCGCAGTGCCATACACAGTAAAGTATTGGCTTCGTCACGCGAGTAAGGCCACGCGCGAGATCGCCGAAGACTTGAGCTTGGAGAAGGAATTCTGGGATCCGGAATCGCGGATACGACGTCGCTGGCTCGTGGAATATTGTCGCATGACCAACACCTTTGATGGGTTCGATTACAAGACGTTAAACGGCCTGCGTAAGTATTTCAAATGTGTCATACGCGTTTTCCATTCATTTTTTGGTATGCGCATTGGGATTACTGACGTTTGACGTTTGGCGGCCTAGATATCGCCTCTTCGGTTGGATTTAGAGAACTCGTTGCGGCGCTGATCCGAAATGGTTACGAGGAACAAGTCAAGATCCGGGACTCGTTGATTAACACACCGGTAAGTTGAACGTGATTTTCACCTCCAGAGCGACTACTGATCATTGGTTCAGTTGCACTTTGCCGCTTACTTTGGGCGCCCTAAAATCGTCGAAGAGCTGCTCAATAAAGGCGCGGTTATCGATGATGGAGATGAAATACAAGAGCAGACGCCCTTGCATATGGCTGCCTTTGGTGGTCATGTTGAGGTCATGAAGAAATTGCTCTTGAGAGGAGCAAATGCTAACGCGACCTCATGCGATATTGGCCCTGTGGTGAATGCGGCGATCTCTTCAGGTAACCGAGCATGTGTCGAGTTGCTCGTCGAACGAGGCGTGTCATTGACGATAGACCGGGACGACCTCGAGGCCCCCCTAGCGCAGGCAGCATTGCTGTCCGATATTTCCATGTTCGAATACCTGATCGAAAAGTACGCTGACAAGCTTCCGCCCGAAGAGTACTCCAAGGCCCTCGTGAAGGCCGCGGAGGCTGGCCGAGTCGACGTTTTCAATAGGCTCCTCGATTTCGAATATAGCCAAGAAAACTTTCAAGATGCCCTTCGTGCCGCCGTCAATGAATGGAACTGGGACATCGTCACCATTATCCTGGAGAAACGTGCTGGGCTCAACTGCGACGCTCTCTTCTACGAGGTGGCTACGGGTACCGAGCCTCAGGATAAGCTCCTCGATGTGGTCTGGGAATACGCAAATGGTTCGATCGACCAGGAGATGCTGAATAAGTCGCTTTATGATGCCACCGATAGAGAAAAGGAATCCACGGTGAAACTACTCTTGGAGAATTATAAGGCGAACCCCAATGCTACCGGCGAAGAGTAAGTACCTAGTCCAAAGAAACTGCACTGATGTAATTGAAAACTAACAAATAGTAGATACGGCAATGCCTTGACTGCTGCCGCTTATGATGGCACGATAAACATTATCCAATTACTCTTGGATGCTGGTGCCGACGTAAACGCGCCCGAGGGATGGGCAATCCAGACAGCTGCCGCCGAAGGGCATTACGATGTTGTAGAGCTTCTTCTCAAACGTGGCGCAGACGTTAACGCATTCACCAAGAACGAGAACTTCGAAGCAGGAACTGCACTCCAGGGTGCATGTGAAGCTGGGAGAACGGATATAGTCACCTTGCTTCTCGAACACAACGCGGACCCTAACCTCGGGGGCGGGTCTGAAGCGCCGCCAATTCTCGCGGCTGCTATTCGAGCGGAGGAGGAAATCCTCGAGCTTCTGATCAATGCAAAAGCTCGAGTAGACGTGCTGGGTGGTTCGGACGAGGACTCACTGTCTACGCCGCTCATTAGTGCGGCAGCTTATATGCCTCAATCAGCACTCCAGCTATTGCTCGACGCGGGTGCTGACATCAATCTTCAGGACAGCGATGGCGATACCGCTCTCTTCGTCGCAGCATCTAGAGGCGACGAAGATGTTGTTTCGTTCCTGCTCGATAACGGAGCCGACATAATGCACACGAATAAAAACGGAGAGAATGCCTTGCAGGTGGCGGATGAAGCTTGCACTGAGGTTCTTATCAACCGGGTCTCGGTGCTGCTGGGCGCGCTCAAATCTGCCATGGACTCTGGGAACACGGTAGTTACGAGTATTGTTCGACGTGCATTTAACAAGCAGCAGGAGCTGAGTTATGATGACGAACCTCAGGCGACCCCAAAAGCCGTACCGCATTCCGAGATTTCGTCGAATAACGTCGTCAACGAATTTGTGGATGAGATATTTCACCACAACGATGAGAAGGAGACCGAAAACGCGACTAGTAATGACGATGCGCAATCTTCCGACTCCGCCCCAACCATAAAGGATGTTCAGGAACTGGACAATTTGGACGAGCACTCGTCCTTTGATCAGATGTCCGAACAGCTCAAATCCGCCTTGGCGAACCAGACCACGCTATGGACTCAATTCACAAGCACTTCCTCATTGGCAACCTCCGTCGAACACGAATATCCAGCTTATCAACCAGAAAGTCAAGAGGAGGAGGAACAAGCAACGCAGCATACAGACCATGGGCAATGGGCCCAAGAGATGACTGCGAGTCTGGCCATGCCCGTTTCAGAACCGGTTGAACTACCTGCTCAAGGATATATCAAGAGAAAGCCGGCACCGAATGTCTCTTATGACAGCCACACCCAATATAGCAAAACACCCTCGCCGAGGCTGTCGGGTTCATCCGCTGGACGATACCAAGCGCCGACAGAACCCAACAGCCACGGCCAGACTATAGTTGCGTACAAGCCCGGTCAAGAAGCGACCCCTCAACCAATAGCGTCCACGTATCAGAACTCGCAATACCAAAGTCAACCCAGCCAATCCGTATCCTCCCAATCGTCGGGGTCGTACCAGAGCATGAGCACCCACCAGCATACCCAGTCAACACAATACCAGATCAACACCAGCACGCTATACGGCGGAACCACCCCGTACCAGCCGCCAACTAGCCAGTATCCCGCCCAGCAGTCCACTTACATCCCATATAACCCAGACTCATACGGACAACCGCCGCAGCAGATGCCCGCACAGCAGCAAGCTTATAACCCGAGCGACGGGTACACAGGACAGGCGTACCAGCCACCGCAGGAGTGGCAGCAGCCGCAGGATTCTTACGGGAACGCGTCGTCGGGGGATAACCTGTACAGCGGCGCGGACTGGGACCAAGCGCGGCCGCCGCTGAAGCAGCGGGGGTCATCGTCGTTCTTCTCGGGCGGGGTGAAGAATACGTTCGATAAGGCGAAGATTATGGGGAATGGGATGTTTAATAGGAAATAATCGGCTGGCGGAAAGGGTGTGTAATATCTAGGTGTATTAGAAAAATTTCACGGGTTGGTTTAGGTAATGGTGTTGGAAAAAGTCGTGTAATACTATTTGTTAGGTGTCGTAAACTAGGTAGGTAAACAGTCAACGTGTGGTTGGAGAGTTTGGTACTTTGCTTGAATGTAATGCTATAGTATCCATGAAAGTGTTGCTGTGTCTCAGGCAGACATCGTTTGCTGTTTGATGAGAGACGTAGCATAACAAGTACTTGTTTTCAATTGGAAACTACTAGATGGCCCTTTAGGTAGACAATCTATTTGTTGGTGGCCTCATATGGTCCAGCGATAAAAAGAGCTGATGTCACCCTTGGGTACCTGTTAAGGTGGCAGCTCAAGCTTTGGTACACAACCTTGAAGTCTTTTCCCCTTTCCGTTGACTTTAAGACGACTTTATTAAGTTATACAAGGGTGCTGTTCAGCTAGAGGCTTTGCGTGATACCTGGGATGGGGTAACTTACCCGCCTTCTCTGCTGTCTCTGGGGTTACCAGTGCTGCACAGATATAGGATGACACGACGAACGACACACCATGGTGCTTTACCTTGACCTAGGTTACCGGGTTCTTACCTACCGATATAGAACATTCGCTCCTAGCGCCCATGCTTAGGACGTTCGATGCCAGCATGGGAATGTAGAGAACAAGGATCAACTAGTGGAGGCCGAATGACATCGGGTTGAACGTGAACCGGAAGCCAATGAGTCTTATCAATTATGTTTATCTGGAGAAGAGAATGTAACTAGGTACCATAAGGCCTTACATTAAAACGTCATCCTATAGCAACAAATCCGCAAGTCTCAACACCCCAAAATCTGGGAAGTCCCGGTTCCGCCTTCCACCACCTTCCCTTATTTTTCTTCTTTCTGCATTGCAAGAATCATCTTCCCACTTCAGTAACTCTTTCTGTAAGTCAGTCCAGACTTCTCCACTTACTGTCTCACCCACTCTACCCTCAACCCCTTTTCGTCCCAAACTCCTTTCTCCCAGCTTTCAAGTACTAAACCCTCAATTGCAAGATAAGGATATCTGGTGGTTCTTCCTGAATACAGCCAAATCACCCGACCGAATTAAGTATGCCATCCAGCAACATGGCGCCCGAGGAGGAGCATGAATCCCGTCCGGAGATCCCTCAAACCGCCATTGCCTCAGTACCAGGTGCAGAAACGGGACATCACAACGCCCGGCAGACTGCTCAGGACCCCGAGCCTCGTGTCGCTCTCGACGTCCTCCTAGGTGCCATGCGTCACTATACCGGGGGATCATCTCAGCCTCTCAACGCTGGCCTCAATCCGGCACATCCTCCGCCGCCTCCTCAGCCCGTTGCTAGCGGCTCTGACCTAGGCCGGCTTCCGCACGCACCCGATACTTCAGCAGGCAGACCCATCAATGGCTCTGACCAGAGCCAGCTTTTGCCCTCCACTGACGCTTCGGCGGGTCAATCGATCCATGCTGCTGAGGATTCGGGAAACAACAGCCCCTCAACACCGGTTGATTCTATGAAGGAGGAAGGTGCAGAGGATAAGAACGACGACGACCAAGATGGCAGCAAAGGTTCTCAGCCTAAGTGTAAGACTTCCTAGAAACTCCACACTAACACGAGCCACGAGCTAACGTCACTGTAGTACCCGAGTGTCCTCGACAAGCCGCTTTCTTGGCCACCGCAGCCTCGCTATCGGAGTTCATCACACCCCTGACTGAACTTCTCACGTTGCTTGACGTTAGCCTTCACAGATTGGCGGACTGCGTGCAAGCGGTATCAACCTCCACTCACACGGTAAACGATGCCGCTAGTTTACTACGTCATAATGATGGCATACTGCCTGATCTCGTCGACGTAGTAGATTCTACCGCTATTGTGATGTCTCACTCGGCTGACGAACTACTTGCTGGCCGGCAGAAAATATCTTCCGTCGCTGTCTTGGCGGCTCTTGTCGGTATTCGGCTAGAAAAGGTCGTTGACGTTATGACGAAATATGCTAATTGGCACTGCGACTGCGATGCCACGAGCGGAGCAACTCACAAGAGCAAGCGAGGCGCCGGGGACGAGGATGAGGACGATAAGGGCCAGCCAGCTCAGAAGCAGCAAACTACCTAAGCCGTGACGGGTCTTGTTCGTGCGCCGCGTCCGACCCTGTTCCTCGTCTGTCAGTCGCGAGGCCTGCTACCAGGTTACCCGACTCAACCACAGAAGATGAAAGGTGTGGAAATCTTGACGAAGCCTCGGTATTGCCCTTCAAGACTTTGGTACGGCTAGGGATATTACCATTCGGTAATGGGAAACAACCTGGGAGCTTTGCGCCTGTCTTTTTGCGACTGTTCTTGGCGACACGTAGGTAGCTAGGTTACCTAACAATATATATTCATTTCCTCCCATCCAGGTTCTTTCATGTCAGCCTCACTCATCCTAACTCACTCGTTTCTTGATCGACCTAGGTACCTTCGAAAATCTAGTAACCCTCAGCGTGCCAAAAATTCCAGCCCAGGATCCACTTCAGCAGGCCAAGTATCAGTTCGAAACTACCACCATAATGTCGAAACAAGTTTGAAGTTGATACTTATACACTTCACGTCTTCAGTATGTGCTTAACTATAATCATAAGCCTTGATCTTACCACATCTTTATTTCAGTTTCAGACGCATACGCCGCCCACCTCATGACATATCGCGGCACACCCTTGTTCGCTTTGAATGCACACTGATCGGCTAAAACTTGACAAAATACATTTTAATCTATTCTTACATTGGAGACGCTCTACTCCTAGGAGTAGAAGACACATACCTATTATTGGGAAGGGTGAATCAACAGGTCCTAGTTTTAATGCTGAAGAAACTCCAAAATTAGAACACTGGACTAGGCTATTCCTAAACACTGATGCATATATTTACTTTCCATATCTTCATTAGAATAACTGAAAGTAACCTATAACGTATATACTATAATCACCCTGATCTCTACATACGTGACCGAGCCTGGCATATATAGATGTTCTGAAAACTCCAAAATTATCCCTTCTCTTTCCATCTTTTGACTAATATTTGCACATCTCGAGCAATGGTCACCCAGCACCGAGCCACCTGGGCCACCTTCAAGGTACCTACCTCATAGCTAATATTAGTCCTCGTCGTTCCCTTGAGCTTTTATTAAAGCGCAAGCTCTTGTACGTTATCCATGGCAGGCCTTCTTGTATCACCGACACATCCCTTCCCTCAAGATTTGGTTAAGAAGACAGTTAATTCCAACTAATTCGGAAAGCCACAACATCAATTGTCTGGGACTCTTGGATGATCAAAACAGTCCTGTGGCCTAACGAATGGAGAATGTCAAGATTAGATCGATAGGGGGTTATCCTTATTTTAGTTTTTACTTCCCTGTGGTCATTCATATGAGATATAGTACTTGGTTGGCTTGCTGGTACTTTGCCGTCCTCTTCTGAGGACGTCTGATATGACGAATTGACCCGCGCCTAAGGTCCAAGCTGATTTGAAGCGATACTGTCTAAGATATTGGATAGACCACCTGTCCTGGTGAATATAGGGTGTTGTTGGTACTTCACGTGACGTACGACAGGTGATTTTTCCCAAACATTTTGCAGTATGATAGCGCCTAAACATTCGCTTCCATATCGGGGCAAGCACCATTCATTACCATTGACTGCTATTCATTCCCATTCACCACCATTCACTATTCGCTCCTTGAATGGTGAATGGTGAATGGTGAATGCCAAACAGGGCCTCTAGTTTTTCTATATAATACCACTGTCCCCCCTCCGCAGATTTCTTTTTTTTTTTTCCAACTCTGAAACATCAACATTGTAGTCTACAATCCTATCCATACCTAACCTCTTCGACCCTTACACAACAACACACTACGAACAATCTCCACTACCAACCCATCTCTAACACTAACAACTACCTTTGTGACTCGTCCTCGACATCCAAGATGGCACCCCATAAGATGAAGAAGACAATCCCCCAGAAGCGCGTGCACACGGGCTTTTCTCTCTCCTCGGTCTCCTCGGACTCCTCGGACTCGGACGACTATAAGCCGAGCAGACACACGACCAAGCATCGGAAGACAACCAAGTCGCACGTCAAGGTCAAGAAGGAGGACTCTTCCGACAGCGACGTCAAGATGAAGTACGACGATTCTTCCGACAGCGACGTCAAGGTCAAGGTTAAGAAAGAGGATTCTTCGGATAGCGACGTCAAGGTCAAGCGACGCTATTCTTCTGACAGCGACAGCGATGTGAAGATTAAGAAGGAGGACTCTTCCGACAGCGATGTCAATATGGATCGCTATCCTCCTTACTACGACAGCGACGTCCAGATCAAGCGAGAGGATTCTTCCGAGAGCGACAGCGACAGTGAGAGTGAGAGTGACAGCGACAATGATAGTGACAGCGACAGCGACGGGATCAAGCGAGAGTACTCTTCCGACAGCGACAGCGTCCAGTCCCTCTACAAGCGCAAGGTCAAGATGACAGGCAGACGTGAGTATATCCAAGACTATCCTGCACTAATCTATTCGGACAACAGCTAACTATATAATTACAGACCGATCTCCAACTCCCTGCAAGCGACCTGTGCCCGACAAGGACTCTGACGAGGACCGCGACTCGGATTCCGACCATCGATACGTCGACACCAAGCACTACAAGGTTCCGACCAAGCGGACGAACAAGACGTGGTGGTAGTCGTAATCGGACTAGCTACTATTCATGAGCAGTTTTTCGCTCGAGGGGATGTTTTGGTGCAGTGGGCACATGAATGGTGGTGGTTGCTCATCGGCTAGATAGACGGATAGACTGGATTTGACTTTGCTCTTCCCCTAACAGACTTGTGTGCTCCCTGAATGTGATGCCCATCTGATATCATTCGCGATATCACGGAATGGATCTCAGAACTGGCGAGCGCTAGTACTGTCCGGCGTAGTAGCTCCGCATCCCTTGTTTCCACTAAAATGAAGAAGAAAAAATTATTCATGATAAGCAAACCTTCTTCTTGCGCAATTAAACATGTTGAAGACGGATTGTATCAAACCTGGATCAAACATTGATGAAAGTCATGTACCTAGCTTGTTGAACTACAGCTTATCTTTTGTTCTAGATCCAGCATTATCAACCCTAAGCAGTTTAGTCAAGGCCCTGGTAGCTCAATTGGCTAGAGCGTGGGACTTTTATCACCTCATCGCCTTAGAAAACCCTCTAAGGAATGACATGTGGAATCCCAAGGTTGCGGGTTCGACCCCCGCCTGGGGCGCTCTAACTTTTACTTTTGCCCCCCTCCGTATACTGGGCTTGAGGGGTAACCAGTCCATAAGACCGCGATCGCGGCGCCTTCGCCAGATCAATTGCTGAATTTTATCTCGACCTCGCACAAATAGCATATTATCCCGAAGTTAGATCTCAGAAGTCCCCGAACCTAAGCATGGAACAGCTCAACGCCGTAAGGGATGCTTTTCATATCGATTGTCGTTGGTGATATACGGTACTTGAAGCGATTTGGCATCGCAGCGTCGCTATCTCCTTCTTGATCTGCAGTGAGGCATGCTCGCGCATCATCGTCGTTCAATCGTGGACGTGTACAGGGAACGGAAACGGGTCGAGGAGGGATTGCAAGGATATCATATCAATATCAAGGAACGAATGAGTGAGTATCATTTCTTCAATTCGTAGGTCGACGGCCGTACGGATATGCGCTACACGCGTTACGGCTCTCAGGTCCGGAGTCTGCCACTTCAAGTCAGCCCAGTGTTCCTCACTCCCGAAAGCGTAACCAACGGTCCAAGATCTAGAAACCTTCAATCGAATGGAAAACATGTCGGTATCAAAGCCTCCTGCAAGCTTGCAAGAGACGGCATCGCTTTTTCAAGCCGAGGCGGAAGAGACAGCAATCGGAGCGGGTGCTAACGACGCCTGGAGAGACGCTGTATTATAGGAGCGCGGGATCGCGTAGCTTTTCGATAGGCTTCGTGACGAAGAGCCCATTGACCGTCTTGGAAAGGCTATCTGTAAGTGGCGTGTGATGGTTAGTGCTGTTATTAATAGTCACAGGTGCTCAGCCAATCTACCCTTGCCGCCTAACAGATACTAAGACAGGGGAACACAGATCTGGAAGTTGTAGTCGGCTCACTGATGAAGGTGATGATCGTCGCTGTCTGGGTTGACGAGGCGTGGGAATTTGGAGGTCGGGATCCTGTTCACGATCAGGCTAGGGAAATAGAAGGGATCGAGGACTGGCGGGAGAGCTGCTGATGTTCTTCTTGCACAAGGAAGGTCGCAAAGAGGGGGTGGACCCTGAATGCGATCATACCTCCTGGAGAAGCTTCCTAGGCTGGCTCTCGTAGGGTGAGGTCTTGATGAAGGCCTGCTCCAAGGATGTTGCTGGCAGAATGATTATCGAAAGAATGGGGAATCTGGATAGTCACCTGTGTATGGGAGTAGAGTCTTCCCGTACCTGCTGACTGAATGAAAGTATAGGCCTTTCTGGTCGAGCTCAGGGAAGGGTCGGGAACGCAGGATGGCTCTCGTAGCTGTCGGGTGATAGCTTGAAACTCGGGGACATGATGCTGGCGTTACTCTAGCACGTCGATGCTGGGTATGTCACCCTAAGAGTCCGCAACACCAGCTGCGTAGGGTATGTCGAATAGGGAGTAGATCTTGAGTTGGGGGGTATGGTCGTTGAAATTTGCCATTTTCATAGGTAGTCTCGATCGTGTCTCTTGCTTCGGTCGGGCTGTAGTGGGCTGGTATTACCAAGGCATGTTGGATTCGGGTATCGTGGCGCCAAGGCCCTTGGGTAAGAAGCTGGTGGTGAGCACCTTGCTTGATCTCGCTGGGATGCTAGCGCAGTGGTTTTCGCGTCGTGTGTGCGGTGGGCGTGTTTTATCGAATGAAAGGTGCACAATGGAAACAGAGACGCCAAATCATTTCGCCAATTCACAAGGAATAACCCTTACGTTACCGGCCTACATCTGAATTTGTTAGGATGGCGCTGCCGCAGTAAAGAGTTATCCAAATACTGCACAGTATCGAACGACAGTTTGTTACGACACCGAATACTATTATACGTTCTGTCTATTCCGTAGCAATAGTCTTTTACGACTGAGCCCTTCTCCCTATAGGTACCTGTTAACAACCCATCGTTGCAGCCATGGATGCAACTATCCGGTATAAGCCCCAAACGAGGTCAATTTGCGCAATCCTGTTTCCTATGTCAATTTCTCCGCCAAGAACTTCTTACTCGTGAATCCATACTCCTGGGCCGTTGCTTCTAGATCGATGGGGCATCTTAGATCATTTCAAAGGTCTGGGAAGCAGCGAAGCGACCCGGACTCTCGGTGGCCAGCACGTCGGCTTCCACGCCTGACACCCCCGTCGCCTTAGTCATCGCATCCGCCACCTCCTGAATTCTCAGACCCTCCACGGTCCGAGGGGTCCGCTAGATCTATCGTCCGCCCCGAATACCTTTCCGGATGGGAAAGCGCCGCCGCGACAGCGAATCCGACGTCAGATCCGTCGATAAGTGGAATCTTGGTCTCGGGCCGGGCGACTCTCAAGGCATTCCTCGTGGATGAGGTCGGAAACGGAGAGATCGGCGGAAGGAGATCCTGGAAAAACATCCCCCGGCCGTAGGATCCTCAAATGCGGAGATCCGGGTTTTGCGCACCAGCTTTTCGACGCCTTTCTTCCCGACCCAATACTCATACACGGGATGTTCCGGCTCCCATCCCGGGAGCTTCTTGTACTCTCCCGTAAACATCGCGCTCGAGCAGATCACCGTGGCCACGGTGGCGGTGGACTTGGCTTTCGGGACCGTTGCAAGCTCCCGACGGAGATAGTTGAGGACGTGGAGCTTGATCGAGGTTCCAGCCGGGTGGGCCTGGGAATGGATCTCGAATGATTTGCTACCCAACTCATTCAGATCTAGTTCCCGCCCAAGTCTGTAAATTAACTCCCTCCTAGATACGCATTTCCTTGATGTGATAGTACTCATCATCCAATAACTCACCTGTAGGGCTACTTTGGCACGGCAGGTTCATATGTTTGATGCTTGAAATATCTAGTGGCACGCGAAAGTTTGGTCTTCCCTTGTTCTCGGGATCTTGGCTCTTCCAGGTAACTTTATTTTGGCCTCTCGTCGTGGGCTCGTCCTTTCCGCTGAAAATTGTACCCCATATCAACTCTAGAATAATTATATGATCGTCTGGAATAATTCCAAGATCCGATGCGAATAAACGTACGTGATGTCGCCATTGCCTGTCATGCCGGCAAAGAGCCTCGAATACAACCTCCACCATCGCGGGGTCTACACAATAATTATGTACTACATAGTCTCACGCTGTCCCGCCACGGAGGCTCTGAAGGCACAGGGTACATACGTTCAGTCTGGGGTGAACAAGAAGCCATGATGCTTCACGAACTTGGGGCTCTTGAAGCCGTTTTTGTGTATAGCGGGCAGCGTGCCTCGCCGGATACCTCGTGGGAGGGTAAGGTGTTCAGATGACGCCTTCGTGACGATGAATGAATCCAAAGTCCGCTATATATATTCGAAAAATACAGTAAAAGTTTCCCTTTTTCCCTTGTCATCAATATATTCCGAATATTTGAATTGTCGACATGCAAAATTCCAGAAATATACCCACCAAGTTCACCATGGATGTATAGATGTGCTATCTAGGGAGGATTCACGAGATGAATTTGTAATCTACCAATGTATGTACTGGCCTATTACACCGGGGAGCAACTTGGGAGCCATATTTAATCATGGTGGGTGTCGAGAAAGATAGCCTACCATGGGAATAGCTGCATCCCTGGGAACTTTTATCAACGCCTGAAGGGCGTCACTGCCAGTCTTTACTGGACCCTTCATCAAGAGCAATGGGGACCAAACAAGGAGGAAGCAGCAACACTATTGTACAAAAGGCTATGGGTCTAGCAGCCATTGATCCCCATATATGTACAGGTGGCAAGGACGAAGAAGCCCATCCCATGCGGACTCATCACCTGTAGAGTGCTTACGCCCTTGCTCTTGCCTGGGAGAAACCCCTAGGACCAAAGTTTCAAGATGTAGAATCATGTTATCTTACCATACAAAGCCTTGGGACAATCCCATACTTGTTTCGGGGCGGCCCTGGGAATATTTTCTAAATTGTCACTGTACTCGGGGCTTCTTATACTTGATTCGCATTGTGATTGATAGCGTCTCCGACTGCTAGGCAATGCCTATGGCTTGCTGTGCTATCGTAATTATTCATGTTATCTATTATCAGATACCTGGATCGATATCGATTTGAGGCAACTGAGGTACACTTACTGATTACCCTCCAATATGGCCACCAAACTTCTGCACAATCCATGGGTGGGTCTCTATTCGCTGGTGGGAAAGTCCAGTAGTGCGAGGTGGCCAGTGAATAGGCGTCTAGTTGCTGGCAAACGGCAGTCACGCGACAATGGGCATCGCGACGCGTGTATTCACTTCCACTGACGACCAGAGCAACCACCGTTACAGGGCTAACGTCGCCCTAGCCCACCCCTATAGCAGGCCAAACATTGTAAACATTGTAAAAGGAAGTCACCACACATGCTAGCGTCGTTATAATTCTGGCTACAAATTTATTTTCATACTGATCTTTCCCACACATCCCTGATCCCCCAGAGTTGTCATTCCAAAAACATTCTTCCTGCACCCCAACTCTCCAACTTGGCCGGTGCAAGAAGTTGAAGAGGAACAGTCCATCAAAGGTATGTTCTGATCGATATGTCTGAGAGTCATCATAATCTCCCATCTATTTTGTTTGCTCGCTTTTGATGCGACTTTCCTTATTCCAAATTCACACGTCTTCCCACTCTCCTCTTCCACCCTTCTTCCACCCTTCTTCTTAACCAGCCCACAGTCGTTGAGGCTGCCTACGTTTGCCTTTCCTCTAGACACTCCACCTTGGTCTAATATTTCACTTGCAGGGCCTGCACTCGGAGTTGGATCACCATACACTAATCCTCTCCATCTGAAGGTACGTCCACGCTATATTTTTATCTGTTATTATTTCGTCGCTATATGTACCTGTGATCTATAGCGTCGCTATAATCACAGTCGCTATAATCACACTTGCAGTCTTGAATGCTCAGTTTCGACACTTATTCGTGGCGCCTCTCTTCCTTTTCCCTCTTTCCATCCCACCTCTGCCTCTTCAGCTTCACCAACCCGCAACCATCTGGGCCGCTGACCTTTACCTTCTTTTAGGGTCTCCCACTTTGAATTCGCAATACTTTACCGTCTAGGGGTACACTGCTACCCAAAGGTATGTCTCAACCTGTATCTCTATTTACTATCTGTTGTGTCGCTATGATCACCAGTCCAATTTGGGTGCTCATTTTTGACGCTCATCTCTGGCACCTCTTTTCCTTCTTCCTTCCAACCTCTTCGGCTTGACCAACCCACAATCGTCTGGATCACTCACCTTTGACTTCTTCTAGGACAAGTTCAGCTGGGCCTTGGTACCTATTTGCGACCCTAGCCTAGCTGTACAGTGCAATACCGACAGCAACCCTCCCACGTAAAGGTACGTCCAAAGCTATCGATCTACCTGCCACATGTTGCGTCGCTATTACTTCACGTCCATTTTTGTCGCTCGTTTTTGGTGCTCATTTGTTGCAACAATTTTCCTCTCTCCATCCCCTCTACCACTTCGGCTTGATCAACCTACAATCATCCGAATGCTCACCTTTGCCTTCTTCCTAGAGACATTCAGCCCAACTCGACAAGTACTTCTAAGCCCTCAGCCCAGGTGTACGATACACCTGATCCACTGTCACTTGGTATGTACAGATCTATCCATCATTCGCTTCAGCTTCGCTAACCTATAGTCAATCGTCCAGACCACATCACCTTCACCTCAGGTAGTTCACGTTAACCTCGTTAACCTCGTCGACATCAGCCAAGATGGGTACGTTTTCACTACAAAGGACTCTGTATACCAATCATGACACCATTGCTGACAGATAGCTTAGCACCCCAATTCCTTTGTGAAGTCCCTGGCTGTGACGAATCCAGAACAACCAAGCATAGCGTTGACCACCATATGATGAATGCGCATGTGGGCACATTGTGTCTCATTCCAAGCTGCGGCGTTGCGTATAACACCGCGCAGGAGTTGAAGGATCACCTCAAGGAGGCGCACAAACCGAAGCAGGTGAAGAAGGGTCGTGGACGACGAAAGGGGGGGTATGAATGTCATTGGTGTGGTACCACTTTCGAGGTATACTCCAGTGCGACTCGTTGCCTGGTAATGCATCACGGCCGTATCCACCTTGGCATAGAGAGGCCTATAGACTGGACCGGAGCAGGAGAAGGACTTTTACCTTCCGAGGAGTCCGAGGCAGCAGAAGGTCAGCGGGAACCAGTCTACCCCTCCCACGACGGACGAGCCTCGACGCCCGGTCGCAACTACCAGAAGGAAAAGGAACAACTCAAGGCGATGATGTACATCTCAGACATCCGCCACTGGAAACTGGTCCGGGAAGTTGCGCACTCGGCCCATCCAACCGAGGCTCAACACGAGCAGATCAAGAAGTCGACCCGTCACCTCGCGACTATTCAGAAGAATCTTGATCATGTGAAGAGACGACTGGAGGACGAGCTCCAGGAGGACGAGCCCCAGGAGGACGAGCCCCAGGAGGAAATTGTGGTTAAGACCAGCATTGAGTACGGTGCTAAGAGGACTTTCCTTTGATTCGAGCATCATTTGGTTCCTCGTTTCTGCACATACAGTCTCTGGAGAAGGGAATACCCGCTTCTAGGGTCATAACGCAGTTCTTGCTTTTGCTTTTGATCTGAGAAGGGGGAAAGATACCTATCTTTCCCCCTTCTCCCTATGTGTAGAGCACTTCACCAACAAGTGCATAAGTTGATAGCAAATCGTTGATTTCCATGACTGGCACTTTCGCGAGTTGATAATTCTGTGACCTAAAGATTCTACTCTAGATCCTCATGTTCTTTACACTAAGCCCAAAGCCTCTCCTTGCTCATCTCAACCAGAAAACATGTTGAGCTTGGAATTCAATATTCACAATCATCTACAACAGGTTATTAGGCCACTATACGCCGCACAAAACAGACGACTGGATGTCCCAGACTGCCACAGCACCAGATGCTACACTCCATTGATATTTTTGATGGTTACATGGAGAGAATGGACTAATTAAACAGGATCGGTTCAGAGAACCTACCACCGCCCTCCCGTATCGGCTCCCCCTCGCAAGATGCTGTCAGCAGCTGGGGATAACTATCAAAGAACTTGGAGATCCCTAACCATTCGTTGACGCGCCGCGGTGTGTACAACGCCCCGCCCCAAGAATTCCTGGAGCTGCTTGCCTACTGTCGCCAGGACGCGCTGCGCGTACCCGACCGATCGGAGGCGACGAAGAAAACTTAGGTCTGAGACGTTCGGCCACTCTGCTATGCGCACGTGGGGCGGGCAAGTCCGTCAGCCAGGCCGTCATAGATCTGCGTGCGTGTCCGCCTCCCAGTGTGTGCGGGATAATTCTTGGAGCGGAGCTCTTTGTGCTATTCTCGTACCATCTTCTCTCCTGCTTCTGTATCGCTCGACGTTTCCTCGTTCCTGGAGAATGTGGTAGGTTTGGCCTTGGGTCTTAGGGACAGGTGGAAAGAGGGTTGCGCCTGGAGGGAGCGCCGATGCGCAATCCTGAAGAACACGACGGGACGCTTCGAAAACGTTGTTGTAGCTCGCTACAATGGTATAGGAAGAATCGCTGATGACATAGACCCTGTCGGGTAATTATCTAGAGCAGGGTGTGCTGGCTATTCCGATGAGATCGCAGGCGTCGCCGCCGTTGTGGGTGAGACTCGTGGTGCTTTGGGTGATCCGGTATTAAGAAATTGAGGGTTAGTCGAAGAGAAAGCAACATCTAGGTAATAGCTGGGTCTCACCTCGCTCACGCGTGCCGTAGATGAGAATGAAGCCGTACCGATCTATATGCGAAGCTTGCCTGGTGCAGCTGTGTTTCGAGTCAGCAGTTCGCTGTGGTCGTATGTATTCTTTCTCCACTCACTACTTCATGTGAGCTAGGTCCTCGGCGATCTTGTCTAGGACGTAAAATCATTTGCAGGCAGGCCGCTCCGAAGCTTTGTACCGGCCGGAGGGACATACCGAGACTCAGGGTTGCAGAAGCGACGAGCATCAGCAGCGTACCCACCTAGGTAGGTATCGTATTATGATGACTAGACAGCGACTTATGGTATAGTGCATTCAGTGCCGTCGTATTTATGAACGTTTCTAACGAAGTTCAACTCTTAAGGAAATATTGGGTACCCCAGGCACCCCTTCAAGCTCCTTCAACCACCCCGACCTTGGACTGCGACCAAAGTTACATTTCATCAGTTCGCCCACAAGCTAAAGATATCCCAGGATATTCAAATATCATATTACCTAGACTACGGTAAACCCTAAGTAACTAATTTTTTCTAAAAATAATCGACGGATCGACAACGCCTAGAAGTCTGGACAATGGTCCGTCCTAACGATGCACGAAAGGGCAGTCACCTCAATGTAACCAGTGCCGCACTCGGTAGCCGAGGGGAGTCCCGATTGCCTTGGATATTCTCGCCATTGGTTAGCCGAGAGTGTCGACCCGATCTCCTATTCATACCCGGAACGCGATGCCACCTGCTTGACCGTGCAATGCGACCCAAGGAACTAGGAACAGGCTGAGTGTCTACTCCGCTCTCCCGGCCCCCGACAACTTCCTAGAATGATCGATTACTAGGTAGACTCTCTGGGCAATCGGATATTCTATAAACGATCTTCTTCCTCCTCGAACACATTTCTTCGCTTTATCATCTACTCATCTGTTCATTTGTTAACATTACGCTCGAACAGATGCATCGCCTACTCCGCCAGCTTGCCTTGCTGGCATTTCCGCTTACGTGGCTCGTCAGCGAGGTCTCGGCCGCGACACCCTCCACCGGCTGCGGCAAGGCCCCGACCTTCATCACCCCAGGCGCAGCCAGCACGCCACTAAGCTTATCGCACAACAACAAGCAGCGAAAGTACTTCGTCAAGATGCCCGCGGACTACGACCAGGACCATCCCTACCGTCTAATCCTCACGCTCCATGCCCTAGGGGGCACCGCGCAGCAGGTGACGGCGGGAACGGGCGGCTACTTGCCCTGGTACGGCATGCCGGACCAGGTCAACGACACCGTCGGCGCCATCTACGTCGCGCCCGACGGGCTCAACAACGGGTGGGCCAACCAGGCCGGCGAGGACGTGGGGTTCCTGCAGAAGGTCATGGAGGCCGTCGAGGGCGACCTGTGCGTGGATCAGCGCCTGCGCTTCTCCACCGGGTTCAGCTACGGCGCCGCCATGTCCTACGCCCTCGCGTGTTCGCTCGGCCGGCAGATTCGCGCCGTCGCCGCGCTGTCGGGGAACCCCATGATTAGCGGCTGCAGCGGCGGGACCGAGCCCGTCGCGTACTACGGCGAGCACGGTGTTAGCGATGCGGTACTTCCGATCGCGGGTGGCAGGGAGATGCGGGATCGGTTCGTGAGGAACAATGGTTGCACGTCGCAAGAGCCCGAGGAGCCGGCCGCGGGAAGCGGTACGCATATCAAGACTACTTACTCTGGGTGTGACCCCGATTACCCCGTGGTCTGGGTTGCGTTTGATGGCGATCACACTCCTCAGCCTATAGACCAGGGGGCGCAGGCGACTTTCGCGGCGGCGGAGTCATGGAACTTTTTCTCCTCATTCAAATAGGTGTTCGATGAGACTGTATGCACTGAGTTCACGAATCGGTATTGTGTCGTGTTCCTTCGTGTTATCCTTCTGAGTGCCATTTCAGTGATAATTTTAAAAGGGGTAATTAGTGGAGTCGTTGCTGGACTTTTGGTCTTATAGTGTATTAAGCTTCGACCCTTGATCTGCGTTTCGTAGCACAAGAACTAGCAGGATCGTCTCAGCAAAAATAATTATAGCAAGTCCTATATGTTTCCTGTTGGGTAAACTCTTATTGCAATGGAATTTCTAGATTTTTTCGATTGAAAAGTGGTTGCAAAAATCCAATTCTTTCTAAATCTTCTAGCTAAGCTGAAGATTTCAAATGGATGTGACTGGCTTATATATCTGACCCGTGCGAGTTCTCGACCTACGAAGTACCCTCTTAAACATTGTTGCCGAAATAGCACTCGTCGAAAGATCGCGTGTTACAGTAACGGTTGCGCGCCTGATTCGTGTCCATGTACCACACGAGCAAATGGTGTACCCTTAGCTGATGAGTGAATCCAGAAGATCCATAGAATAAGGTTTCTCGTCTAGATGCATAAGAATCATAAGATCATGGCAAAATCCCGCCATCTCGATGACAACAGCTGACATGGATTAGGACTGGATGTGTGTGGCTGAACTAACTTGGGATGGAGGATGGATTCCCTGTTTCGTCCTTGTCTCGGCCCCTCGACCAATCACCACACGTTTGCGAGCCACCAAGTGACGTAGCCGCTGCAGCCACACCTGCTTTGCCTGCATTACGCCCGACTCACGACTACGTAGACATCCGCTTGATATATGAGTTAAAAAAACAGGCTGCACTAGTTTTTGGAATTCTCATTTCTTCAACTACAAACCTAGCGTGCGTTGATATTTTCTTTCCAAGCACTAGAAAATCGGTAAAAAAGAATTTCCATCACATAACGCCACAATGTCGGAAGCAAACACGAACAGACAAGCAAGCACATTGGAGTGGGCGAAGCAAAAGTACAACGAGCAGTACGAGGTCTGGATGCCCTGGATCGAAGACACGTTCCTGAAGTACTTCACCAAGGACAACAAGGCCAGCTACAGCGCCAAAGGTGATTTGGCCTCTCTTTTTCCTCCCTTCGCTAATTTTCTCTCGCCCTTTTCCCACTCCTCGTCGCATTCCTAGAGTACAGCACTGACAAGTGATGCAAACAGAACAACTAGACAAGACCAAAGTCACCGGCGTCGACCAGGTCGACACGCTACAGGACGGCGTCCACGGCGTTGTAGCAGGACAGGTGGGACAGGGCGGCCTGCTCCAGCCCGTTGGCGACCTAGTCTCCAAGGAAGGACTGAACCGAGCCGAGCGTCAGGGCAAGGACGAGCAGGGCGGATACCTTCCCGCTTCGGTTCCGGGGCTCTCTGGCTTGACAAAGTAAATACGCCATGACAATTGTACTTGATAATGTGTCCACGAAGGGATGATGTGGATTCGGAATACCATGTACTGGGATTTTGGAGTTTAGAGAATACGGTATGGCTTCCACAGTAATCGGGAAGCTGGTTAGGGTCTAGTGGATGGCGGCTTGATTTGGTTTCGGTTCGACTATTACATTGAATGACACGGCCTATATTGAAAATGTTTTTTGTAATAAGACTTCTCAACCACATCATCGAATTCTTCATCTTACCATATGCAAGTGTCACACAGGTCAGGACAGCACTGCGCTAGATATTAGCCGACCACGGCTTCATGACAGCATTTAAGATCATGGGGAAATAGTATCTGTTTGAGAGACTAGCTGCGCCGAATAGAAATATCATTCCATAAAACCTTCCAATGCCACATAAAGCAAGGAAAACTCATCGCTTAGGTCTAAATGCGAAATAAAATGCTTGCAATGTCTAGATGAAGATCTCTACGAGAAGACGGACGAGTTGCTTCTAGCTGTTCTAGATTCTAGGTTCGAGATTCGACGGCCGATTTGATAGCTATCATGAGTATTAGTTGACTCTTGCACTTTGCGCTAAGATAGACTGGATAGGGGTAATAGCTTACCATCGCAAGTGACTTTAGCATCACCGAATAACATCTTCGTTCCGGGCATGTAGAACATTGGGTTGGGAACATCAGCTAGAAAACCATTAGCACATCACTCCTTGAATACTGTTGAGAGATATTTAACTCACCATATCCACTGGCCATGCCACGCTTCATGACAATAACCTGCTTACTCTTCCAAGCGTGGAGCACAGGCATACCTGCGATCGGACTTCCTGGCTCGAGAGCAATCGGGTTAACCGTGTCATTAGCACCAATAACAAGCGTAACATCAGTCTCTCCAAAGTCGTCGTTGATCTCGTCCATCTCCAGCACGATATCGTACGGGACACTCGCCTCGGCAAGCAGCACATTGCACTGTCCCGGCATGCGGCCGGCGACAGGATGTATGGCAAACCGTACATTAATCCCTTTCGCCCGCAACATGCTCGTAATCTCGCTGATAGCGTACTGCGCTTTCGCAACCGCCATGCCGTATCCGACCACTATGATGACGTTTTCGGCGTTGACGAGAGTCTCCGCCGTATCTTCGACGTTCGTCTGCGTTACGGACCCTTCGATCTTGTAATCGGTCTGCGCAGGAGCGGATATGCCGCCGAAGAGCACGTTGGTGAGACTCCGGTTCATGGCGACGCACATGATGTAAGAAAGAATCGAGCCGGATACGCCGATAAGGGCGCCAACGGTGGTCAGCAACGGGTTCTCCAGCATGAAACCTTCGGCGACCAGCGCGAAGCCGCTGTACGCGTTTAGCACCGTGATAACGACCGGCATGTCCGCACCTCCGATCGCAGCTGTTGTGGTGAATCCCTTGGCAAACGAGAGGATAGTATTTGCGCCTAGTGCGGCGGCCGCAATCATGGGTGATCCCGGGGCCATTGTGACGAATGCGCCCATGGTTCCAACATTAGCAGCGAGCATACCAGAGTTTAGTAGATGGCGGCCGGGAAGCATCAGTGGTTTCGAAGACATCTTCCCGGCAAGCTTCATGAACGCGACGATCGATCCGGTAAACGTGATACCACCGACTAGAACTCCGAGGTAGGCCGTAACGAGATGCAGAGTCGTGATATGCGAAAGATCCCCCATGACGCTACCGATACTAGTCAAGACTGCAGCCAGACCGACCACAGAGTGCAAGGCTGCTACCGTCTGAGGAAGACTTGTCGGCGTGATCCGCTTACCGATGACGAAGCCGAGAATGCCTCCAAGAGCGGCAAGGCCACCGAACTGGGTTAGAACCTCGGGGCTGAACCCAACGGCCAGAAGAGAAGCCAAGACACCCGTGCCGACGCCGAGAATGCCGAGCAGGTTACCCATTCGTGCTGTGGCTTGCGAGGCGAGACCAGATAGCGAGCTGATGCAAAGAACCGAGCTAACCATGTATCCGGCCTGAACAAGTCCGGCAGCGCCAGTGGATGCTGCAGCGAGATAGCCACCGGTGAAGAGAGCGCCGGGAATTGCGTACAACCAGGGGTACTCGGGTGGGTCAGTTGGTCCTATTGCGAATTAGCTTTGGGCAGTTTCTTGGAGGCTTTCATGGAGCTTACGCTTAAACATGTCGAGCATCCTCTTCGTAATCACGAAGCCACCGGATACGTTCACGAAAGCCAGAAGAACGGATGCAGCACCGAGGGCTTGAGGGATCGTCTCGGGGTAATAACCGCCGCCTAAGATGAAGAGACCGCCAATGCCAACCATTCCTGCGGTATGTTAGTAAAATGCGAAGGTGTCAAACAATTCTGCAATGAAGGCACTTACCGGATATAGCATTAGTGACACTCATCAAGGGAGAGTGCAGGGCCGGGGCGACACCCCAAACGACACGGTACCCGATCAGGGAAGCCAAAGCGAATGTAAAAGCGTTTCCCATAAAAAGAGGCCCGGTAAACTTGCCAAGAGCCAAAGCAGTGCCCATACCGGCGGTTACGGTAGCCACTTCGCGAGACGTTTTCTGGAACGGAGTTATTGCAACTACCTCTTCCTCCGGCTTGGCCGCCGCTTTGGGTGTCGGAGCCGGTGGTGGGGCTGGCCGGGGAGCAGGGGGTAAGATCTCGCCGTTATGCGTAACAATTGCGCCACGAACAACTTCGTCGCTCAGATCGACACCGAATGCCTTGTCTTGGGGAGCCATCGACAAGAGAAACTTGACGATGTTGTTTGAATACAGGGTTGATGATTGAGTGGGTAGTCTAGATGGCAAGTCCGTGTAACCTGCAATCATGAGCACTTATCCTTAGTTGATCATGTGTGAAACCTACCGATGATTTTCACGTCATTGTATGTTATCAATTTTCCAGCTTGTGTCATCTCACAGTTTCCGCCCGCCTCGGCAGCCAAGTCGACGACGACCGAACCAGGCTTCATCACTTCGACCATGTCTTTAGTAATCAGCTTAGGCGCACGCTTTCCGGGTATAAGAGCGGTCGTGATGATAATATCAACATCTTTGGCCTGTTCGGTGAACAATCTCATCTCAGCGGCGATGAACTCAGGCGACATTTCCTTGGCGTAGCCACCAGCGCCTGAACCGTCTTCCTCGATTTCGACTTCGATAAACTCTGCGCCAAGAGACTGAACTTGCTCTCTCGCAGCGGATCGCGTATCGAAGCCGCGGACAATTGCACCCATCCTGCGGGCCGTCGCAATAGCGCTAAGACCAGCGACACCGGCGCCGATGACGAGGACCTTGCAAGGCGGAATCTTGCCCGCCGCTGTGACCTGGCCGGTTAAGAAGCGGCCGAAATTGTTAGACGCTTCTAGTACTGCCTTATAACCGGCGATGTTCGCCATGGAACTGAGAGCATCGAAAACCTGAGCACGTGAGATACGAGGGATCATGTCCATCGCGAATGAAGTAGCCTTGCGAGTAGCTAGACGTTCGACAATGTCCTTGTTCTGCGCCGGCTGGAGCATTGAGATGATAGTCGCGCCTTCTTTCAGACTGTCAATCTCATTGACGTAGGGTCCTCGGACTTTGAGGATGATATCAGATTGGCTCCAGACTCCATCTGTGTCGACTAGTGTCGCGCCAGCCTTCTGATAGGCTTCGTCTAGGAAGTCGGCTTGCGCACCGGCACCGCGCTCGACGAGGACTTTAGAGTAGCCCTTCTTGAGGAGAAGTGCAACATTTTGAGGCGAAATGGCAACCCGCCGCTCATTAGGAAACGTCTCGCGGGGTATGCCTACGGTGAGCTGTGAGTAAGGGACGGACGATGGCTCAATAACGGTCGAGTAGGCCGTTACTGGAATCGTCCGCTTGGCAACATTCCTGGTGCCGTCAAAGGGCCTCTTCGGTATAGCCGGTAAGACCGTGGGCTGCTTCGCACGCGTGCTATTCCATTGTCGTTGACAGCCCAACGCGACCCCGCCGGGTAGCGGCGTCAAGTCTATGCGTGGCGTTTTCTTAGCACCTACAGTCTCAATTAAGATCCGTACGGACGCATGCTCATGCGCGGCGGCGGCATACCTAAGACACGCGACAGCGCCCGCCGAGTGAAGCCATCTGTCACACACGGCGACGTATGATTAGCGACCAGCGCCGGACGGAGCAATGACCGAGACATCATATTTAATATAGGTAGCAGCAATAGCCGACTGCCATGCGGATAAGATTCGAAACGTCGTCATTCATTCGGCTTCGTCATTCGTGATACCCACTACGAAACTCTCAAGCCGGCCACGCAACGCACCACGAGAGATATAGAAAGGATAGGGTGAGGTGTCGTAAGAAGAACCAACATTCATTCCAAGGAAGAGGAGTACTGTCGGGCTATCTACCCACCACGAATGGGTAGGAGCGGCAGATCGGGGGCACGGTAGAAAAATAGTCTTTTGGTTACGTACCATACCCAATACATGGCACCGATGAATAACCCTACTCCTACCTCCTACCTGAACAATAGACGCTCGAGCCTTCATCCCTTTGAGTTCTCCATTTCGAACTACCTACCAGCTACCACGCCAGGCTGCCAGTTACCGGTGCCGTGCTCCTCTCCCCGCTTCCAGGGAGCGCGGAGACTTGGATCATCTGAACAGTTGGAGAAACCAACCAGCCAACCCGGTCCAATCAGGAATCTTGACCAACCCTAAACCACGCGGATGGTCGAAGCCGGAGAGAGAAAATATAGCCGATGGTACGATGTGTAAATGGTACAGGCGCAACTGTAGCTAGAAAAGAAGCCCGTTGATTCTGCCTAAGTGGTCCAGGAGTGTAGGACAAAGGTGACGCAGGTCGCATGTCCAATGTCCACCGTTTGCGTTTGCGTTTGCGGGAGGACAAGCGAGACAGGGGTAGAACAAGGTGGGGAACGACGATGAGACATAGCCCCGCCAATGCGTCCCGTATAGGCAAGTGGGCTGGTTTTGCTACGCTGGCTACGACGGGAGTTATGGGGAGGTGTGGATTTGCGGGCACCAATCAATTCTCTTGTTACATTCTACATTCGCTCTCGATGAAAGTTAAGGTCTATCTATCATTTTGCCTTCATGACAGAAGATAGGAAGCCAGTAGTCTTCACTTACTCTGTTGATTCTGTCTTTAAGTTCTATTAGTCGGCTCATTTAGCACTTACCTTAGGTAGTGATGAGGCTAAGCTCTTAAGCTCTCAGCTGATAATCGTGGATGACGTCGGTCAATTCCCGAGCGACAACCTTCCAAATATAAGCCCAGTGAGCCTTGAGAATTTACATCTCAATAAGATAAAAGCCATGTTGATAGAGAAAATATTATTATCTCAGGCATATAATATCTAAAGCCTTATTTAAAATCATACAGATGTTCAAGTATTCATCCTAAACCCATAGACGACCTAGACACAGCGAAAGGAACAGGAAAAGGGAAAAGAGTACAATCTAGCACATATAACCCTTGGCCAATGAGAAAGCAACCCTTAGAAATACGGTTTAATCTGCTCTTCCGTCCATTCCCAGAACTTCTGAGCAGTCCCATTGCCGCCCTCTTCCACCGTCTTCGTCGCTGCCACCAGATCTTTTCTGATGGGTAGTATACGACCCCATGGGACAACTAGATTAGCCTCATGTTAGCTCCTCCGCGCCTATTAATACCAGGAGAGTCAAGAAAAGTAACGTACCCCAGCTTCCGCTCTTCTCAATCGTGATGTCAGGCGACAGTCCGGCATACAGCAGCGTGTAGCCGCCATTGACAGGCGGGTAGGTTAACAAAGCCGTCACGGCCTTAAGCGGGAACCCCTGGTCGCGGTACAAGTCTGACGCCAGATTCCCCGGGTTAAGGGCCACGCTGATAACGCCGTCGGTCTTGTACCGCCTCGCGTACTCGACGCCGTGCAGCCAGTTTCCAGTTTTGCTGATGCTATACTTTTGCAGGTACGGCTTGTCGACGTGGTAGTCCAAGTTGCTCATGTCGACTCCCGTGTTTTTCTCCCCCCCAAGCTCGGTTCCAGACGAGGAGACCCAGACTACACGCGCGGTGCCCTCCGTCTTGGCCGTCGAAACGAGCAGGGGCGTTAAAGCCTTGGTGAAAGCAAATGTGCCGATCGTGTTGACGCCGAGATGATACTCGTAGCCCTGCGGAGTATGGCTCGGCTCCGGCAGCGGATTCTGGATACCGGCATTGTTGAACAACACATCGAGCTTCTTCTCCTTGGCGATGAACTCATCGGCCGACGCCTTGATCTTGGTCAGGTCGCTGAGGTCTAACTTTAGGAAAGCTAGGTCTCCTTTAGAACTGGGGTACGCCTTCTTTATATCACTGATCGCGCTGTTCGCCTTGTCCTGCGAACGCGCCGCGATGTATACTTTTGCGTTCTTGGAGTAGAGCATGCGGGCCAGCTCCTTGCCAATACCGGTGTTCGAACCGGTGACGAGGTAGACCTAGCCAAGGCGGGTCAGCATGAAACTCACTCCTCGAGCACATTGTATCATTGCTCACTTTGCCATCGAGATTTGGCACGTTGTTATCGGTGAAGGCTGGCTTCGGGGGAAAGAATTGTGAAAAGGTACTCGAAAATTGGGCCCCCATTGTCGCACAGTTTAAATCAGCGAAGGACTAGGTAAAAACAGATGGGCTGGTGTTGTCACACGACGTAGAAACGAAGGTTCTTTAATTCGTTTCTGTACTGGCGCCTCTTGGGGCTTTTATTTACGGCCTGACTACCCAGGTACTCATTTCTCATTTCTCGGTCATGGCTCATGCTCATGCTGATGTTCATTCCTAAGCCCCCGATAAGATCGCCTTGTCTCAGCACCAATTTCTGACAAGCCAATCAAATACAATACTTTCCGAGCTGGCCAATAGGAGACATGCGTAGGACTACCGTGCCAAGACCAACCCGGAGGTTACCAACTTACCGGGAGGCCGGCGATCAATGGAAATTCGCTGCTCTTCCAATAGTTCGCCCTATCTTGAAATCCCCAAGACTCGGACTTTGGACTTAATGCCAGCATCGACGAATGATTTTATACCTCTTGTGTGTACTTAAAGCCGATACCTCCGCGATTCGCCAGCAAAATATCTATATGGCCAGGCCCACGTCGGCAGATGGTCCGATCAATGATCAATAGGGCGTTATGTTTTAATTAGAGCTGAGTGTTCAATTCCGTGATAGAAGCCGCTGAGAGATTCAAGCGGTCGAGTAGGAATATAGCATAGGGGCAAGAGAGGATGGTAAGTAATTAGCGGTCACTATGCGATTATCTTGTTTCCCGAGAAAGAATTGAGGCCTTCCTCCTTGGTCAAGATGATTAGGGGGGGCTTTATGTACGGACCGAAGGTGATCTTGAGGCAAGGCGGTAAGTGTTCCTCAGGTCGTGTTACACATGCTGCATATCAATAACCAACATTATGCCACAATGACCACCTTGAAAGCCTGATTGCCAGTGCGCCTCCACATCTGTTTGAGCAAGCTGGCGGAGATTATGATACGAAAGGCTACCTGCCACTTCTTGTCCTGGTCATATATTTCCTCACCTAGGGTTGAGCATGGCTTCAGAAAGGCTATTCGAGGATATCGCGCCATTTCCGCTCTATGTTATAACGGCATCGCTGTACACAATTCCAAGAATTGGGCTTGGCACCAGGGAAACAGCGATTCCATGATCGGTACAGCCTGGCTCTCTTGGTCAGACCAGAACATGAGGCAAGTATTGAAAAGCTTACCGCGCCTGGTGAGGATGGCGAAGACTCTAGTCTGATCTAGTCTGACCGCCTGGGAGTGACAGGTCAAGAAAGCCATGGCGTTGATCCGCGACCTAGGTACAATGCAGAGCAAGGGCGGGAAGCCTACAGAAATGACCTAAACTATTCCCGAACCACTCCTTTCGAGCAGATAATTGTTACGGTACTCTTTCCGGTGACTGGTAGTACGCAATAGCGTGAATATATTAATATCCGTATTATATCAAGATGATTGAATCCGAGTCACAGTGTCGTAGTGATCTCGCAAAGCATAAAATAATTGAGTCAAGAATGCGACAAGAGAGATAAAAGAGACATGTAAAAGAGAAAAAAAAAAAAATGCAAAAAGCTCAGAAGAGGGGTAGGACCCCCCTTGGGATCGAACCCCCCAACCTACGAAAACCCAGGCTCCCCCAGGTTTTACTCATCGGCCGGCACCCCCCAACCACTGCACCACGGGGCCAGTGTTGCCCAGGTCTCTGGCCCCGCGGTAGTGGAGGTGCATGCCGGCGGATATTAGAAGAGGTGCTACTACTACTAATTATATGTCTTCATTTGGTAGAGCAGGGGGGGGGGGGGGGGGGGGGAAAATATTGGTTGGTGTGAGGGCCAAAAAATTGAATAGAAGAGGCTAATAAAAAAAATAATAAAATAAAAAAATAT
>MU376177.1:132521-249264 GCA_022495205.1 Hypoxylon sp. FL1150
CACGCCGCCCCGCCCGAACCGCCCCCCGCCCCCCCCCCACCCCGGCCCCGCCGCCGCGGCGCGGGCCGGGCCCGCCCCCGCCCCTAAACTTGTTGCTAGGTATCAGGGCACAAAAGGTCAAGTCAAGAGGCTAAGCTCTAACATCTAATAATATATAAATTTATTTAAATATAAAAAGCGAAAAGGGAAAGAGATTTACATAACACATATGCGTTAGTTTTTAAATAGATAATTATATTTTAAAAAAGTATATATCAAATAAATTAATCCTTTCTAGATAATATATAATTTTATATTTAATAGTTATATTAAAAAAATAAGCTTTTTTTTCAAAGTCTTTTATATTTACGTCATAATATCACCCTCCTTTTAAAAAAAAGCGTGCGTTTTTATGCGTTTATTTCAATTCCATTTTTTTCGCAATTTTTTTTTTAAATTCAATATTAATTTATTATCATTAAAATATAATTTATTAAATTTACCATTTTCTATTGCTTTTTTTTATTTTTTTAATCGTAATAACGGTTTTACGTTTAAAGGGTTTTTATCATGGTATTTTTATAAAATAAATATATTATTTTTAAAATTTTTTATATCATATCATTTTAAATTTAAATTTTAATTTATCTATTACATTTAATATTATAATTATTTATAATAAAATCGTAAGGCGATTATTTTTTTAATTTCCCATTTTTTTTTGCCGTTTAGCTTAATTTAATTCGCTCTAAGGTTTTTATTAATTTAGCTTAGTAAAAAGTTATTATAAAATTTACATAATTTATTAACGGGGAATATAATAAGTTTTTTTTTTTTAAAGATATTTATTATGTAAATATAATATTTTATAATTTTAATTTAATAGTAATTTCGTATTATAAAATAATCTAATTTATTATTTAAATAATTTATTAAAATACTTTTTTTTTTAATAATATATATATAATTATTAATATTAAAATCTAATTCCTATTTATATTAATTTATTTATTTTATTATTTATTTTTACGTTATTTTCATTATAAAATATATTTTATTTAATTATAATTATAAAATTTCTAATTAATTTTATATATTTTATTAATTAAGATATTCCCATGGTAATAATATAATTATATTTTTTATATAAGTTTTTTAATTAAATAATAATAATATAAAGAATTTTTTTTTTATTTTATATAATAATATATTAATTAATTTATATAAAATAAATATTTATATTATATTAAATATAAATATTATACGTAATTAATTATTTTAATTATAATTAATAAATAATTATAATTTCTAATTTATATATTCATTTATAATTTTAGTTTATCTTATAATTTATAAGTATTTTGTAATAAAGAATTTTTATATAATTTCAAATATTTTTAATATTTTATTTATAAAATCCGTAATAAATTAGGGTTTTTAATTATTTATTATTTCTTATAATAATCTAAAAATTTAATATAGATTTTTATAATATATATATATTATATTTTAAGTAATTATAATTTATTTATAAAATATATTTTAAAATTTCTTATTAAATTTATATATCATAATAAAAAGATTATTATATTTATATTTATCTAATATTATTAATTTAAAATTAATAATAATATTTTATTAAATTTATAATAATATTAATAATAAATGGAATAATCCTAGGGTTTTATTTTAAAGGTTTTTTAAAAATTAATAATGATAATTATTAATAAAATAATTTATATTTATTATTTAATTTAATTACTAATAATGCGCGGTTATTATTTATCGTATTTTATTTCATTTAGAATATATAATCATTAAGTATATATATATTTTTATTAATACTTTGGTTTATAAATTTTCTATATTAAGTATAATTAATTTACTTTTATAAAGTATTAATTTTTTTGTTTTATTATAAATTTAATTTAATTTATTTTTTCTTATTATTTGTTAATAAATTTCTAAGTTTAAGTTTATAATATTAGCTTTTAATAATATATTTATAAATTTTATTTTTAATCTATTAGGCGGTAATATATTTTTATTAAATATAAATAAATATATGGTTTTATTATTCATTTACATGGTAATAGTAATGGGTAATTTTTCAATTAATTATATTAATATTAAAATATAAATTAGCTTAAATATTATTATAATACATTTAGCGTAGTATTTTTTATTTTAAGTTTTTACATTTTTATATTTTTTTAATAAAATGTTTATAAAAATATTTTTTTTACTTAAATAATATATAATATAAAAATTATATTTTATTAATTTATCTATTTATTTTACTTATTATTAATTTAAAAGGCGTTTAATGTTAAAATATTTTAAAATGTTATGATTTATTATTATTAGGAAAAATTAAAGTAATTATATACCTATTAATTTTAATTTTTATATTTTTAACGTTTAAACCATTATTAATATTTTTTTATTATAAATATTATAATTATGTTTTATATTTTTCATTATTTTAGAGTAGAAAGTTACTAGGTATTATTTTTTTATTTTAGGATTATATTATATTAATATTTTTATTATAATTTCATTTAATATATTTATTTTTACTTTTATTTTTAAAGAATAATTAAAATATCATAAAATTAGTATATATATTAATTAATATTTAAATTTATTAAATACTTTTTAATAAAATATTATCTAATTAAACATCTTGTTTTTTTTTATAAGATTATATAATGGTTAGGTTATTTATTTATATTCCTAAATAAATCATTGATAAAAATTATAAAAACTAAAGAATAATTATATCGCTTTAATAATCTTTAATTTTTCTTATTTAGTTAATAATATAATTTTTAAAAAATCTATTAATATATCATTTATCTTTATAATAAATTTTAAATATTTTATTTTTATAATATGAAATTCATATTTAATTACATTTATTTATAATCTTATTATGTGTAATCTAATTAAAATTAAATTTATATATTATATATATTTTTTTTTAAATTAGGAATAAATAAATAAATTATTTATATAAGCGTTATAAAAATCATCTAAATATCCTATAAAAATATTATTAATAAATTATTAAAAAATCACGGGGCCATTTATAAAGCTAAAAAAAAATATTTTATATTTATATAAATTATAATAAATATAAAATATAATTAAATTTTTCACTTTAAGATTTAATTTAATATAATAAAATATTTATTAGATATTAATTTTAATAAAGATTTTAGCATTAATTATTTAATTAATAATTTTATTAATAAATAATAATAAGTATTAGTTTTTTTTTATAAAATTATTTAATTTATAATAATTTATATAAAATCATATATTACCATTAGGTTTTAATATAAATAATACCAAGGCGTTTTAAAATATTATATTATATTTAATAAATCCTTTTTAAATATATTTTTTAATATAATATTTATAAGCTTTTAATTTATTTATTAATATCTTATATAAAAGGGAATATCCTAATTTTTTAAATTATCCCTTAAGCTTAATTTTATGGTTTATACTTAGTTAATATAAAGTAATTTCATCTAATATAATTTTACTAAATATATCTAAATAATCATAATATTCTTTTAAGATTATTTTAGTAATTAGTTAGTGCTAATTTTTTTTATCTTAATCTTTATATATATAATTATAATTGTTTTTTTTTTATTTTTCTTTGAGTATCTTTTTAATATTATATAAGCTTATTTATTTTATCTTAAAATATTTATAAAAATAAAAAAAAAAATCCATATTAATAAAAATTATATTTAGTTTATAATTTTTATATTAACCTTATTAATTTTATTATATATAATAGTAATTATATTAATTTTATTCTAAATAAAAATATGAAATTTTTTCCTTTAATATCATATCTAAGTGTTATTTTTTTTTTTTTTATATTGTTTATTTTATTTTTTACAATTCCTATTAAAATTTAGCTAGTAATTTATCTTTATATAATAGAATTTTCATAGAAAATTATATTATTAATTAAATTATTATTTTAAAAAATATTTTGGGTTTTATAATATTTAATATTTCTAATTAATAAATTATATTTTAAACTTTTCCCTAATGGTTTTATTATTTTAATATTATTAATTATTATTTTGCTTTATAGCGTTAATTTTTTTTAATTATTTTTTTTTTTTAATTAGTAATATTTTTTTAAAATTTTTTATTTATATTTTATATGAATTTTTCCATTTTATTTATATGGATATTAGTTATTTATTATAATAATTAATTATCTAAGAATATTAATTAATAATATGTTATATTAATAATTATTTAATATTTTTTAAACTAATTTTATTTAATAATAATATTTTATTTTATATTAATAATTATTAATAATATATATAAAATTACATATCTATTAATTTAAAAGTTTATAAATATAAATGAGTTAATAGTTTAGTATGATTTACTATTATATTTATTAATATAATAAAATTTAAATCTAATAATTATTAATATATATAATAATTTTCGGGCTTTTTTTACGAAAAATATATTAATAAAAAGGTATTTTTTAGTTTCGATATTACTTAATAAGTTTTATATAATTAATAAAAATCTATTATTAATTATAATGGTAATAAATAATAATAGTTTTTTTTCTAATATTTTTTTTAAAAAGTTAAATGGAATGTTATTTAATTTTAATTTAAAGGATAATATTATTTTTAAAATAAAATTTATATTCCCTAAAGTTAATCTTTTCTTTTTAAATTATTTAATTTTAAATTATTATTATTTATCATAATTTTCTTATAATTTAAATTATTCTTATTAAATTTCTTTTATATATATTATAATATAAATTTTATAATTTTTATATCCTTATTTTTATTAAATTTTATATTATTTTTATCAAACCATATTATCTTTAATTTATTTACGTTTAATTTATTTTTGTTTGGGTAATTAGAAAATATATATTTTTTTTTTTTATATATAAAATATTATTTTTTTAATGTTAATTTTATTAATTTTTTTTATTATATTATTTATATTAATTATAATATTAAATTAGATAATTATCCTTATGTCTAAGTGCAATTTATATTAAATTAATTATTACGATATTTATTAATATTATTTGGTTTTTATTTAATTTATTTTTTATTTTTTTTTTTATTTATTTATAATATAAATAGTATAACTTAGGAAATTATTTATATATATTTATTAAAATCTTTTTTATAAAATGCGTAAATTATAAAAATATATATTTTTAAAATTTATATTAAATATTAATGGAATTATTTTCCTTAAATATCTTTTGGTTAATATATTTCGCTAGCGATATGAATAAATTTATTTTTAAAATTATTGAATTTATTATTATTTTTTATTTCCAATTTACGCTATTATATTTTAATTTTTATTTAAATATTTAAATTATTATATTTTTCGAAAAGATATTTTATTATTATATCTAAGGATTTAATTTTATTAGGATATTTTAATTATAAATAAAAAATTAAATTTTCGGATATTTTTCTTTTTAAATATGATTTAATTTTAGTTATTTTTATTTAGTTTATATGAAAATGATTATGATTTATTTTAAATTAATTTTCTATTTATTAGTATTAAGTTTTAAAAGTAATAGTATTTTTATTATTATTAATATAAAAATTTAATATTATTAATTTTAAATTTTTATTTATTTTTATATAAATATTTGTAATTAGTTTAATATTAGATATTTCCGAATTTATAAATTACTATTAAAAGTTCATGATTTCCTTTTTTATTTATATATTTTTTTAGTTAATTTTAAGGATTACTATATAAAAGTTATCCTTCATATTACCTTTTTACTTTGCGTTTTTTTCGAGCGCCTTAATTTTTACGCGTAGTTTTTCATTTGTAATAGGGTTGGGGTTTTTCTTTTCTATAGTTTTACTTTTTTCTAATTAAATTAATTTATATGTTATTTTTTTATAAATTTCTATTAATTTTCTTATTTTTTTTTTAGTTTAAATGTGTTTTTCATATAAATGGTTAAGCTATTTGTAAATAAAAATTATAAATGCGATAATATGAAATATCATTTTTATTAATTATTAAATTTATTTTTTATAAATTATTTAATATAAAAAGTATTTATAAATTTTATTAAATAAGATTTTAGGATAAGTTATTATATTTATAAAATTTTATTTATTTAAATATTTTAAATATTTATATTAAAATTATTAAGCTTTAATTATAATATAATTAAATTAAAAGTATGGTTATTTATTTAATTTAAATTATTTATTTCGTAAATTATTAATTTTTTATTAGGTAATTTCGTTTATTATTTCCGGTGTTAATTTTATTAGATAATTTCGTACGTTATTAAATTATAAATATTAAAAAATAAAATTATTATATATTAATTTATCGTTTAATAATTTTAAATCGTATATTGCCGGGGTTATTAGGATATTAGAATGTTATTTGAATAATAGTTAATTAATTAATTAATTACGATATGAAAAAAATTACGCATTTTCTTTTTTTTTTTATAAGGGGTTTAAAGAAAAATCATTTTCATTTTCGGGATTTTTAATAATTAATACGTAATATTATTAATTTAATAATTAAAATAAATTAATAAAAAGATTGTTTTTAATGGGATTTTATTTTAATAAAATTCAATTAGAATTTAATTATATTATTTTTAATAATATAAAACTAATGATTATTAAAATATTATATTTTCGTAAAATATTAAATATTTATCAAAAGTATTTAGTCGGATTAAATAGGATATTAATTTATTAATTTTTATTTTTAAAATTAAAATAAGGATATTATTAATTTTTCTTAGGATAATAATAATAACGTTTAAATAATATTAAAATATAAAAAATTAAATTAAAAAATTAAACTTTAATATTTAATAATATATAAATTTATTTAAATGTAAAAAGTAAAAAAAAAAAGAAATTTATATAACATATATATATTAATTTTTAAATAAATAGTTATATCCTAAAAAGGTATATATTAAATAAGTTAATTCCTTTTGAATAATATGTGGCTTTATATCTAACAGCCACATCAGAAAGATAAGCCTTTTTTTCAAAGTCCTTCATATTTGCACCATGACACTAGGCAACTGATGCGCCAGCAAACAAGGGAATACTTAGGTACCGTTGCCGGTGGCGCCTTTGGTAGAACCGCGAGCGCTGCGCGACAGGTATTCGACAGTCTTTTTGCGTACCTACCTCCTAAGGCATGCTTCGCAACTTCCATTATCCGCGTCGCCTATGTGATGAAGTTCTTCAAGCCTGACTACACATTGGTTGAGCGCAATCTCGCGGAAGTCATTGAAGATTTCCCCATAGTGCTCTCATTTGTCCGAAGACTCTCTGTGCGGATACTTACATCAGCTCCGAGAGGCAAAGAAGTGGCGATACCAGTCAGTGCGATAAAATCAATTTTCTTCCTGAAGCTCGTGTTGAGCTCACGGAATACATAGACGGGTGCAAGAGCGTAGAACAAATCAGTGACGCAGTTGACAAATCAAGTGTGGTTTCAGCTAGAGAACATGACAGCGCTGGAATAGCCTGACGTCCTTCTCGATTTCACTGATGTTCCTAAACAGATCAAATATCACTCATCTATTATGCCGTCCGACGACATCACCAATAAGTCCGAGCCTGCACAATCGGCGTACAACTCGCCCTACTCACATGCCGGCGCCCCATGACTGCATCCCAATATTAATCCTTATGCGGACTTGCGAGGTCGTGCACTATCGACCCTAGAGACTCTGTAAAACGACCCAAAGACCATGGTTGAGCGCGGCGTCCTTTGGACGGAAGACCAGGACCCTTTCGGTTATGTTAAGCAGTCATAGTACATGCATTTCTTAGGTACTCGTTTCCCTCACGTTATGGAAAGCTACGACGAGTTTCTCAGCGCACAGGAATGCGATGACATGATTAATGCAAAGTCCGTGTCCGGAAATACGATCTGGATATGCGCCAGCAAGTCGAATATCCCGACTCGGTGCGTCATGACCTGGTAATCTTTAGGTTCCTTAAGTTCCAGTAAAAGGAACTTGGACAGCTAGATTAAGGAACAGCTCATTATCGCATATCGCCAGGATAGCATTGAGCCGACACGCAACCATGGCACAACCTCCGTCTTCTCTCTAACAGCAGGCCATAGTCGCCGAGGCGAAAGGCTCCGTGACCTACATGAACGCCGCCACTGGCCGTCCCATTGATATTCGCACTCTGGGTTGTGGGTGGCCGAGGCTGTACGAGGGTTTCACCGACAAGTCGCAACGTTCGGCTGCCCTGAAGGCGAGGTGGGATGGCGATCATCCTAAGATGCGATCGACTATCCAATCGAAGATTTGACGGGTCTTGGACGCGTATCAAGACTGTTGATCTTCTACATGGTTGTAGTAAAGCCACTGGCTATACATGTTGCCTTACAGAGCACGGGAGGCGGCCGGGGCCCGGAAAGGTAAGTGGGCCGGGCCTGCGCCGCCCGGATGAGTCAGCAGACACGGTCGTGCCGTATGTTCGACATTACAAGATTCATCACAATAATATAATTAAACTTAACACATTAGAAATAGAGGGTGATAGAGCATAGGTCAGGCCTACGGTTCGAAAGTAGTTTGTCTTTATCACAATTGGCATTCATTCTAAAACAACCACCATGCAAAGACAAAGAGGCATGCAAGCTGCCGCAAACTTGCTCTTAATTCATCAACTACATCATTATCTTGACCAACTCTAACCAGGCAATTGCATGGACTTCTTCAAGTGTCCTTTGCCCACCATGATCAACCGATTGTTGAGTTTGAAAATCCAACTTTTATAAAAGCAATGGCCGCCGCGTATTTTGGGAAAACTTTGAGTAGACAAACAATCACATTCCACCAAATTCAATCCCCTCTCAAACTAATCATCCAAGTGCTAGAAGAGCGTGAAAATGTGTAGAAACGTGAATCTAGAGATATGCTGTAGCGATTCAGTCCTACATCCCTACAATATGGCCCTGCCGTATACTCTCAGGGCCGTTGATATCATTGCCCTTTGCCAGGAGCGACTACAAGATATTGCGGAGAATGGTTTGTCAGACACCGACGATACCTACGATACAGCGAATTATTATATCGAGCGGATGGAAAGGAAGGAATTCGGTACCGAGAAGTCGCGAAGCCGTGGCTCTACCAATATTGGCGGGCCACCTCGCCCTCGCAACCGTGCCTTGCCGTGCCCTCGTTACAAGCCAAACTTCGTCAGGAACGAGCGCATCTACTTCAGTATGTGCGACAACTGCGTCCGAACGAGAGGGGCACAGGCCAATGACTTCAACGAGATGGACCTCCAAATCTGCCTAGAGTACAACCACGGCCTGCTCGAAAGCATTATGAATGGGGTCCGCGAGAAAGAATACTTTCAGCTCGTGCGGGATTGGTACTACGGAGACGGCATCAGGCGTTATATCTGCATCGGCGCGCGCTGGTACATCATCGAGCCGCCTAACCCGAATTCGCTAACCCTGCGGCCGGATCCAGATCCTGAGCATCCAGAGTACGAGGCACTCTGTCTAGTACCGTCTTCGGTGAATGATATTCCGGAACAAGTACTCGATGACGTTGGAAGCGCGTACTGGAATTATAATCCGTTTGCGGACATGATACACGGTTGGTTAGATGGAGTTTACTCGCCGGGTCAGGTTATACCGCAGCAGCAAGCCGTCCCATTCCAAGGTGGCTTCCAAGGTCAGGGCTTTTTACCCAACCAAGCCTTCTTCCCTAATCAAACTATTTTCCCTGGTCAAGCTGTTATTCCCGGTCAACCTGCTTTCCCAGGTCAAGCTATTTACCCAGGCAACCCTTTTATCCCGGATACCGGTGTTTTACCAAAAGGTACTGGCTTCTCAGACAACATTGGTTGCCCAGACTATGCCTTCCTTTCGGACGACACCTTTCTTCCGAGTAACGTCCAAGTCTCGGACAACGCTCTTTACTCAGACAATGTCCTCCTATCGGAGAATACTGTTTTCCCCGAGAACACCATCTTCCCGGACAACACTACGTTCTCCAATAACGTTGTTACTCCAGGACAGGGATTTCCTCCGTTAGAGGATCTCTTGGTAGACGATATTCTAGCAGGGATAGAGTTTTTACCGAAGGAATCGTCTCTCTAATCTCTTAGCAGACTCTCACGCCAAATTGCGATCCCAAGTAAGAGTATGTCTAAACCATGCCAGGCTGATCGATAGTGTTAATGGTTAACCTCCGTAGTAATACATATATAATTCTTTAGTCTAAACTCATTCAAGCACCCCATCCAACCTGGAAGTAATTACGTGCTATTAGTGCAATGTCCGGTCTATCCCGTTTATATAGGAAATCATTGAGCGGTTCCAAGCAACAACACAATGTCAATGTGAGAAACAATCACATTTCCACCACCAAAGAAACGAAAGGTTGAAAGAGACTGTGAGCTACTGAATATGGAAAGTAGCCGGCCCGAATATCTATTTAAATATATCAAGAGCCACTTTTTCTTTCACGCAGTCGAGGATTGTTAGGGGGTAACCATCCAACCTAGGCCTAATCTGGAGAGGAGGCAGTATATAAATAGCCTAATGACAATGCGGGAAACTTATGTCAAAGCAAACGTATGTGCTGTTGCACTTAGTCCTGTTGCCGTCGGTGTACAATGTGTGCCCGTCGTCGCGGAAGCGGTTGAAGGTGCAGTAGCCGTTGTTACCAGTTCTGTAGCAGAGTAAGTTTTTATCCAGCCAATTCTGTATTGATATGGATAGGGACACTACTTACCCGACCTGAGATCCCTGGGATGCCGAGGCGCGTCAGACACGAGGAACCAAGAGAACGTGACGCCGGAGCCTGTTGAAATTAACGCTTTGACAAGCTCGGGTTGAAGTAGCCTACGATAGGCTATTGGTAGGACTCCCTTACCCTAGGTAGACTACGAATGGCAACATCGTATCATCAATCGAGGACAATTCCTAGGTAACGCAAGCAATATTCCTCCCCAGGCGCCCCAGGTGAAAGTTGCGTGAGTCCGAGACGGCCTAGATCTAGGACCGGAAACTCCCCTGTCTTACGGTGATTGGTCAGACCGTACTACAGCATGATAAAGCCAAGAGCCTAAACTCGCAGAAATGCAGCACCCAAATATGGTTCGTTGACCTCTTGCTAATGGTAATTGGCGCTATTTACATACCGCTTGTTCATATACCTCTACGGCCGGAGTCGAACGTGGATATCCTCGAATGGCGAGTCCGTTTCTCTGTGTAGGACTCTAAACGCGACTATTGCCCAATTGAGTCGAGCTCTGATTATACTTCATAGCCATTCTTAGACAGACAAATCGCGTCAAGTTCATGCACGCAAATAGGGAATCAAGGATGCAAGTATTGCTGTCTTGTAAGATGCCCAAGCCTGTCGTTTTACCGGTGAATCTATTTCATGTTGTTTTATACTACCTACCTAGTTAATACCCATGAGGCCTTCTCTCAAGCCCCCCTCATTATCAAGATAAAGTAATAACCCCATCAAGTTTCTCTACACCCCAGCCGATATGCTATGCTTAGCCCTCAACTCCATTGTAATATGCAATCGTTCCCTGCGTATGCTAACCCATTGCCATATACAAAAGCCCCCATTCCTACCTTCTACCCTTCTCACCATCTTCCCTTCTCACCTTCTCACCTTCTCCCCTCTCCTCGCCAGTCCAGCGTTAGGTATGTTCTAAAACAACTTCTTCGAAGACCCGGAAACGACGCAGTTAACCTCCTGCACATAATCATGCGTCCATGTCGACCCCGCAGGCAAGTCATTCAGCTCCGCGCACAGGGGCACGAAGCGAACGAGCACGCACCCCTCCGGGGTTTCCTCTCCCTCATACACGTACCGGACGACCGTCAAATTGGCAGCCGAGTACCCGATAAACCGATTGCACACCGCGTACGCGCCGGCGCTCAGCCCTCCCAAGAACACGTCATCGCCCTGGGTCTGGATGCCGAGGCCGTCGGTGCCGCCGCCCACGTTGACGGTGACGTCGTGCTCGCCCGCGTACGTGGCGTCGGTGGCGTCCGCCGCCTGCACCTGGACGCCCCACGGGTACTGCGTGCCCAGGTCGTTCTGCACCGAGCTGTAGCCGTCGGTGCCGTTGGTGTAGTACGGCGGGTAGCTGTAGGTCGGGTCCGCCTGGGTCGTGGCCACGGCGATGTTGAGGCCCGCGCCCGTGTGCGAGGTCCCTAGGTACTGACCCGCGACGGGTGGGTCCAGGTCCGGCTTCGACGGGTCGTAGAGGGCGATCTGTAGGTTGTACGCCTTGGCGGTCGATATTTGCTGGGTAGCTCGCGAGACTGGCGAGGCGCCGGTGAGGGCGAGGAGGGTGAGGCCGGTGGCGAATGTGGAGAGCATTTTGACGTTGTTTGTTGGATGAGATGTAAAGTGTTGAAAAGGTAAAAGTAGTTGATTTATGGATTGAGAAGTAATTATCGAGGTATTAATATCGAATATTAGGTATTAATGTCCTTCTTTGTTACCGGAGGGGCGTCAAGCGTATTTATGTGCGACGATCACCAGTCGGGGGGCCGGGGTGGAGATTTTCGGACCGGAACCGTCGGTCATCTTCTTCTTTCGCTCCTCGTTGGAAATCGATACCTACCTAGAACATGGTAAGAATCCAGGAGATCGTACGGGCAATACGAAGTTGCGGCTACTCTGACAGGATGAGAAGTTACGACGATCTTCAGGCGGCTGGTTGGGCCACATATTTAAGGCGGCGCCGATCTTGATTGGCTGGGACCGAACGGAAGGAGTCTGAGTGCCGCATTCCAGAGGCTCGATCACTGAAAATCACGAGGGCTGTGCCGCTGGGCAGCAGGGGACACGACCCCGAGATCAGCCACAAGACTCGCATGTAACGTGTCGGTGAGGGTCTTAAAATAGACAGACAAATCATGGGGTAAACAATCTGCGATATATCAGCTCATCATCGTAAGGAAAGCGGTGATGATATTGGCCGAGCGGTGATGATATTGGCCAAGCGGTGATTCCGGTCCTTCGACGCCGCCTGGAACGTTACGATATCTGACTTCACGAGAAAGACTGCATGCTAAGCGAGATTTAGAAGAGAACGTGATGAAAGTAAGATGATGGTATTCTCAAATCAGATATCCAACGAGCGGCGTTCGCAACTACTACAATTTGGGCTCGCGTTGAACTGACGATGGCCACCTGAGACCGAAACCGAGCGACTGCTTGTCCTAATTTCCAGCTCGTACTCGCGCGTCCAATCACGCTCCCGCCTAGCCGTTGATGCAAGGCTTGTCGCAATGCGCGATAAAGTTGCTCTCAGCATCATTGCGGCACTTGCCGCTACAGGCGCACAAGAGCTCAACATTCGACGGCTGCTCGTTCATGCAGACGAAGACAGCCTCCTGGATGTCTGTCTTGGGCTTGCCGCTCGTGCAAAGCTCCGACAGTCCGTTGCAATACGCCTTGCTTATATCATTGGGGGCAAAGTCTGAGAGATATGTTAGCAATAAAAGGATTTTTGATCATTTACAGTTCTTGAATTAACATACTATGCCCATCTGAAGTGAGCATGTAGCCACAGTAGGTGTAGCCCTTGCCGCACTTGGGACCAACGCCGCTGGGGCCGCTGGGGCCGCTAGGGACCGGAGCAGGACCAGTGGCGGGACCAGAGGCAGTTCCGGGTGAAGATGGCTCGCCGGTCGGTAGCGGGGGTGGCGCTACGGGTAGAGAAATAGTGGTTATGCCCCGTGGGGACGGACCCTTCCAAGCAAGTCCCAAACTCGCTAGGATAAAATGGCCGAAGAGGATACTATGAAACTTCATCTTGAATAATCCGGCGATCTTCCTAAAAGATGAGATGAAAGATAAGATGATATTTCGATTTATGATGGAGCATGGCTGCCCTATTCGTAGTACTCCATGCATGATGCTCAAGAGTCTTCTTATAATCCGCTGTCACTTGGCTGGCCATCGGAAGGTGAATGAAACGGCAATGCCGAACCCAAAAACGAAGCTGTCACAAGAAATCTTGGAACGGAGACGAGCTAGACTTCACAAAGGTTCTAGGACGTTTCAGTAGGACGCGTTCGTGATAGGTTCCAATACCTTATTTGGAAACCAAAGGCGAACCGTGGAAGATATGGGCCTGCTCTAGGTCACAAGATTAGTATCAATCGATCTCTTCGAGTCGCTCCTGTATGCTTGTACCGCGTTGCGACGGGACACGATGAGGTACCCTTTCATGGGCTCCCCGTTTGGGATGACTACGATGACCACCAGATAGGTTGATAAACGTGGATCCAGGACCTAGAGCGATACTCGTAGTCGATTCGTAACTACTAATCAGTATATCCTATTCTGAGCTTCGATGTTGCTCAGGTGTGTGTTACGAAAATGGGTTTCTAGAACATGATCTTAGTACATATTCGAACTTGGGGATGGCCTAGATGATGGAAATGGTGACGCGTTTGTGGCAGACGAGTCATTCCGTCCGTATCGAACGGCATCAAGGAGATCGGGGGGGATAGTTAAACCTGTAGCCATACCCCTAGTGTTGATTTTCCGATGATATAGGTTAGGTATACCAAAACGAAGGAAATTCAATCATCTTGGGTCTGCGCTCCCGCACTTCGGTTTATAATATGCAGAAGTGTCTTGGACGGATAATAGGAGACATTCGTAAAAATTGAACAGAATGGTTTCATAAGGTGGTACAAGTTATACCAAGGTATTAGTCAATAAGCGATTCGACTTACAACAATCCTTCTTTGATATCTTGCTGGCGGTGACTTGAGAATGAATGATTTCTTAATCTTAATTGAGCTCTCAATTCACCTAATTGACTTTAGAGCTACGTCACTGCACAGCGACATATCTAACCTAGAGAGTTATGCAAATCTAACCTACCTAGGTAGAGAGTTATGCAAATCTAACCTAGAGAGTCATGCAATAAGCTCACATTTAGCGTGCGGTAGCTACTCGCTTAGGAGCATGGACCAGGATCTAGGTTACGGGTATCTATCCGATGCCGATAATTTAGCTGATAGCAGAAAAATGCCCCGCAGGCGAATATGCGCATTATTGTCTGATGGTTATCGACCCCGCGGAAAACTGCCTCTTCATGCTCGTCTCTTAACAAAATATTGAAGTTACATCTATAGGAATAAACGTCGGCCTGTGAACCCAAAAGAGTCATCAACCATCAATTCGGCTCGAAGAAGGGGGTGGAAACTCTTAGGTAGGTACTTAAAAACGTAAGGGACCTCCTCTACTATACGGATACTCTATCTCATCCTACCTTACTTAGGTACCTATACGAACACAAAAATGTCGACCTCCGCCACCCAACCAATCATAACGCCCTTCGCGCAGATGACGACGATCAAGGTAGGCACGCGCAAGTCGGCGCTAGCCCTGAAGCAGGCCGACTACGTCGTCTCGGCGCTGAGCAAGCTGCACCCGACGGTCAACTTCGAGGTCCGGGGCATGCACTCGGCCGCCGACAAGGACAAGGTGACGGCGCTCTACAAGTTCGGCGGCAAGGGCCTGTGGACCAACGAGCTCGAGGCCGAACTATCGGCCGGCGACCTCGACATGATCGTGCACTCGCTCAAGGACATGCCGACGTCGCTGCCCGAGGGTTTAGTCTTGGCCTGCATCACGCCGCGCGAGGACCCGCGCGACGTGGTCGTCGTGAAAAAGGCGCTGGAGGAGAAATACAAGACGCTGGCGGACCTGCCCGAGGGCGCCGTCGTCGGCACCAGCAGCGTGCGGCGCATGGCGCAGATTCGGAGGCGCTACCCACACCTCCGGTTCAAAGATATGCGCGGGAACATCGACACGCGGCTCAAGAAGCTCGACGCCGAGGACGGCGAGTTTTCCGTGCTCATCCTGGCGGCCGCGGGGCTGCACCGCATGGACCAGCACGCGCGCATCTCGCAGTACCTCGAGGCGGACACGGAGGGCGGCGGCATGCTGCATGCGGTCGGCCAGGGCGGGTTGGGAATCGAGGCGCGCGCGGACGATAAGAAGACGCTGGATATACTGAAGCAGCTGGAAGATGTCCCGGCTATGCTGGCGTGCGAGGCGGAGAGGAGCGTCATGAGGACGCTGGAGGGCGGCTGCAGCATTCCTATCGGTGTTGAGACCCAATGGCTAGAGGGCGACAAGCTACGGTTGACGGGGACGGTTGTCAATGTCGAGGGCACGGAAGCAGCCGATGCGGAGAGGACCGAGGTGATTAAGACGCGAGAAGAGGCCGTCGAGTTCGGCAAGAGAGTGGCTAAGGAGCTGACGGACAATGGAGCGCAAAAGATCCTCGACGTCATCAACGAGGATCGTGAGGCAAATAGGGATAAGGCGCAGCCTTTTATACCGGCGTAGGGTTATGATATAACATGATAAGGGGACTAAGCACATTGGGCTATAGGGAGGAAGGAAAAAAACACCATGATTCTAGACGATGCTTTACAGACTTGTCTCCGCCTCATCTATGTAACCTTAGAATGTTTTCGCGGATGCTCTGTTTTCGCGGACGCTTTCGCCATTCATCACGACCAAAAATACCCAAGACGAGCTTTATGATACAAGGTTGAGCCCATTTCCTGTCTTCCCACTCGTTGATTGTTGAATGTAATGCTACTTTCCATTTCTCCTTCTAGCAGTAGCACGCCCTTGACTACCCAGGCAGGTAATCAGTAGTACTAGATAAAACCCGCGAACCCCTCATTGTCTAGTCTTTTTGTACCAGCACCACCGCCACACCATGCTCGTATGTTGAGAAACCTAGTGGTGTTCCGAGCCGGTAAATGTCTTGTACTCTTCGGCATCCATCAGGGCATCGAAGTCCTTGACACCCTGCTCGTCGACCTGGACCTTGGCGATCCAACCACCGCCGTGCGAATCGTCCTCGGGTACCTGGTTGATCGTGCCGGGCTTCTCCTCTAGAGCTAGGTTGATGCCGGTGACCTTGCACGCAATTGGCGCGTTGATGTCGGCAGCACTCTTGACAGACTCAACGGCACCAATGGCGTCACCGGCACTGACCTCCTTGCCTTCTTCGGGTAGCTCAACGTATACCACGTCGCCTAGCTCCTCGGCGGCATACTCCGAGATGCCGATTACGCCGGCGGTCTTGTCGGCGTTGAGGTCGATCCATTCGTGGTCTTTGGTGTACTTGCGGATGTCTCCTGCGAATAGGGTGAAGCAAGTTAGCAATGGTCATTCTGTGGTGTACTTGTGTAATTATCAAATGAGCTGTTTTTGGGGAACACTGCAAAATCGCATGTTGTTGGCGACATCGGAGAGGAAAGGAGGGTAGATCCTACTTATCGGTGAGGCAGAGAAAGCTCGCAGAGACGACGGTTGCCAATTGGATCGCACGCACGGCGTCTGTGCCAGGCGAGAGAGTGTCGACGGTCTAGCTGCCCTGAGGCACCGCGCAATTGATGCCATTTTGTGGGAAGTACAAGAGAATCGTAGGGGGTAAAGGCGGGTGGTGGGTGGTGGGTAGAAAATCGAAACAAGGACGGCAGATTCGGTGAAGCTTTTCTTTCACAAGCTTTGTGACTGGCAACTGATATCGTATCTATGATTCCACCCAAGTCGAAATGGGTAAGGGCCGGTACCGAGTACGATTTGTTGATCTCTGACGCCGAATAGTGTGCCGATGGGTGGATTGACACCGTCTTTTCGGGGGAGTTCATGGGGTAAAGAAGGTAAAGAATACAGTGTGCGATGCTGAGGATACTGGCATGATTCGATAACTCTGTAACCAATCATTGCTCCGAAAGCAAGCCCCGCGTCAGTGCCAGTGCCAAGTTTCTAGCGTTATCATTCGTCAGAGCTTCCATGAAACTCCGGACGACATTTGACCTCAATTGATAAGAAACTCCATTTCTTGCATATCTTTTTCCAAAGCTTCGTCCCACCTTTTTACATAGTAAGGTTTATTCATTGGCTGGGCTGATTACCGGCTTTGATTGGTTTTAAATTTAAATGTAAAACGTTGACATAAACTTATCTCAGAAGCTCAGACCAGGAAAGCAAAATGTATCTTTCTAGCCACATAGCTTTTTAGCCAATCAGACCCCTGACTTATCCCTGCCCAACGAATTTTTCAAAAGACGCCACGCTTAGACCCACAGATACATTTGCACGGACCATTTTGCTGTGGCTTCTAGTGGCGTAGCCACCCGTCTTTTGAATTGAGGTCTGAGCTAGCTGAGATAAACATAAACTGATTTGCTCTTGATTTTAAATCATGCCCCTCATCAACAAATACTGGGAAAACAAAACTTGTCCGGATCGCCTTCTTCCTGGCAGTTATTTGATTGACTACGTCTTGTCATTACTTGCAGCAGCATGTGGATTATAATGTAGCTTAAATGTCTTTCTGTTTTCATTTTCGCGTATCGTGTGTACCAAGCGTAGCCACTCATTGATTAGGACAGTAATAAATGTGTTTTGAAATCGCGGAGTTTCGCGTCGCGTTCAAAATAATCATCACCACTTTCTTACCATCTTATTGGTTGATGGTTTTTGGGGTTGTAAAGTAGCTGCCCTGCACTTGCCCTGGAAACGGCGTGCAAAGTCATAAACGGTGCAGCCAATTATCAATATACTGAATTTAGCAACGTCCCCTACAAGATACGGCGCTGTTTAGCAGTCTCAGGCAACTCCCCTCAATCACGTACATAACTGTAGCCATTTCGTACCTCAGGTTCCACCTGTCACACCCCGGGATCCCGCATCTCCTGCTTCACTTTACAACCACTCAAGTGGAAGAGTTGGAACCCTCGCCCTCCAGACCTTAGGTACAGGTATGTACGGAAATGCACAAGATAATACCAACCCTTGAACACAAAGTTAGGCATTCATCCTTCAGGGGACTAGTCCTTGTCATCTGAAATTCTGGCATCGTCTCCCTTTTTCCCATTTGGAATTTGATACCTGATACCTGATACCTGATACCTACCTCCAAGCCCTACCAGACTTGCACCTCAGGGATCGACAGCCTAACCGCATGGGCGACAGGCTGTCAGCTGAATTCGTCGTGCATATCGACAAACAAGACTTGCAGACTGACATCTCATACGCAGACGCGGACGATCGAGAAATCTCACCGGTTATTTCGTTATTCCAACTTATTCGTCCGAGTCCTTTCCATCCGGTCGCCGTATCCCATTTCAAACCGAATCCGATGCAGTCGAGCTTGGGGCTGATCTGAGACCTTCTCATCTTTCCATCCCAAGTTTCTGTCGATTTCCCTCCCATCGGTTACCTCTTCATTCCCCTCGAAAGGGCCCCTTTACAAACTGGATTCTTCAACGCTCTCGGCGGGGTCGTTCCACGACGCGGTAGATTCAATGGAGCAAGATCCCGTTACCGCATCCGCATCCGCATCCGCATCCGCAGCTGCACCTGCGGCTGCACCCGCGTCCGTGCCCCACGATGTCCACGATGACACCTTCGGCGGCATCGAAGAGCCTACACACCTATCCGGCGGCGAGCCTATCGCCCACGACGTACACCACCGACAGTCGCAATCTCTCGACCATGGTCTAGCCAACAGCGCACAGCAGGACGAGATCGACCCTAACGCCCAATATGACGCCCATCAATACGAGGCTCCTCCGCAATCGATGCCGCGCCCAGCATCCTCCATGTCCAACGGTGCTGGTAGACAGTACAACGACCAAGCTTCGCAAGATAGCAACGGAAACAGTAACGGCAACAGCAATGGCAACGGCGCGGATCGCAACACCCGTAACCACGTCGTAATCAAGGTCGGCATGGTGGGCGATGCGCAGATCGGAAAGACTTCCCTGATGGTGAAATACGTCGAAGGTAGCTGGGACGAGGATTACATCCAGACGTTGGGTGTCAACTTCATGGAGAAGACGATCAGCATACGCAACACCGAGATCACCTTCAGCATATGGGATCTGGGTGGTCAGAGGGAGTTTGTCAACATGCTGCCCCTGGTCTGCAACGATGCCGTCGCGATCCTGTTCATGTTCGACTTGACGCGCAAGAGCACACTCAACAGCATCAAGGAGTGGTACCGCCAGGGACGAGGCTTCAACAAGACGGCGATTCCTATCTTGGTCGGCACAAAGTACGACCACTTCGTCAACTTCCCTCGAGAGGATCAGGAGGAGATCTCCAACCAGGTAGGTTTAGTTAACAAGAACAAGTATGCGCACAACTCATCTCTAACAATTTGTATTAGGCCAAGCGATTTGCCAAGGCGATGCGAGCTGCTCTTATTTTTAGCAGCACGAGCCACAGCATCAACGTTCAGAAGGTCAGTCACCCTACCACACTTTCAATTTGGCCGAGGACACATACTGATATTTCTATCCTAGATCTTCAAGATTGTTCTGTCCAAAGCCTTCGATCTCAAGTGCACAATACCCGAGATCGAAAACGTCGGCGAACCCCTCCTACTCTACCAGTCGGTATAGGTCCAGTCGCAGACCACCTACATCATAAAAGCCCATTCCGGGCTGGCTGCATTGCGTATTGGTTCGATGCAGTATAGCTGCTTGATTCCAAGTCACTGTACCCTGATGCATTTACGATATTGAACGGCCGATATGACATCCGATTATTTTCGGAATCTAGAAATCACGTCCATGGCATGAGTTGACTTACACTTTCGTCTCCATGGATCCGCCCAACCACAGCAAACACACCTAATACGTTCTCGTCCACCTCCCTCGATTATTGAGTTGGCCCAACACATCCCAACTCAAATCTTTTAGATACATTTCCTTTGTACGAAACGTCGCTAGACATATTCTCGCATGCGAAGTTTGCAAACCTAGGAGAAGTTTGGTAGTTTCCGTTGTGGATGTCAAAGGGGGCGGTAGTATGGTCTGGCGGTGACAAACATTTGGCAAGGGGTAGAAGATGATAAAAACCGCAGAAAACCTACCATATTCTCGTCTCCTCATCGATTTGCCCTAGGGGGGGAAGAAGAGAAGTGGCGGAGGAAAATGTATAAGCCTAATCACCAAGTCGTCTGCCTTTTTTGCAAACGGGAACAAGTCAAGTTTCCCGTCTTCGTATTCTGCTCGGTGTTTTTATGAGGGCTTTGAGTTGGGGGGCCCGAGGTTAGGATCTGAAGAGATGAGAGAGAATACGAAGGTCTGGCGATTAAGGTGATGACAGATGATCGATGGAAACTACTACGAACTGCGGTATAGTAGGTAGTGAACACAAGAAATCAAGATTGATGAAAGTATGGGGCGATTGTGTAATTGCCATTCAATGTTGCCTCTCATAAGATGATTACTGTACTGCCTTGAGTTATCGTGATGTTCAACTAGGGGTGGAATATCCGCCCCCCTTTTCCATGAAATAGGTCGGATAGGTTAGGTGAGATTAATCAATCAACTGTAATTCATGATGCTTTTCCTGTCCCATCTATTTTTTCCGTTGTCTCGCCTCGGTTCATCACCCTTTTTGTCTAGCGGATAGATGCAAGTCGCAACAAGAAACAGATGTCCCAACACCGAAATTCCAACAAAGTAGTACACTAATCATACCCCTTCCCTCCTCACTCCCAGCTCAACACCCACCCACTCACCCATCACACTAAGATGAAGACCCACGACACGAGAGGACCCAAGAACAACAACCCTTTCTTCCTACGTACCCTCCTACTTAATCTTAATATCCGCCCCCTCCTCCTCAATATCAATAGCCGCCCCCTTCCCCCTCTTTGGATCCTCCCTCGGGTGCTCCGCCGCGATCCGCTTACTCGGCACGGCGTTAGAGTGCGACGCGGCCTTCGTATCCTTCTGGCGGCACAGGTCCTTGTACTCCTCGTGGCGCTTCCTCTTCTCCTCCCAGTTGGTCGCCAGGTCCGTGTTGTCGGCGGGCAGCGGCGGCACCTGCCGGCCCGTCTCGCTGCTCCTGTGCGCCGCCTTGGGGTTTCCGTTGATGGGGAGCCGGTTGACGGGCGGTCCGTCGTCGTCCGGAGGAGGCTCGGGAGGCTTGGAGAACAATCTGCGTCCGTCCCGGCTCTCCGGTGGCGATGCGGAGTTGTGGTGGTGCCGCGCGTGGGCGGGCTTGCGGGGGCTGGAGGCGAGGAGCCAGGCTACGGCTGGGACGGTGATGCCGACGGAGGCTATGAGCCTGAGTTTTGGTTGTAAGTATTCATCTTGGTTAATCGGGTTCTTCATCTCTCGCTCTCTTATTCTCCTATAGCGAGTAGCTAGAAAGTCGTAGTTGTTAAAACCGCGCATATCGCAGGTTTAAGTAATTGCGCCGCCAAGTCATTTTCGCCCTCCCCGCATAATATATATAAGGGAATAGGCAATGATTAAGATATAAAACTCACCAGGGCATATCACTCCTCTTCACCAGCCTGCCACGGCCATTATGCCCCTTCAACTTATCCGGATCCTCACGGCGGTCATAATGACTCCTCAGCTTTCCCCGATCTGCGCTGTCGTCAGGACCCCTTAACCTATCCGTATCCGCACGACCGTCGTGCCCCTTCGTCGAGTACCCTTTCCGGGTAGCGGTCCAGCGCATGGTCGACTTTGGCGTAGCTGCTCGTCTACCGACGGCGCGGAAGCTGGAGACGAAGACTCGGGAGGTAGACATTGTGTCGCGTATGTACGTCGAATTCGGATTCCTTTCCTCAAGGAAAAGGAAGGAAGAGGGAAAGAATACAGATCACTCGGTATGACGAGGTATGACGAAGAAGAAAGCGGGTAGAGGGAAGTATGTATGTAGCTCAGGGACCTCTCCGTGCCTTGCGCAGCCGAGGAACTGCGAGATAGAATATGCAAAGATCAGATCTCAGGAAGTACGTATGAACGTTATACTTCGTTTCCGGCGAGTAAATAAATCTCAGAAAAGTTGAATATATTATCTTCTCAATTAAAAGTAATGTAGAATCTCTATTAACGAGTTGACGAGTAAAAAGACTGGAAGAGGAAGAGACATACAAATACTACCCAATAAACCCTAAAAAGCCCATCGCCACTTACGGATAACCGCTCCCATACTCAGCAAGATCACGGAGCAATTGCATCTTACATGGACGCTCCCCTCCCGCGCCAATTGCCCCGGGTGGTAATCTTCGGTCATATATCGTTCACAAAAAGCTCACCATACGCCCTACGCCCTACGAACCGGAGCTTGTGTGGGTCGCCCCCGGCTAAAAGAGGGTACTATACCCACTTGTCATGTTACCGCGTCTGGACGTCACTAACACTTGGCATCGCCATCTTGAAAGAGCATGAAGAAATGTGAAAATTACAAGCATTTATCTTCGCTCTCATCAACAATATTGGCTCGTGATCATTAACTAACTACTTAGCCTTCGGCGTGTCCACTTCACGCCGAAAGCACCATATAGCAAGGCCATGAACAATTCATGTCCTGCAGCAAGTGGTCAGGCAACACGAATCCCCAGTCTCTAAATCGTCGAGATTGTCGTGATAACTATCCCACTCTTTCTCCTCCATCCTGTTTACCTCCAGGACTTCTCTCAATACCATATGTTCAACCGCGGTTATAATAACCCTGTTGGGTACCTAGGTTGGATACATTGCCTAGCACATTGAAGAAACCGGGCTGGTAATACTGACCGTGGTGAACGAAGAGGCGTGCAGAAAAGTGACCAGGGGGGACGTGAAGGACGGGGACTGGGTTGACTGGGCTGAACAGGTTGAATGGGCGTAGTGTCTGTGGATAAAAAGCAAGGGTCCCTCTAACCAGCAATCTCCCTGTTCTCATCTCGCAACGCCTTCAATTGCCGTTCAAAGTCCTTGTTGACCCATTCCCAGTACTGTTGCCATACCGGGTTCTGTCCCGACTGCTGCATCTGAGCTTGAGGTACCACTCCGCCGGGCCCGCTCGTACTGCCCGGCAGTGTGGTCTTGGTCTTGTCAGCAAGCAGAAGGGTAACGCGGAGGACGCTCTTGATAGCTTCCTCCTGCTTCTCTACTTCTTGCTTTACCGCTCCGTCCTTTAGCTTTGTAGACAACGTCTTTCTGTAACAGTCCGCGATCGTGTCCAGGCGTCGTGTCGTCTCTTCGGGGTCGATGATGATTAGCTTGCTTAGCATGAGATTGCAGAGGGATCGGATATCGTTCTCGTCGTTGAGCCCGGCTATAATGCGATCGTAGAATTCAAGAGAGCTAACACGAGAGAAGGCTGTCTCCATAAGAGCATATAGCGTCTCGTATGCACTCTGCAACATAATAAGTATGAGTGTATCTCTTCAAATTGCGTCTTTGGCGATGGGTACATACCTTTCGAACTTCTAGTCCATCGTCCACCATGTGCTTGAAAGGTCCCATCTGAACTTCGCGGATAAGATGCGGTTTCACCATCGACTCCGCCATAACGTGGGGCATCAACTCTCCCAAATGCGGTAGAATCAAGTCGGGCTTATTATGAGCTGCCGAGTTCAGCGCTGTCATGCCAAGCCGTCGGATTTCCATATCCTCGTCACTCAAGACCGTCTTCAGCATATTGAACAATACAGGCTTCAACATCGTATCGAACGACTCGTCGCTGTCCGGTAGTGTATATCGTAATGCTTGAACAGCTACACCCCGGAACGCGGGGAGCGGATCTTTCAGGAGTTCCTAAGAAGATTAGTATTTACCATTGTAAATAGCTCAAGGAATATACCTGAAGTTTTGGAATATATGTCTTAGGCTCCATGATGGCTAGCCGACCAATGCACTCGGCGCAGATGGCTTTGTTGTCGTCGAGGCGAGATGCCGAAAAGAGCGATTCCCAAATGCTGCTCTCATACAAACCAATGTCAGTAGGAGTCGGCGAATTAATGGCCTGATGAAGAATCTCTCGGATCGACTGCAGCAGCAGGTACTGTTTACTGCCCGGCTGCTTGATGGCATCGAGTATCGTAGGCAGAAATGTCGACATGTTCCCGGCGCCAGCACGGCCCAGAGCCACCGCCGCAGAGACTGAAACCTTGTCCGGCTCATCATGGAATTGTTCCAAGAATATGGCAGGTGATAGGCCAGACTTGGCTCCTAGCCGCAGACCAATCTCCCCTAGAATAGCCAATGCTAGACTCTGTCGAGCAGTGTCGGGCGGCGACAGTCTGCTTGCGTTGTTCAACTCATCAATGAAACTAGCGACAGTGACGCCAAGCTTTCCGCCGCTAGCAAAAAAGAGGGCACCCGCAACCTTTCCGACGGCCGCCGGGTCGCCTGCAACGCCGACCCGTAGGACACCGTCCATTAGGGGCTTGCCTAAGCCAGTAGCACCAACGTTCATTACGAGGGCTACGAGTGACTCCAGCGCCAACCCAGCGATGTTCTTCTTCAGCAGCGCACAAAGTGGTTCGATGAAAGTAGTCGAAGAGACCAACCGTGGATGCTCCAGTTGCAACTGGGCAACCACCAGTAGGGCGGGACTCAAGAGATAATTGTCATTGGCGGATATCACGGGTAGAATAGCCGTCACTATCTCGCTAGCCGTGTCAGCCTGAATGTGACCTTTGATTGCCGGTGAAAGCATCAAGTGTTGCAAAGCTTGGATACTGGAACCCCGAAGAGCCCTGTTTGCTTTTCGAAGTTGACCGCAAAGCTCCAGTGCGACTTGTTCAATCCACGTAGGCTCAAGACTTGAGGGCGTTGTGGAGTTCGCGGCAATGTTGTCAATGGCACGCACAGCATGTAGGCGTGTCGTCTCAATCCGCAGACGATCCAGAAGGAGTGCCAAGGCAGCTTGTCGCTTTCCGACGGCAACAAGAGCCAGTCCATCCGTGGATGAAGTCCTTGATATCAGCGTGCCAAGTGCTTGAATAGCATTCTGGCGTACCTCGGTGTCGGCATCGTTCGCGGAAGCCCGGTCGACTATAACATCGTAGAGTTTATCCAGCTGCGGTTTGTACTTCTGGGTTGGGAGTCTGGCTCGAGGTGGAGTTATGGCTTTGACTAATTCCTCTGTTGTACGAATAGCTTCGCTGGATATCTTGTAGAATTTGTCATGGACAGCGGACACTACACCGTCGACAATCTTCTCGAGAAATTGGTGGAAGTTGCTCGAAGAGTGAGTCTTCACTATATCACTCATGAATTGCAGTACTATGATACGCAACGTGGTAGTGGTAGCCGACGTGGCGCCTGACAGAGCTATCGAACTCGAATTTGCACTGCCGGTAATGCCCTTGGTAAGGTCGATGATTGGCTGCATAATCTGGCCAAAGTAATCAGATAAGCCGCCATTCTGCACCAAAATCAGGTCGTCTAGTAGTTTTATGACTGCCTGCTTCGTGGCTATCTGCTTTCCCTTCAGCATCTTCGTTACCGATTTGACAATCTGTGGCGTTAGGTCGGATAGGTCGGCGCGCGGCCCGGTTGTCGGGACAGTTTCGCGAGTAGGTGAGGTCAGGCCAGTAGCTCCTAGATAAGGGGCCTTATTGGTATATACAGCACCACCGCTGCTTTGTCTTCGACGCTTCCGGTTCCCATTAAGATGCTGGAGTTCGTCGTCTGGAGAGAGAGGCTGAATTACGCCCTCGCCCGTCTTTCGAATAAGAAGAGCCACGGTGCTGATGATCTCGAGACGTACGTTCTCTTCTCTTTCGCCGAATCGCTTGGTCAGGGGACCAGCTATATCGCGGTACAGAGTTCCCTTCTCCAAGAGGTCGCTACTCCGCGTAGAAATAAGCGTGTACAGCGCCTTTGCAGCACACCTGCGGACCTTCCAGCTGGAGTCGTCATCATCATCGAACCCCGTGTCGTCCTCGAATTCATCATCTTCTTCGGTATCTTCGTCGTCATCAGCATCCTCGTCCTCGTCCATCTCTTCGTCATCATCGACCGCATAGTTCGGATCAAATTTCACAAAGCGAAGACATGCAGCGATTACTTCATCTGTGTAGTTGCGCATTTGTAGGCCACACGACGCCAAGAAAGACTCGAGTGCAACCAAAGCGGCTTCCCGGACTTCGCTGTATTCCAAAATCATGGTGTCATCACCTTCACTAAGTGCGTCGAGTTGGCTCTGCAACTCCTCCTCGCTAAGGGGAGATAGGACGAATCCGATGAGTTGAGGAAGTTGTTTCCCAAACTTGAACGGAATAGATCGTGCAAGAGAGCCCATTATTGAGATATACAAGCGACGCATGACGGAACTGAGTTTGGGCTGTTTCAGGGCATTCTCTACCTTGCCGATCAGCGTATCCAGAACGGCGTCCGTTAGGTAAGGCGCCAGAATTGCAAGGGCTACAACAGCTCGTTTCTTGACTTGCGAAGGTGTAGACGGTCTCTCCATCGCCTGCAGGACCACGTCTTGTAGCTTCTCCACTTCCAATGCTTGTAATAGGGGACCGAAGCATCGAACAATCTCGATCAATACGTCGACGGACTCAGCGGTAGGTTCCTTGCTCTTATCAAGTATTCCACGCTGTTCGGCGGGGGCCTGCTGCGCACCGGTCTGGTTGCCCGAATAGCCTAGGATGCGCGGGATGAGATTACGGCTAACGACGTTGTATGTTTCCATGACGTTTCGCGAAGGGACGACTCCTCGCACTGGTCTCGGAAGTGACGAGATAGCATTGCGCAGAGCTAGAGATGGTATCGAGTTGTCGACGGAATTGGTCATCTCCAACGTGCTGAGCTTTTCCAGCAACGTTGCCAGCACCGGAATGGGAATGACGGTAACTAGTGGCGCAATGCACTTGACCGCCAAGTTCTGGACTTCCCCATTCTGGTCGTCAAGCGCCTTGATGACACTGTCGTTTATGCGTGAGGACAGATTGTAGTCGTGGAGGAGGAATTCGGCCTTCTGCTTGGTGAGAATCTGGTGAAGGTCATTCAGGGACATGAATCGGAAGTCGGAATCCGGATCGGATAGCTTCGCCAAAAGCCCATTGATGACTTGGGGATTGACGGTGGTTGTGGCCGCCATCTTGTCGTGTTCGTGTAGGCTCAGGACGAGGATGTATTCGGCTTCGTTATCTCGAGTCTGGGAGGTACGTGAATCTACGGAATCTCGGTAAGCATCTGAGCATTTGATGAAGAGGGGACAAGATGGAAGAGCAAACGCAGATGAGACGGAAGGATCCAACTGCGTACCTTATCGATTACTATTCCGATCGGTGTTACCCAGAGTTCGCAAATCCTGGGGGAATGGTAGGAGAAAACGACGCTCGAAAGACAGGAGTATGGGAAATTCCTGTCAAGGTCTACGTAGATAGAAGTCAATCGAAAGAGCTCGCTGCCTAGCTAGGTACCTAAGGCAGAGACATCGAGAGGCAAATAAGCTTACCTACCAATATAGAGAATACATCAAATCAAAAGAGACCTGATGCAATAACCATCGTCCATAAAAGACTTGGGTCACGTCAAGGAAGATTGATCGTGAAGATGGAGAAATAATAGTTGTCGTTTGATTGTGAATGGGTGGACGATGATGGCAGTCGGCAGTCGAGGAATGGTGGGGTTAGCTGTTAGCTCTTGCAGCTTGGAGATCCTTGTGGAGGGCAGGGAGGGGCAGATACGTACCTACCTAAGTATCGCTTATTGTGGAGTCTGGTAATGTGGCGGTGGATGTGGCGGTGCAAGCATATACTATGTATCGAGGTGCTTGCCCCTATTCAGACCTCAGGTGTATTTAATAATCATGACCCTTTCATAACAATGAAGGAAAAAACCAATGAAAATTATCTTAAAACTCTTTCTTGTGAGTAGCGAAATAACCTTTAAATATATATACACATTTGCCTCATATCTTGAACTAATCTAGTACACCCCTTACCGCTATACAGTCCCCTATAACCCCTCCTGACCAGAGCTAGCAGTAATACAATGGATGCCATGTGTTAGTTATTCATCATTCTCAACCAACTATGGGCTCTAGCTATAGAGACATTTTAATTAAGGTAAATCCAGTCGTATATGCTTTAAATTTTGAATGCTTCTTTAGATGATGATGAAAAGCTCTGAAAGATCCAAATGCATGCATGGAAGATTGTCACCATCTACCTACCTAGGGAGGTAGGGAGTGGTATAGTTACAACTATCGGTCAAAAGAGTATAATAACCCCTGCTTTTTTTGCAAGGGACACTAATGCTCATATACTGCTCTGCTCTGCTCTGCTCTGCACATCACTGTCGATGGCTTGAGAAATTCAAAAAGTGAAACTGAGCAGTCGCCCTTTGAATATTGTGATATGCTCTACCGTTAGATCTATTCCGACCCTACCGCTCCGGTATGCATGCTGAAAGGTGCTCATCCAGAATAACAAAGTGGCCAAGTACTCCGGCTACAAGAACCCTCTCCCCTCGCCATCTCAAATCCAAGACATCTGCAGTCGCACTTTGCAGTTGTTGCAACACTGCTCAATCTTGTCAAGCTCGCTCTCGAACTCATCCAGCATCCTCTCGATTTCGTAAAGTCCCGTCGGATACATCTCCCCGTCTTGTGTCTGGCGCATATAGGTTGATCTTTTGATATCCACGCGAACGCTATCACAGGCTAGAATGGCGAGCTGTGCAGCGGCAAGATCTCCCCTCGCCTCGGCTTTATCCTCCGCTGTCACGTCCTCCGGGTCGCTGTTAAGCCTGTTGGATATAGCTCTCAGATCATTTTGACAGTTGTTGTACTTGCCGACGGCGGCGTCGAATCGGTAGTTGACGGAAGCCATACCTGCATAGTTCGATCGTTGAGAGAGATAAAGGTCGAATGTTTGGTCTGTCGATAAGGTAAGATGGGTAGTCTTAATCAATGTGGTTCGGCTCGATGTGTGTTTATGGCAAAGCTTGAGTGTGTTTATGACGAAGCTTGAGAACTTCTAGAAGCAATTGACAGAGAGCAACAACTTTATAGACATCTAGCAAACTTGGTGGCAGTACAAGGCTGACCTAGGAGACGGCGCATGCTCGAATAACCAATATTACAAACACGGAAAGTCGTCTTAGGAGAGAGCAAACTCTGTGATTGATTAGCATAAATCAGACTCGGGAGTACAGATATGATGGAGGGTTTAGAGATTTGCTATGAGGAATGCATGCCCTACCAAGATATGATTGAAGTTGGGAACTAATATCAGGCCGATAACAAAGGGTAGTACCTACCTAGGTACCTAGAGTTGCAAAGGTCGATAGGTTGAATTAGTGACACATGCTGAGCAATCCCTCTACTTATCAGGTACCTAATAAGGCGAAGTTAGCCATGTAGGAATTGAGTATGTTGTTGCCACAGCAAAATCAGCAACAAGCAAAAGCACCGCAGCCAGCTCTAGATGCACAGCGGACGGATGTTAAGATGTTCAGCAAAGCTTAGTCACAGTGAACAACGTGATGTTTTTTTGGCGATTGAAGTCATCCTTTCTCAAGACAGAGATAATGATATTCACCAAAGGGTCAATGTTGATGAAATTCATTCACATCTGGAAGGTATGTTGTAGCTATTTCGGAGAACTTAATCTCAACCAGTGCGTAGACAGTTCTCGTCAATATCATTGAACCAGCATTCGAATCGGTAATCCAGTCCCGTTGTGCAACTATCTTTTGGTCGGTCACCAGGTTTGCTGCGAACGGATGATCACTATCTTGGTTAGTTATTCACCTTGCAAGCTCTGAATGAAGTAAGTGTAAATGATTGCTTATGATAAGGATGAGCCCCTAACAAACTGTGAACAAGTTGCTGGGTCATGTCCGACATCACGATCCAAATCGAAGGCAAACGTTGAAATGAAAAAATCGGAGTTAACTTGTCTCTTGCTTACTTTGGTTATATTCGGCACTTTTATCCTTCTTTCCGCCACCCGACAGTTCGCCTGTCCTGAAGGCAGCTCTTGTTCCGTTCCGCATGTTTTTTACCTGTCGCGATAGTTACTCCATTATATCGGAGTAGGCGCCACGAGAATCATTCGAAAACGCGGACCTTACCCACAGCGGGCTTCTGTGCGCCGTTATCATCGTGAATGAAGACCGCACCCGTAGAAATATCAGCAGCGCACCGCGGGAGACCACAGGCGGTCACTAATTCAGGGCCTGGTCGTCCGGCGGGGGTCAGATCCGCCGGGTTACGATGAAGATGTGTGGTGGGCGGACGCTGTTAAGTACGCACAGAGACTTCACGAAGGTGTAGCAGGCGAATTTTACTGTCCCACTAAGGCGCTGGGGAAGCAGGACGAGATATGGGATGGGCTTATCAACAACGGTGGTGGATTTCATGATCTCGCTGTTGCTAGACTAACTAGGGGGACAGTAGCGTAAGAAGAGAATAGCTCGCAAAGGATATGTCAGTGGAGGAAGGGATATCTTGTGCGCCATTGCAAAGGTCTGAACCGGGAAAGGCGGATTTTGAGGCACTCGTGGAGAGGTTACTTCTGGTCGACGAGGCACCCGAGGAGGGGAAGACGTTGCCCGCGGATCTACTGAGCGAAGACACAAGATAGTGGAAGAGTTCTTCGGGAAGAGAGAGAAAAAATATTTTAAATTGCTTGATGAGGTCTCCGGAAGTGAGAGAACAGAATTTGATACGGATTTTGCCGGTGGCAACTTCGGTGAGGGTGATGAGATGCTGTACTCGATACCCCACACATGAAATAACTATCATGAAACTGCAATAAGCGAAGTGATAGACCAATAGTAAGGTATTCTCGTACAAAACTTGAAACGTGACTTGAAAACTGAATTCCGATGATGGAGTGTCTTTCGCAAGTGTGGCCCTGTCGTGGAAAAAGTACTGCTGGGAAAGGTGTCCGAGAAGCCATGTTCAACTAAGGAATAGATGATAGAGACCAATCAGGCTTACATAAAGACGATTAAGAACAGATGATACAAGGCACTTTCGTTACGTGTATGGCAGTAAATGATTAACGGCATCGCTGTCGTGGCAGAGGCTTCGTTGATCTGAACATGACTAGGCAGTGAATCATCCAATACTTAATTTTTCTATGCAGGTGTTCTGTACATCCATGATAGAATGTCACAACCACCGAGGAAACAAGGTATATATAACACCTTTCGCAAATATACTATGGTCCTAGAAATGATCTAATTCATCTGCAAGCGTCTTAACGTTCTTTAGTTCCAACGAACACTGCATATCAGAACCCAGCAAACTCGATATTACAGCTAAATTTAGTTCTACTAAAGATCTCATGAGTATTAGCTTGCTATAGCCTCGTATTGACCGTTCGAATTCGACATAGCAAAACAAGTTTGAGGAAACATGTCTTCCTACAACACTGACAAATACAAGACAACCATGGCCAAGTACGACCACTTCAAAAAGGCCGCAGAGCCGATCAGGGATGCAATCCGATCCAAGACCGGCGGCGAAGCGATAAACTGGTCTATGCTTTCTCACCTATTCTGCGAAGCTATCAAGGTCAAGGATGAAGCCCAAGATCTCAGCTATATTCTCCAAGCTTCTGACTTTGGATCGCACGTCTTTACGGGGACTGCGACCGATGAAGAGTACGAGAAGATCAAGGACCAGTTCGCCGAGTTTGAACGCTTGGTCGACAAGTTGTCCGACTTTACCGAGACTGCGATGGACCAGCTGGACATTACGGTGGATTAGGTTTTGGGCGACATGAACAGGAATATTGGAGAGCTGGTGGTCGAGAGTTGGTGGTCGAAAGTGCGTGGTTAGATGTTGGAAGTGGTTGCCTGTCGGCGTTATTGTGTCCCAACTTCGATTAAAATGTAAGAAATGGAAAAATCATATTCAGCTTTGGAGCATCAGCATGGTTCTGATACCACATAGCCAAGCAAGTTTACCCGTGGAACCTGGCCTGGTGTGATGGCTTTCTACTCTCTTCGCGTCTGCCTTTATTACTAGCCTCAAACTATGAATGACTTGACTTGAAGTATGACTTACTTAAAGTGTAACTGTATCTGCTCCGGAAATATCCACATGCCGAGAAACGTGACGAATATGGAAAATGGTTATCTATTAGTCAATTGTGACAAGGCTGTCTTGCCACAGCATGACTACCTGATGCCAATACCTTGGGGTCTGAACCTACCTTATATGTACCTATAAAAAGTAGTTCAGTTTCTCATTTGATGCTAGCAGCACTTGCTGTCCTACTTGAGGTTGAAACGAAGCGTTACAAAGGTGGAAGATAGATGCCGTGTCTCAACAGTCAGCCGGGCAAGCAATACGGCATCTACCTAACTACCAATCCACCTTAACCACTACTATCATCTCACTTCTACCTTCATCTTTTCACATATCAAAATGAGCGATGAACGCCTGGCGCAGTTGCAGGCTGATTTGGCTTTCCTTGACACTGCCATCGCATTTTGGAAAGAGGAGGAGGCTAGGTTGAGGAGCATCATGGACTCGGACGACCGGGTTGTTGGAAAACGCGCGAGAGAGTTGAGTGCCGCTATCGTGGAGCTGGGGAGCTTAGAGCGGACTCGCACAGATGTGCAGGCGGAATACGACCAGGTGGAGAAAGAGTTGAAAAAATAAAAGACAGAAAAAGGGCTGGGGGTTGCTGTATAAAACTCAACGGCTATGCGGCAGAAAATGAAGATAATGTTGTGCAGGGACATACGACTACAGTCACGAAGGGCCTCCTGTGTACATGTATGCGACAATGCCTCATTTCCTTGGAACTTCGGTCCCCCTTTCCAGACCAGCAGGCGAACCAGCGACCAGGCCTCCGAGCTCCTCCGCAAATCCGAAACCATGACATCTAATATCATATATCATAACAGTACGACAGACAATATGGCACTTCCAACACTGCCATGAAATAATCCTTAGTATTATTTACTGGCTAGACCATGACAAACCCATTGCACGTACGACATCGGAGTTGAACTGAGCAATTTATTGCAGATGAAAGCCTGGACATCTTGGAATATGAAACACGTCTTAATCATGGTTATTGAGATTTGAGGATGGAAATCCTGTATATAAACCTAAAAAACTCATCTCGCAGAAAGCTCTTGGATCAAACTAGAACCTAACCATCCCATGCAAACAAATCATACCACGAACTACAAACAACCCACCTTGAGTCTTATAATTATCAAAATGCCCGATCCCGACCAGGAAATTATAGACGACTATGAGAGACTACTGAGGCAGATAGACGATGCCATCGATTATTGGAAAGCAAAGGCGGCGAAGTGGAGAGCGAGGCTAGACCGTAACAGCCCGAATTATGCGAAGCAAGTGACCAAAATCAATGGTGCGGTTAGAGAGGAGGAAGGGCAAAGAGAAGAGCGTAGAAAAACGCTCCAGGATTTAGATGCATTCGTGGCGAAGCTGGAGAAGGAACGGAGAGAGGATGCAGCGAGAAGAACGTAGGGTGTGAATGGGGTTTTTCATTTTTTTTTCTTGGTAGCGCAGTAATGTTGGTATCGTACACCTCAGACTTCGACTTCGAGTAGGAAGACCACGTGTGTTTAATCTCAAGTATCCCTAAGGCAATCAAACCCTGCGTTTGGCAATAAGAAATTCAAACATGTTATTCAGACAATGATGCAGAGAGAGATCGAGTCACATCCGATCCCGTCCTATAGACAAACCTTTGTAGGATTCACATATAAAAGGCGGTCATCAACTCTTCCTAGTGATTAGTATTAAAAATACGACTATTACAATTCACGATACACATTTGCAACTCGGCTAGACACGCAATCCTGACAAGACATCAACACCATCTGAAAACGTTCACACCTACCGATTATTTATCAAGTCTTACGCATTTACGTTGCTCTGAGCCACCACGCCAAAATGGTAGATCCAAAGGAGCCCTTCCAGGCCATCCTTGATGTAATGGACAGCGATATCAAGGCTGCCGTGAAGAGCGAGAAGGAGTTAGAAGACCGCTTGACGAGACCGTTCGCGAACCAAGCGGACAAGGACCTCGTGCAGGCCCACCTTGTTGCCGCTAAGAAAGCGCGAGAGGATCTGGAGAAGCAGCGTGATGAGGTAAAGAAGCAACAGGACGAAGCATAACCAGAAAGGAGATGATAGGTGTGCTACTCGGGGGTAGTGAGGGAGAGGCGAGTTTAATCGGTGTTGATGAGTAGCATAACACAAGGGATGGAGAGTATTGAGAAGGGAGAATTTTCCTCAGAAGACTTTTGGACTTGTAAAAACTGTGCGTCAGAGAAATACATCACATCATCTCAAGTTCCTCTACATAAAGGCATGTCATCTCGCTATATACCTCCCATAGACTAGAATCCTCATTCAAGGTGCCTACCTACAAAATCAAACCCTCATACCAGAACTCACAAACTGGCCAATAAATCAAAGCCGCCTACATACCTAATCTATTCGCACCGACCAGGTACCGCCAGTCTTTACGAATCGCTTGCACCTGTACTCTGATACCCCTTACGTATCATTTCCGCTTCGAGCATCACTTACCACCTCTGTCAGAACGGTCGCCGCAAGCATGGAATACACCAAAAGACAACTTTCCATATGCGATTCCTGGATAGCAACTACAACGGAAAGCGTTGAAAAAAAGAAACGAGACTTGGCCGAAGGGAAATTAATCAGTCCTGAACAAGAAATCGCTGCTGAAGATAAAATTTCCCTTTTAGAAGATTATTTGAAGGATCTCAAGGATAATCGCGAGAGGCTCCTCATTACCTTGGAAATTCAAGAGTGGAAGGCGGCGGCGGCGGCGGCAGCAAGACAGGAGAACGAAGGCCGGTGCATGAAGTTCACCCGAATGTAGAGTGGTCTGAGATGCATCGGTCAAACGCCCGTGGGGAAGGAAAATGAGGGATAGGTTTAGGCGCTTTTGAGGGTTTTGCTGGACATCATATGTCAACTCTCTCTTACCTATTTGATCTCATTGCATGCATCGATGGGGGTCAATTTTATTAATTAAACTCTTCAAACCATAGTAGACTACTTGACAAGAATTTTAACGATACCTTATGATGTCGGCGTTCACCTTGGGGTCCATCAAAAATGTCCTCATACTTACCTATCACCTGGTTACTTAATGCTCTATTGGAGTTATGATATGTAATGGAAATGTAGGGGAGCAAATGGTGTTAGTAGGTTGGTCTAGTAAGTTGTCCAACGAAGCTAGGCGTACGCTTTCAATCCTCGCATCCGTCTGCATACCCTAGAGTTCAACTAAAGTAAGGCGGAAAAAGGAGTAGCTATTAGTAAGCTAGAGTACGCAGCACACCCATGGTTTCCATCGACAGAAAGGGGCAAACAAAATCAGGTCGACGCCTAGTAACTGGGCGAACAAGTCGGTAAATCGACCAGACGAGCCCCTTGATAGAACGGTCGCAGCTAACGCGCGTTAAAGTGTAAATATAACAAACCACAACAGCCTTTCGGAAGCTCCAAATTCACATATGTCGCGGCTGGGAGATATGTGCAATGCTGGAGACTGACTATGTACGAGAATGTCCTCGGAGCTCTCTCAGCCTTTCGAAGACCGAAATAAAGCGTTGGCGGCTGCCATCGTGAGGCGAATACATGACCCAGCTTGAAGTCCGGTATCGGTGGTGAGTGCATACTGCCATAGAATGATGAGTGGACTGTACTGTAGTGGCAGATACGGTCTTGACATTTCGGATGGTAATCGCACAGGTAATCGCATGGTCGGTAGGGAGAGACAGTTGAGAAAGTTGAAGCTTCTGCTCTAACATTGAATTGGGTATATTATTTAGGCCATGTTGAGATCGAGGGTTGGGGAGAAACTTTATCTCGCTTAGTCGCAGACAGCGAGTTATCAAGTCATATCTATCGCTGTTGGGGAGTGTACACTTCCAACTTGGACACCTATAATCGGATGTGACGTTTGAAGATTTAGAGAAGGTGCATCAGTGTAGAGGGTAATATGTAATGATGTTGGGTTGAGGTCTGCCAGTGCAATTGCTATTCAAATACCTGCAGTAAGCCATAACGATAGAAAGACCTTGCTGTCACAATGATAGAACCATCCCGCTACGTTATTTTTCCATTGACTATTAGTTCACTCTTCCTAAGGTACATCACCCGATTGCATGCTCTCCTATCGATTGCGTACCCTCCTATCAACTGCATAGCCTCCTATAAATTGCATCGCCTCTTATTGATTGATACACGCATTCACTATTGGTATCGCCCATCCCCTATTGATAGAAACAATGGTCAATGGGTTAATATCATTCACTGACAGGAACTAGGCCGTCTATTCAGACCATTCCAGATTTTCTATATATATCTGCCAGGTTTCCCAGCCTAATCTTTTTTTCTCCTTCCATCCCATCAACAGAATTGAATCAACAGATTCTTTCGACGAACCATCGACGCTTTCTTAAGCACCTGGATTCGCCGCATCCCTTCAATTAAATCAAATTGATCGATTCTTTCAACAAAACCATCTACGCTTTCTAAAGCATAGCAACTCACAACATCCACTCAGGTGGATTCAATTGATCAATTCTCTCAACAGACGCTTTCTAAGCACCTCAACGCACAATCACCACCACAAGTCACCACAACCACCGCAAGTCACCATAGACCCAAGTCAAACAACTTGACCAACTGGTTGCAGCATCACGATGGCCCCCTCTCTTCCCATCCCTACGGAGCTCAAGGCCATCTACCCCCCGATAGGAATGAACCGAAAGAGCGAGGTGTTCTTCCTGGGCGATGATACCCTTCCCCCTCTCTACACAATCATCATCAGTCGTACCCGCGACGCCGCCGACTCGCACTTCGTGCTTACCATTGGCTCAGACGACCAAGGCGAGTCTATCGGTCACGTTGCCAAGCCGAGCCGACGCGACCCCGACGAGACCAAAATTGCGGCCCTGAATCTCACCACGGACAAGTGGACGGCCACCGAGATGACTCGACATCAGCTCCCGGGCACGACCCGGTTCCTCTTCGAAATGATTGTCGAAACCGAGTGGGGCATGAGGATCGAGAAGTTCGAGTGGCGCCCCGCCACGATGGGCGAAGCCACCTCCATCCACCCCGACCGCCTCGCCCGCGGGTTTACGATGGTGCGCCTGGGAAGTAACTTTGGAAGCAACCCGAAACGTGGCGAGATGGTGGCCATGTGGAGCGTCGTCGACAGCACCGACGAGAAGCGCAAGCGACCTTTCACCTTTCGGCTCCGCGGCAGCGGCGCGTCAGGCAGGCTGGGACCCGACTTCACCATCATCGCCCTCATGTCGGCCATCAAGATCTACAGCCTTGACGAACCGTTGATGCAGGCCCAACATTCTTGCCTGGTCATGTAGTTACGTCAACGCCGAGACTACGAATCGCTAAGCGTTGGGGGAGAAATGGGACTGGAGCTAGGGAATGGAGCTGTCTTGATTTCTTAGATAGGGGTAGCTTGTTTCTGGAGACCTATACCTACATGGTTCTGCTTAACAACATCATGGTGAAGCAGCACCTTCGAGGTCGAGAGGACAAGCATGGATTAGATAGTCAATAGAATTTCCTACCCCTAACTTACATCTTCTGATAATTCGAGGTTCCGTGTATCACGTGATTCTCCAGTGGCGGGGTTTTCCAGGATTGATAATGATTAGTAAGAAATTTGTAATCCGCTATTTTCTTTCCGTATTACCAACCCAGGGGCATTCCAAATTTTCTTCACTGAATCATTCTCGCTAGAGATAGCGGTGCGATAATCATGCGAGCTATATTAAATCTCAAATGACTTAACTATTCCCATAGGAGTGTCTTCCCTGAACTCGCTACCTAGAAATTACGCCCATTGCTTCTCTCATCATGACGGTGTCGATGTCAGTTGATACGTCCGACCACCAGTCTCTCATCTAACTCATCTAATGCCACGCATTGGCATGGATTTCAGGAAGGGCCTATGCGTGGAGGGCTTAACACCCAAGTCAATTGTTTTTTTCTAATGAGTTTCAGAAAGCAATTGGCAATTGCAATAACGAACATCCAGCACGCAGGGGTCTAACTCATATGGTGATACCGTAAACGTAGGTACCTAAGAATCATGACATACGCATCATAACATCCACTACTGGAAAATTATCCGAGCAGCGCAAGAGTTGAGTCAGCCTACAACTGTGTTCATGTCTTTGATCTAAATATTTTAGCCAGCAATGCGATAACTTCCCCCGATGGGGGGACTCGATACTTCGCTTTGAACGACATGTAAGTGACGCACATTGAGTCAATCAAACCACAAACTATGATCCGATCAGTGTGGGAAAAGCCTTTATAAGTTCAAAAGTTTCGCTCCCGTCTAGTACCTACATTTATAGCTCAACTACAACATCCAACAGCTGAAACGGAAGTCCTTCACAGAATTTAACCACATTAAGCAAAGATCCACAATCTCGAGTGTCAATATCCTAGAAGATGTCTCCCTTAAAAGACCGGTTCGTCTTAATCCGCATGAGGCAGGGAAAGTTTGAAAGGGACAAGAGCCTCGTGCTCGGACACGCCAGGCCTGCGGAGAACCCCCTAACCGACGACGAGCTGACTCAGCTAAACGATTTGATGGGCAACATCACGGTCATCTCCGGCGGCTGCGCCAGCCACGAGATGACGCTGAGCTTCTCCAACTTGGAGGCGGCGAGAGAGGCGTCGCCGGAGGAGTACGATAGGCTGGAGAGGCTGATGGACGAGTACGAGGGGGAAGTCCAACAGTTGCAAAGCATAATTGACGCCTGCAAGGACATACTGGGGATTTAAAGCGCTATATTTCTAGCTAGCGGAGGACAAGAATGGCCACGGTGATTTTGTCGCTTTGTTTCCTGATCGGGTCGTTCTGGTGGTATTGTATTCTATTACGACACTTGGGAATCCCAAAGTTAGACCATGTCTAACAATATGAAGATTTGAAACAACCGTCCAGCTTCCGCTGTTCCTGTGATTGTGGCATTCTTCAAGGCTGATGTGTAATAGCTACCTAGTATATGAGCCTGGGTACTTGTCTCAACGGGGCAATGAGGAGATGGCGATGCTGCTACGTGAGTTTCTGAGTGTTGTTTACCTTCCATTTCTCCGTCTCTCTGATTTTCACGGTGATGCTATTCAGGCTTCTAGTGCACTGCTTGAGGATCTTCTTTGTTACTCGAGGGTAAAAGGAGATGGGGTCATGATTCGGTCGCGGTTTGCGTGATCAGCAAGCAAGCTCAAAATTGGTCCTAAACCTCATCGCCTTGACCCATTCTATAATTACTAGTTTGTTGAATGGTTGCCACATGCTTGAAAGTCCAACATACCCAGCCATGGGAATTTCTCGGCTTTCACTTCGGGGCTCATCGCGATGACCTCTTTCTCAGGCCCGCGGAACAATCTATTCAACTATTCGGTTGTTATGTCTTTCGGATCTCTCAGCTTGCCCTTGGCAGTAGAGCCATATTATCTTCCTTCAACATTGGTGACGTGGAAGTGAGACGAATTAGACCAGCGATGAATGCACCTACAAATGAAGACTTGCTATGCTTTATCCTGATCGGATATTTCAGTCACGCAGGTAAAAGAGTTGTGAGGATTGTGTTTCATCATGATACTATACTGATAGGTGCCCTGCTGCTAGATCCAGTCCAACTTTGGGCTATTGAGTGCTCAGAAGGAAAGTAACAAAGTATGATAAGGCCCAAAAAGTCCAAAAATTCCAAATATCAAGTGATAATACCATCATCATCATCATCATCATTACCTGCTGGCCAAATCGAAGTTTAAGACATTCCTAGGACGTCTTTGAGGCCGTTGATGTGGTCTTGCAATAGGGCAACCGCCTCCTCGAACGCATCCACCTTCCTTTCCCACTCATCTTCATCTTTCTCTTCTATCTCATCTGGCAAGCCGGTCGTCCCGTAAATGGCGTCGTAATGATCGTATACGCAGGCCTCCATCAAACCAAGCTTCTCGTTGAACTCTTCCAGCAGTTCCTCAGTGAGGTCATGGAAACAGACATAGTCGGTCACGGCGCTTTTATCCTTCACATACTGTGCATACCTGTCCGCGGCATCATTCCAACGCTGCTGTAAGGTCGGCATCTTGCCAGTAGTCGTTGTAACAAGGGATTTAAGTTGCGATATTCGGCGAATTTGATCAAGGCTTTGGAGGTTTTGTTTCGAACTGTAGAGTGGATGTATTGGAGCCTGAGAACTGCTTGAAGTTTATGCGCTCGAGACTTGCATTTATGGGCTTTCCTTGCGCTTGCAGAATAGTGATATGCGGTTTGATGACCTTAGTGTGAGTCATATTCCTGTTGTTTAAGGACACATTCGAAATTCATCCATCTGTCCCGATCAAAGGCGCAGATATACCTGTAGCCTGACTCTGGATGATCTGTTTAGCTACGTATTCCATGATTATTCTTGGACTCTTGGCCTTGGCACAGAACTTAACTACGTTGAGGGAAGACTGATAAAGACAATAATCAGAGGGGTATACGACCATGTCTAGTTCCTATGGTTTCGGTAATCAGCAAAATTGCTAGAGAACAACATCCTTTTGGGGTATTAAACGCAATGTGGAACACAAGTAGGTATGAATGGAATGGTTGTACCATATGCGTCCCAGCTCGACTCACGTATCTATGCGGACGTAGAATTAGATGGTACCCAAAATAATGCTCGGGTGATATTAAGGCTGACTGCTAAGGGCTGCCTTAGGTACCTATGTGATTGAATCTCTCTGCCTTCCAACCCTGTGTTATTATTCGGACCAATATTCCTCGCCGTTAGAAGCAGTCCCGACCCAACTAGCGAATTCTTTAGGCCGTACCTTTAGGGCATTCATCGCATCGCTCGTGCTCGCATCCAAGAAGTGTACACTTTTCAACACTCCAGGGGTACTCTCCGTCGCATTGGCAACTGTGAGAACGTGGGTTAGCCAAAGCTACCAGATATAAGGGAAAGATTGTGGGTATCCACAAAGATTTCAAATAATAGAACACGGATATAAGAGAATTTCGGTCCTTACCACTTCCACCTCGGCTTCTTGGAGCTGCTGTTGCTGTATTTCTGGGGGGCCGGTGCCGACGGATTATTTCTGGGTTTAGGAACGTACGAAACCGATTCGTCATTCAGTTCTAAAGGGCCACCTTTTAGGTGGTCACCAGTCATCGCATCCTTGTTTGCCATGTTGGACATAGAGTAGTAGCTGATCTCGAGTGGAGTAATGTGTATCGTATTAGTGGTAACGCTTTAGGATTCAACAGCCGTGTTATACTTTGGTTCGAACAATATGTTAAGTAGGATGTACTGGAGTAGCAAGATCTTCTATTCACGCAAGAGAGGGAATGGATGGATATTTATGCAATTCTTTCTAATAAGGACAGTTCATTTACGTACTACCTAACCCCTCTACCTACTTATATTGTTAACCAATGTGTCATGAGACTAGATATGAAACGAGTAAAGCAACGCCTCTGTTGTATTAGATCGAGGTTAGTATATCTTGCCGACAAGATCGACGTCGCCTTCATCTGCCAGACGATAAACCTACCTCTATAAACCATGAGACAGTACTGAAATACACACGTCATGACATAACCGATCTAAGTCCAAATTGTCCATTAGTAAAGATGAAACGCTCTTGTGGGGGATTAGGTGCCCCCACGAAGATTTCATCTTATTCTCGTGGTTGTACCTATAGGTAGCTTGCCCCCCCCGGATGTGGGAAATTACACCTTTTTACTTGAGCGGATAGCCATCTTTCAAGTTCACGTCGGAAAAATAAAAAGTGCAAGATAGAAGTCATCAGTATTCATTGACATTTGTTTCCTCGACCTCGAAGGTAACTACTGCGGTGCGTCGGCTCCAGGAATCAATCATCCCCAATCTACTTGGCCCCAGTCCAACTTGTCCTCCGACACTCAGCGACTCGTAGCCTTAGCGTTGTAATTCTATAAAGTCCAGAGTAACCAAATTCATCACGTTCTCTCTATGGCGGGGAATAGGAGGAGGAGGAATGTTCAGGAACGGGTCCTTGATGCTGTAGATCTTCAGTGCCGTCATGAGCGCGACCAGGGAGAAGTCGTCGCCTAGCTCGCCCGTCGTGGCGCTGCCGCAGAGCTGGAAGGTGAAAGGCCGCTTCTTGTTCCAGAAGACCTCGGGAATGCGGCTGTCGACGGTGCTCCAGACAGCCACGATCTCCCTGCCGTCGCTTGTCTCGCCTTCCTGGCGCACGTCACGTTTACCACCACGACCGCCTCCCGGGCCGCGCTTTCGGAGCCGCACCAGCTTGTACCCGTGGGCGCGGGGATGGGGGTGGATGACGCGAACTTCTTGGCCCTCGCTGGCGCGCCACTCGAATGTCTCGATTATAAGTCCGATAACTACCTCGAACCGGAACGTGGTGATGCCTAGGAATTTATGTTTGGTCATGATGTAGGGTAGCGACCACTGTTGTGTATTGGGATTCCGGACTGTGATAAAGGTTTCGTCGTCTCTTCTGTGGTCGTCAATATACCCCGGCTCGTCCGGTTTGCGAATTGCGCCAATCGAGCGTCCGTGTCCATCCGTGCCGACGCGGAGTCTCAACTGCGACTCATCCCTCGTGACCGCGGTAAGGTTTTCCACCGTGTAGAGGCGGTTGCCGTCGTCGCCCAAGTAAAAGTCTAACCTCTCTCGGCCCCTTCCCGGGGGGAAGGATGCCAGTAGGTCCGAAGGGATACTAACGGCCATCGTGGTGCTGCAACTAGTTGATCGAGTTACTTGACTTGGAGATGATGGCGGCTTGCTGTGTATGTGGTGAGTGGATTTAGTTGAGGGGATGAAGGAGAAAAGACAACCAGGCTGAAATACTAAATCTTAAATGGCTTAAAAGCGCTGCGGGGTTCTAGTTAGTGAATGATATTTCCCTATTGTCCATTGTTTGTGTTAATGGTGAATGGAGTTTGGATATGGGCGATGCACCCCGAGAGGGGTAAAGTCATATTTCATAGTGAATGGTAAAAGAAGCTAGCGACAGCGAAGTTTGGATAAGGTCTTGCAGAATCCCTCGTTTTCATTTTCCCACACTGCAGCGACCCCTGCGGAAGCCACCACAGAAAGGCCCAACTGTTAGCAAACTTAAGGGCGCTGGACTCTTTCCGTTAATTAGATTATCTTCCGTTTTTCGCAGGATCATTGAGGCCTCCGACCAGGAGACCGCTTCCCGCATCTTCTTGGAAAAGCTCATATGCGACTGGATCATCTAGCCTAGTTTAGACATAAACCTACCGTGTGCATGTTATACTCAATAGTCGTTTTTATTTAGATCAAGATGGATGCAGAAAATCGGCCCTCGTAAGTACTAGTAAAACGGCTTCTTTACTATCCCAGCATATCACGAGTTGGGAATTCACCGGGAAGTGGGTAGGTCGGTAGGCTGCCCCTTCGATCTCGCCGCAGCAAAGAGCCTCACGTATACATCTTGCAAATCACCTACTGCGTACATCTCCGATTCACAACTGCAGAACGACCATATTGCCAAAAATACGGTATATGAGCCAATTCTAGTGTATGGAGTGGTTAATTAGCTGCTTTGAGTGAAAGCGGAAGCTGACACGTCCACGCCTGAGCCTAGCTTCTTTCCTCAATACCACGACCAGAAACGGAGGAGCCACCAAAGTTTGCAACAAAGCATGACGCCGCCAAAATCGCCCAATCAAGGATACCAAAATCCTCACCATCCCCTTCTCGCCAACATAAAGCTCATATTCCCAGTATGCCCTTGCAGGTGTCGATGAAAACTTGGATCTTTTCGATTCCGTTCTCGTACTGCCCCAGCGCTTGTGAAATTCTGTTGTACTCCTCCGGGGACGTCCCTCTTTCCACCTCGTCCAAGTCAGCGCTGTCCAGAATGCCTGTTAGGACGTTATTTTCGATGGCAACTGCCCTGATCTTGGCAATCTCTTCCTGAATCCCAAGCAGCTGATAGTCGGGTAAGTCGTCACTAAAATCCTCAATGTACTGAGTTATGCGGTCCTGGTCCTTCTCGGCCTGGTCCACCTTGAAGCTTGCTGTCTTATACCGGCTCCTTAAGGTAGACATCTTACTTTCGGGAGAGTTGAGTTCGTGATTTTGACTGAATGTGGTTAAATTTATGGGGACTTGGCGTTGTTGTGATTGAGCTTGAGAACTCCATGACGGTATGGGGGAGAACGCTGTCAACTTATAGGTTTTTCTCCAGCTTGGTGAATTACGATTGCTAGTTTAAACGCCTCAATGTGAGTCACCTAACTATCATTTGAAGGTACAAACACAGCTGTAGGCCGAGTCCGATGCCTTGGATGATTTCTAGCTGTAGATGTCATGTTTCTTACATTGATAGTAGCGCTACATGACTTAGCACACTCATGCGTGTTAAGTATTCGATATTGTAGCAAATCGGTCCACCAACCAAATCCAGAAGTATGGAATCCAATGAAACCGTAGAAGTAACTCATCCTCCAGTGTTGGCAAACAATGCAAAGGTCGTGTTGACACTGGGTCCATCGGTCACCTTATCTGCTCTTGTCTCGCCCACGCCTCGTCCGAACGCCCCTTGACGGCCTTGCGGTACTTGTTGAGCACGGCTGGCGCTTTGATGACGTGGCCCAGGTGGTCCCAGTCGAGTCTCTCCTTGCGATTCCTCGCGAGCTGTCTCGCGGTCATCAGCGCGTCCCGGATCTGCCGGCCAGCTTGGCGAGCCATCGATCCCGCTCGGAAATGTTGGCGTCCTCCTCGCTCGAGTCATCGATCATGTCGAAGAAGTTGCGTCAGATGGTCGGCTCTTCGATAAATACGTCTGCTTCATCCAGTGAAAGCACTGTTTGACAATTACCTAGGTACCTATCTAAGGCATCATGGTCCGCTGGATGTTTTCTATTTGCCCTCTTTGCGACGTCTAATTAGATGCTCTTTAATACGCAAACAGCGTCTCGCTCTGGAGAGCCTGTTGCTGCCCTTGAACCGTGGAAATCAGCCAGCATAACAAATTGGACTCCGAACCTGACGTGCACTCATAAGCTACTATTTTTGTCAACTAGACAATTCTCACGTGGAGATCTCTCAACTCTCCTTTGGATGCCGCGTTTGCCAATTCGTCAACGCTCCTCGATTGCAGTGTTATTTCTGCCCGGGCATTGATGCTAGAAGGGCTTGAAAGGATTGATTCCTGCATCCTCTGAGTGGGATAGAGCCCCGAGTGTAGTTCCGTGCGCGGCAATACGTCCGCAATCTTTGCCACGGCTTTCGATACCTCGGTGAGGAGCTCGTGGTTGAGGATGGCCCATGAAGCTTTAGCGAAACATAATATATCAAGTTTTGTTGCAATCACTCATACCTAATGAAGAGAAGCTTTAGGGTACCCTGCGCCAGTGACACATATTCCGGGTGACGATTCGAGAAGGTATTCAATATCGATATTGCGCATTTCAGACATAGGCAAGGGCAGCGAATTCTTGGAACGTGACTGGTATTCTTGCATCGCGCCCATCGCGCCCAGAAGAGCCTCACGAGCATCGTGCTTAGAAGAATGGTCATTCAGCCATATCGTTCTGTATTCACCGATGGAAAGCTCTTTCTTCAACGTCGAGACCGCGCTATTGTACGCGCGTCTTTGGTAGGATCGGCCCATCTATTAGCAATCAATTAGCTACAAATCCACCCCTCGGGACTTCTAGCATATTCATAACAGATTGCAAGACTAATTGGAGGCTGCCCAACAGAGCTTGGTTTGTAGCAGGTCACTGGGCGCTGTTGAATTCTTGGTTTTTGGCTCGCTCTGTTCATCTCGTTAGAGGAATATGCATAGATAGGAGCTTGGTGAGAAGAGGGAGAAAGAAGAGGATTGCATTAGGATATATGGTAGATTAAAGTAATTAAAAGATCTATTATTCCGAAAATCCCTTTTGGTGGGATTAGTCCCACCTTGGAACAACTATTATCCCCACCTTTTTATTTCTCATTATCAAATATATATAATTAATAAGGATATTTTTATCCGGCTAAATATTTTTTTATAAATTTTTTTATCCGATGTTAATTTTTTATTATTATTATTTTTTTATTATAATTTAATTTTTTAAAAAAAAACCATTTTAAAATATAATATTTTTTAATATTAATATATTTTATATTTTAATAATAATTTTAAAAGTTTTTTTTAAATTTTTTAAAATTTTAATATATTTTATATATATTATATTAAATATAAAATTTAAATTAATAAAAAGCTTTTTTTTAATTAATTAAAAAAAATATAAGTAATTTATTAAATATTTAATATTATTTTTAAATTTTTTTACGTAATTTTTTATAAATATTATTATTTTTTTATAATTAATAAAAAATATTTTTAAAATTATAATTTAAATAATTTAATTTTTTAATAATTTAAAAATTATAAAAATTAATATTTAAATTTTAATATTTAAATACTAAGATTTTTTAATAAAATTATAAAATTTAATAAATTTATCGAAAAAATAAATAAATTAATTTTTATTATATAATATTAATAATTAAAATTTAAATTTATTTTAATTTCTAATAAATATAAAATTAATTTTTATTTTTTTAAAAAGTTTTAATATATTTTTAAAAATAATTTTATTTTTAATATTAAAAATAAATTAATTTAAATTAAATAAATAAATTTATTTAAAAAAAATAATAAAAAATTAATTAAATTTTATTAATTTTATAATTAATAATATAATTAATTTTATTATAATATTAAATTTATTAAGAAATTTTATATCATTATAAATAAATTTAATATTTTTAAAAATTATTAGAAAATAAATAATTAATTTTTTTATAATATTTTTTAATTTAATAATATTATATATTTTTTTTAATTTTTTTATATTAAATATATAAATCTAAAAATCCCTAAAAACTTTCATTTAAATTATCTTATTAAAAAGCATTATAATTTCAGGATATTCTAATGCATTAATTTTATTAAAAAAAATTCTATAAAAATCCGGATTTTTTTAATAATATTTTAATTAATAAATATAAAAAGTATAAATAATTATTTTATTTTTAAAAAATAAATAAATTTTAAATTTAAAAACTTTAACAAAAACTTTGGAAAAAATTTAAAAAAAAATATTAATAAAAATATTAATAAAAATTTTAATAAAAATTTTAAAAGTTTTAAAATTTTCTAATCTTTTTACTTAATATCTTTTAAAAAAATATCATTTTTAATATATTTTTTAGTATTTTTAATAGCTATTTAATTAATTAAATTATATATTTAATTCGGAATTTCTATTAGATAAATAATATAAATTTTTATATATATTTTTTTAAAAAGTTTTTTTAATCTAATATCTTTTTAAATTTCTAATTTAAAATTATAATTTATTATAAATTTAAAAAACTTATATATAATTAATAATATTAATTTATATATAATAAAATTAATTTTTAAATTATTAAAATATTTTATATTATAATTATAAATATTATTAATTAATTTAATAATAAATTTTAATTAATTTAATTTTTCAAATAATAATTATTTAGAAAGAATTATTAAAAGAAAAATATTAAAATTTTTAAAATCGAAAAGGTATAATAATCTAGGATTTTTAAAATATAAAAAAGAATTTTTAATTTTAATTTAAATAATTTTTTAATCGATATTATTATTATTAATTCTAAATATTTTTTTATTAAAATTATATTTTAAATTATTATAATAAACTTTTAAAATAAATCTAAAAAAATATATATATTTTAAAAAACTTATTATTTTTATATATCGAAAAAAATATATAAAATAAATAATAAAAATAATTAAAAAAATAATAAGAAATTTATAATTATTTATTAATTTCTAAGATTTATTTTTAAAATATTTTATAAAATAATATTAAATATATATTATTATAAAAATTTAAATAAATATTATTATATTTATTAAAAATTTATTAAAAAATATAATAATATATTAATATAAAATAATAAAATTAAAATATAATTTAAATATTAATATTTAAATATTATAATAAAAAAGTTTTTTTTTATTTATATATTTTAAAAACGTTTAATATAAATTAATAATTAAATTATATTATAAGAATTTATTTTTAATATTAAAAATTTTTCTTTTTAAAATAAATTATTCTTATTAATAAAAGATTTCATTTGAAAAAATATCATTTAAATCTTTTTTATTATAATTATTTAGGTATTTTTTTATATATAATATTATTTTATTATAATAGAAATTATAATTAAATATAATATATAATTTATAATTATTATTATTTTTATTATTTATTAATTTAAAAAGTAAAATATTTAACATTAATTTTACATTTTATTATTATATTTATATTATAATATTTAAATTTAATTATATTTATTAATAATATTCTAATAAATATTAGGAATTTTAAATTTATATTTATTTTAATATATATATATATTATTTTAAATATATTTTTTAAAAGTTTTATTATTACATTATATCCCATATAATGCAAAAAAATAAATATTTTAATTAGAATATTCAAAATTTTTATAATTATAAATTTAAAATCATTCGGAATAAAAATAAAAAAAATTCTAAAAAAATTAATAAATTAATCGGTTTTATCTAAAATATATAAAATTTATATATTTAAAAATATTATTAAAAATCATTTAATTATATAAAAATCTTTATAATATATAAAATAAATATTAATAATATTTATATTTTAAAGCGTAAAAATAATAATATAATATATAATTAAAAAAAAAAAAAAAAAAAAGTAATAATAAAATTTATAAAATTAATAATTTTTTATTTATTACCCAAATATATATAATTAAAAAAACATTTTTATTTTATTAAATAATAATAATATAATTTAAATTAATAAATTTTTTTTTCTTAAAATAATAATATATTATAATATATTTAAAAATATTAATATATAAATCTTTTTTAATTAGGAAAATTTTCTTTTAATTCGTTATAAATAAAATTAAAATAAAAATAAAAATTTTCGATTTATTTATAAATAATTTTTATATAAATAAAAATATTTTATATTATTCTTATAATAAATATATTTATTAATTTAAATATTATTAAAATTCATTAGAAAATAAAATACTTTTTTAATTCGGATATTAATAATAAATAAATTTATTTATTTTTATTATAAATTTAATATTATTAATCATTTTTTTTTTTATATAAATGTAAATTTAATCATAATAATATTTTTATTTAAATATATATTATACGATTAAATTAAATAATTATAATTCATTAGGAAATTTAAAATTAAAATTAACGAAATAAAAAATTAATTATTAAATTAAATTTAAAAAGTATTTTTATTCGAAAATTCTAATAAGTAAATTTCTATATATTATTTTAAAAAATAAATATTTAAAAAACTTAATATATTATATATTAATATTAATTATAATATTTAAAAAGTAAATGAATTAATTAATTTTTATAATGTTAAATTTAAAAAATTAGGGATTAGCGATTTTTTTTAAAATTGCTTGAAAAATTTAATTAAATATTTTTATTAAATTTATATTTCGATAAAATCTTAAAAATACTAAAATAATTATAATATTTTTAAATTTAAAAAAATTAATTATTTTTTTAGTAATAAAAGTTCTATTAAAATTAAAATATAAAATAATAAATTAAATATTTAAATTATTTATTTATATTTTAAAATTTTAAAAGGCATTTTTATATATGATATTTATTATAAAAATAATTTATTTATATTTATTAAAAAAATAAATAATAATTAAAATATATTAAAATCTTATAAAAAATTTTAAAAAGAGTTTTATAAAATTAATAATTAATAATTAAAATAATATAATTATTATAATTAATTAATATAATATAAAAAGGTTTATAAATTTATAATAAATATAAAAAAATTATTTATTAAGATAATCGGTTATATTTTTCGCTATATCGAGCTAAAAAATAAATTAATTAAATCATTTAAATATAATATTTCGTTAAAAATAATTTAATTTATTATAAATTTTAATAAAAATTTTTATAATATTATATTAATAAATATATATTTATTAAATATTTTATTAATAATATTAAAATTAATTATTAATTAATTAATAAAATTTAAATTAATTTGAAAAAATCTTTTAATTAATATAATTAAAAAAATTAATATAATTAATTTATAAATAACGTAAATTTTCTTATATTAAAAATCATTAAAATATTTTAAAAAAATTAATAATTATATAATTAATAAAAATTCTAATATTTTTAAATAAAAAATATTAATATATATAATTAAATTAAAGTTTTTTATATTATTATTTTAAATTTAAAAATATTTCTAATCATTAGAAAATTAAAGTTTTCGATTTTTAAATTTATTTTTAAAATTAATAAAATTATCATCGTATAACTCATCGATTTTTAATATATATTTAAAATCTATGAATATTTAAAATATATATATATAGTTTTTAATGTTATTTTTTTAATGTTATATTTTTTTATAATTATTTTCCGGAAAAATTATTCGGCCGTAATAACTTTATTTTTTTTTTATATAAAATCATTTAACTTTATAATAAATTAATTAAATTAATTATTAATAAATTTAATTAGGAATTAATTTTTAAATATTTATTTTATTAATATAAAATTATTATTATTAATTTTCTTTTTATTTATTTTATTTAAAATATTTCGTATATATAAATTATTATTTATATAAATAATAGCATTTTTTTTAAATTATATATTAATTACTATTAAAATTTTTAAAAAAAAAATTAATATAACCGATATATTTAAATTTTTATTTTAATTTTAAAAATTATTTTAAAATGATATTTTTTCCGTTAAACGTATTTATTTTTAATAAATCTGATATTTTCGAATAAAAAAAGGAATTTAATAAGTTAAGTATTTTAAGCGAAATATTCATAGGGGCTTAGAATAAAAACGAATGAAAAGAAATTTTAATATAAATTATAAAAAATTTAAATAATTTTTCAAATAATTTTTTAAATAAAAAGCGAAGTATTTTAAGAATCTTAGGGGAAAATCTAAGAAAATTTCGGTAAATAAAATAAAATAATAACGTAAAATTTAATAAATTAAAACGTAATATTATTAGATTATTATTCGGAAAAATATAAAAAAATTAAATAAAAAATATAATTAATTTAAACGTTTAATTAAATATTAAATTTTAAATTAAAATTTTTTATAATATTTTTAGAATTTTTAAAAATATATTTTAATAAAAAACTTTACGATTTAAATTTAATTATAATTATTAATATTAAATTTAAATTATTATTAATTAAAAAGTTTTTTAATTGTAACGGGATAGTATGGATATCCTGAGCTTTTTGGCCTGCCACGTTATTACGTGACACCCCGTAGCTGTATTTAGAAGAGGTCCGAAGGACCTTTCCCCTTTTCGGATAAGCAACCAGGCACTCTATTCAATAGCACTCTTTTGATTTAAACTTGATTTATTCTGATCGGAGTTCTTTTAATTTTCTTATAACTGCATCTACTTTACTTGCCGTGGTTTACTCGGCCCCGGTGCTCCGTACCGTTACATAATATTAATAATAAATTATTTATTATATTTAATTAAATAATAATTTATTTAAAACGTATAATATTATTATTAAAATTAATTATAAAAAATAAAAATAAAAATTTAATAAAAATTTATAAATCGTAAATTTTTTATAAATTAATAAAATATATAATTAAATTTATAAAAATTATTTACCGAAAATTTTTTAATAAATTTTAACGATTTAAATGTATTAATTAATAATAAAATAATAAATATAAATATATATTTTAATAAGATTAAAAAAAAAATAAAAAATAATTAAAAAAAAGAAAAAATAATTATTAAATATAAATTAATTAAATTTATTAAATAAATTTTTTTTATTTTATAATTTAAATTTATATTATTAAAAAAAAAAAATTATATTAAGATATATAATAAATTAAAATAATTAAAAAATTTATTATTTTAAAAATCTTTTTTAATAAGATTAATTTTATTTTAAAATAATTATTATTTTTATTTTTTTATTTTTTATTATTAAAAAAAAAAAAACTATATTATTATTTATATGAATTTTTTAAATAAAAAAATTTAATTATTTATAATTAATATCTTTTAAAAAAATAATAATCGATTTATTAATTATATATTTAATATTACATTTCGATTATAAAAATATTTTTTTAATGATAATTCAAAATATATATTTTTAATTTTAAAATATAAAACGTATTATTTTTATTTAAAATTTATTAATCCCTTTGGAATTTTCGCATTATATTACCGCTAAGTTTTTTTATAAAATTACGAAATTAAATATACGAAAAAATTATTATAAGAAATTTAGATTATTAATGATTAAGCGGGTTATTATCAAATAAAAGTATATTTAAATAGAAAAAGTCATTTTTAATATATTAATAATTATATTAATTATTTTAAATTATTTTTTTTATGATTTTTTATTAATAGAATTTTAATAAGGTAAATTATCTTTTATTAAATAAATGTGAAATATATATTAATTTTTAATTAAGATTAATTTTAAAAGTTATAAGTGTTTTTTTATTTAATATATTTTTTTAGATTTATTTATTTTTTTTATAGAGGAATTTATTTTTATTTAATTGAAATTAATAAATTATTTTATTATGATTTTTAAGGTAAATAATAGTTTTTTTTTTAGGAAAAGTATTTTTAATTTTAATGAAATTTTTTTTAGATAATTTTTTTTTATTTTTAATTAGTATTTTTTTAGATATATTAATTAATTTAATTTGTAATTTAAATTTTTCGAATTTTTTTTGAGCGAAAATTTTTATTAGTTTATTTGTAATTATATTTTTAATAAATATATAATTAATAGCGATTTTTTTTATTAAGGCTTTTTGTTTAAATTAATAATTATCTAATTAGAGGTTAATTATAATCGATTATTTTAAAAAATTAGGAACGAAATTTTACTAAAAAATCTTATTTATATACTTTTATATCGTATTAATTTTGCATTCGATTAAGATTAAACGATAAGGAATTAAGGTTTTTATTATATTTATTTAATTAATTAAATTCAATTAACGTTAATTAGGAATTAAAAATCAAAATCATCAAAATCATTAATTTTGTTGCGATTTAATTAAATCAATTAAATTAATTAAAAAATAATAATTTAAATTAAATATTTTATATTAAAAGATTTTTTTTTTGAGTTTTTTTTAATAATATATGTTATAGTAAATTACAAATAAATTTGATTATAATGTTATAAAAATAATTCTTTTGAAAATAAATAAACGTAATAAAAGCGTATTTTTAATTTAATAGTATTTCTAATTGGTTCTATCTATATTATATTATTATAAAATTTATATTTCGCATTTAAAAAGCTTTTTATTTTAATTTTTTTTTATATAAAATAATTTTAAAAATATTTTTTATATTTTATTAATTTATATTTAATTTATATATAATTAAAAGGTATTCCCTTAATTATTTCTTTTTTTTAATTATTTAATTTTAATATATTTTCTATTAAAAATACTTTTTTATTCATTTAGTTTCATTACTATATACGATAGATTTTTTAAATTACTAAATATATTATAATTATAATTAGCAGAAAGTTTTATTAAATTTTTAAAATATAAATATCATTAATAATTTTATTTAAAATTATAATAAATATAAAGTAAATTAACATTTATAAATAAAATTATTTTATTTATTAATGAATATATATTTACATTTTTTATTATTTCAAAATATTTTACAAAAAATATAAATATAAAAAATATAAATACTTTCAAAAATATTATATTTAATAAAATTATAAAGAATATAACCATTTTAAAATATATTATAATTTCTATTATAATAAAATAATTTATTTTTTAAATTATTACATTTTATAAAATTCATTTCATTAATTTTATATAATAATAAATTTTTAAAATTACCATATAAATTTTTAATAGTATTATAATTAGCGAAAGATATATTACTAAAAATATAAATTTATTTTCACTTATTTTTCCTTTTATTTATCGCTAGAATATTACTTATAAATATTTTAATAAAAAATTCTATTTAAATAAATATATAAAATTTAATTTTAAATTTTAAGCTTATATATATAAATTTTAATTAATTATATAATATTAATATCGCTTAAAACGGTAATATGGCGATATGATCTTTTAAATACTAAGATTAATTAATTTAAAAATTACTTTTAGAAAATTATATTAATAAATTATTTTTATTAAATTCTCATATAAATAAAATAATAATAAAAAAAATAATAATAAACGAAATAGAAATAACGCCTAAATAATTATTTTTAAAAAAAATAAAGATTCTAATAATATAATTCTTAGAAAAAAAAACTTTATAAAAGGATAACGAAATCGATAAGGATAGCTAATAATCCGATTCGGTCTTACTAAAAATTTATCTATATTTTATCATTCATATAGCCGCTTTTATTTTAATTAAAATCCTATTAGGCGATTTTTTTTATAAAAAAATCCTATTAGATAATCACATAATAAATTTCATTTTAATTTACTTTTTTATAATTTTAATAAAAAACCTTTTAAATATAATAAAAATAATTAAATATTTCTTTTTAATAAAAAAAATATCCATATTAAGCGATAATTTAATAAAATTTTTAAATAAGAAAAAATACATAATTACCCCCATTACAAAAAATATTAATTTAACATATAATTAAAATCTAATAATATTTATAAAAAATATTACACGGCGAATAATAAGAAAAATATATATAATTTTTTTTTTTATTTTATAATAAACCACATAGATTTTGACTTTGTCCCAATGCATTTAACCCCCCTTTTTCCCCTTAAAAAGATATTTATTACCTAAGTTTATATTAATATAAATATTTTTATAATATATTTAATCATTTTATTATTTAATTAAATTTTATAATTTCTAAATAGCTTTTTTTTTTTAGATTATAATTCCTTTTAAGATAGATAATTTTAATTAAATTATTTTATTAATAATTCTTTTGGATATAAGTTTGAAATTAATAATATAAATATTAAAATTATATTATTTATTTTTTACGCAATGTAAAATTAATATATTAAAAATTCTTTTTTATATTAGAATAATTAAATATTATTATTATTTAACTTATAAGAATTGAAAAAATCTTTATAATAATTAATTAATTCCGAAACCATTTTTATATATAAAAATAAATAATAATTAAATAACTTTAATTTTTTTTTAAGAATTACCCTAGATATCGAAATTTTATATAAAATAATAAGAATTTATAAGTTTTATTTAAAAATAATAATGTTTTTAATCGGTTAATTATATATAAAATAATTAATATACTAAATAATATATCTAAAGTAATATTTAATATTAATTTTATTATAACTAGTAAAAAAATAAATAAAAAAATTATTAATAAAACTATGATACTAAATATATTAATTGAAAAAAATGAATTTTATTAATTACAAAACCAAATTGATTTTTTTACTAATTAAACTAATTAATTATTTTTTTATAATATAAATTTTTATAATGTTTATTAGTTTTATATGCCTTTTATATAGTAAATTTTATTAAATGAATTTAATTATATTTAATTTTTATTTTTTTTAGTATATTTTTTTTTTTATCCGAAAAAAATAATAAAATATATTAAAATTTAAATCTATGATATTATTTATTAATAATATATTAAACATATAATATAATAGGCAAATAATCATTTTATGAAATATTATAATTTTTAATATATTATATTAAACATTATAATATAATATTAAATTTGAAATTAAAGTTAATTTATAATTAATAAATATTATATAATCTTAATTTTAAAAAAAATTTTATATATTATATTTTCTAATTAAAATAAACTAAAATCCCAAATTATTTTAAATAGAATATTCCGATTTATAATTGGGATTAAAAGTATTTAGTTATATTAATATTAAAAATATTAAAAGTATAAATCTTTTATTTATTATTTAGAAATACCTTTTATTTTCATAATTTTAAACTTTATAAATTTATATTAATAAAATTTATATTAGTATATGTTAAAATTTAAAATGTAAAAGCAAGTAAATAAGCTTTATTATATAATTTTATTTTATTATTTTTTGCGAAAAAATTTCTATATTACGGTGTAATATTTTTATTTGAGAAATTAAAAATTTTAAAAAATTATTTTATAATAAAAATTTAATTTAAAAAATTATTAATATTAATATAAATAGTAAGGCTATGGTAATAATCATTACCATAAATTATATTAATTTAAAAATATTTTTTTTTATAAACTCGTTATAAAAAAAACCTATAAATAATTTGTAAAATTATAAAAGTATTATATTATTATAATGAATTTTAAATCTAAAATTATTAAGTAAGATATAAATATAAAAAATTCCTTAAATCTTAATTTTTTAAAATAAAATATTATTTAAATTTAATTTAATAGTATTATTAATTATTATTAATATTATATTTATATTAATAAATATTATTTTTATATAAATAAATAGGAAGTAAAATAGGCTTTTAAAAAAAAGCAATTAAAATTAAAATTTATTTGCAAATTTTTTTTTTTAAAAGAATTAATAGCTAAGATTTTTTTAAAATTACATTAAAATAAATTATAATAATATTTAAAATTAATTTAAAATAATATTTTTCTAAATTAATATAATTTATTAATTAGTTTTTACTAGCTTATTCATATTAATATTTCATTTTATATTAATATGTAAATTATAATTAATTATATTATAAAATATTATAATAAAAAAAAAATAAAAACTATTAATTATAATAAAATTAAGAAAATTATTTTACTTTATATATTAAATTAATAATTTATATTATCTTTTACTTTAAAATTTATAAATAAATTAATTTTAAAAAAAAATTATTTTACTTAAAAAATATATTATATTCTATTAAATTTTTTTTTATAAAAAAATAACTAGGTGGTATAAATTATTAATTATTAAATTCTAAAAAACCATATTTACCATATTAATTTTTTTATAAATAATAAAAAGCTTAAAGATAATTTTAATTAATATAATAAATATTTATAACATTTTATATTTATAAAAGATATATTATATTTTAATTTTATTAAAAGGTATAATTTTTCAATTTGTAATTTAATAAAATAAATTAAATATAATTTACCTAAAATGTTAAATTATTATTTTCGTTATAAGCTAATTATAAATCATATATAATATTTTAATTTCTATTAAATGAAATTATAATTAAATTATCCTTATTATAATTATAATAAACTTTTTTATATTAATGAAAAGCGCTTTAATAATTATTAATTAATTTATTTACATTATAAAAAAAATCATGATTATATTAATAATTATTATAAGGAAAAAAAAAAAAACCCTAAACCGAAGCTAAAAAATAAATTTAAATTTATATTTAATATAAATAAAATTACCTTAAAAGATTAATAAAAAATAATCCGTATAATATTAAACTTATAATTAAAAAAAGAAATTATAAATCTACTAAGCTAATAAAATATTAATAATAATTATAATTAAAATAATTATATTAATTATTATTAGCATAAGTTTTTTAAAATAAATAACTATTAAAAATAAATATAAGCAAATTACCCAAGGAATTTTAATATAAAAACTATACTTTTTAAAATAAAAAAAATATTAAATTATAAATAATAATTAATTTATAATATTATACTTAGTTATTTTCAATAAAAACATTTATAAAATTAGAAACTTTTTTTTTTTCATATATAAATTAATAGTAATAACGATACAAATAAATTTTATTTAATAAAAATAATATTTTTTTATTTATAAATATTAAATAATAAAAGTATTTTACTAATTACGTAAATTATTCCCATTAAAATTATTAGTAATTAGATTAATAAGTAAATTTTACATTTATTTCTCTATTTATTTATTAATTATTAATATAAATTTTTATCTAAAATATTTACTTTATTTAACATATTATAATAGCATTTTAAAAAAATTAATTATTTCATTATTAATAAAAAAAATATATTAAGGTTAAAAATATTAGTTTTTATTAATAGGTATTTAGATAAAATATTTCTTAAATGCCATAATAAATTTTTTAATAATTTAAATATTTTATTAATTAGTAATTTTTATTAGTTTCCGTTAATTCTTATAAAACCTATATACTTTATTATTAATAGCTTTTAAAATATAAATAAAATTTGCGGCGTTATTATTTATTAGTCTTTTTAATATTTTATTTTTTTAATTACTATTTAATAGTAATATAATAATGATTAAGCCTAATTCTATGAAATTTTATTTAAATTAAAAAAGGCGAAAATCTTGATATTTTCCTGGGAATTTTTATTTTCATATTATAAAATTAAACTCCATCTTAAAAAATTAAAAAATTTCGCTAATACCTTATATATTTACTTTATAAAAAAAATAATTAATAAATATAATTATAATGATATATTTAGTTTAAATAATATTACTTTATACATAGAAATTTCGCATAAAAATAATAAAATTATATTTATCAATTCGAAAAATACTAGTAATTTTTTTACGAAATTTTTTATTTATATTAATTACAAAGTAATATTAACCTAAAATTTATAAGGTATTATTAATTTTATAAATAAAACATTAAATATAATATATAATATCTTTTAAGTAAAAAAAAATTAATTTAAATCATAATCTATTAGAAATAATTATAATATATTTTAATTAATATATAAAGCTATTATATTTTACTCTAAAAGGTATGATTTTTCAAGGTGCAAAAGGGAAATTTATTATACTTATTTTTCGTATACGGTAAGATTTCGTATTAAATAATAATATATGCTATTAAGAATAATTCTTTCTATTAATTACATATATTATTATTATCTATAAATTATAAAATATAATGTTAAATAAAATAATATATAATCTTTTTATCCCTAAATTTATTTTAGGGTTATTATATATGGTTATTTTGTAAATTTCAAAATTATAAAGCTTATTATTTAACATTTTTTTCTTTTAAAATTATATATTTATTAAATTATCTAGTTATTTTATATAATTAAAAATAAATGATTATATTTAAAAGTAATATTAGGTTTTATAAGAATTATTTTATTTATTAGAATTATAAAATATTATATTATATATAAAAAAAAATAATAATAATAACAATTATAATTAAAAAAAATTATAAATTATAAATTAAATTATTAAATATATTTTATTATTATTATTATAATTATTAAATGTTAATTATATTATATAGAGTTATATTAGAATTTTTTCCGTTATATAAAATCTATTATTTTATCTAAATTTTTATTCCTTAAAGGGTTTTTTATCTTTTAATTTTTAGTAAAGGTATTTAATATTCTTTTTATTTAAATCTAAATGGTAAAATAAATATATAAATTTGAAATTATTTTAATAATAAAAAATTTATTAAATGAATATTTAAAGGCATTTGTAAAATTATAAATATATTAATTTAAAATTTTTTTTAATAAAAAACTTATTATAATAATATTAAAATAAAAATGAATTACCTAATGGTTAGGGTTAATCTTTTTATTAACATGAATAATAAGGCTAATAATAAAACTAATAATAATAATAATATTATATTTAGATTATAAATGAATAATTATAAATATATATTTACGATAAATAAAATTTTATGTTATTTTTAGGAATTAAAATAATCAAAAAGGGTTAATCCTTTTTAATAAAAACGCTAATTTATTATAAATATTATTAAACTTAATTTATTCCTAATAAAATATAAAAAAAAATAATAATATTAAGTAAATATTAATAATAATATATATTTATTAATAAAAATAATTATATTCCGTTTATTTTAATATGTATTATATTAAAAAATTAATAAAAGCGTTTAATGAATAACTTTAAATTATCTATGTATTTATAGTTTTTTTTATAATAAATAATACTTTTATTTAAATAACATTAGTATTTTTAAAATTATTTTTTTTCTTAGTTAATATAATATATTTAAATATCTAAAACTTATATATTTTTAATAAAAATTATAATATATAAGTAATTATAATATATAATGATATATATATTTTTTAATTTAAATTATTATTTTATTAAAAAGAAAATGGGTGGGTAACCTAAGGAATTATTAAAAAAAAAGGTTTTATAAAAAAAATTATTTTAAAATATAATAAATAGCTTTTTAATATATAGTTTTTTTAGGTTTAAAAAAAAAAGTAAATGAGGGAAAAAAGATATAATTAAAAAGAAATAAACATACTTTTATATATAAGAAAAAAAAGCCGGTAATTTAATTATAAAAAACATAATATATTAAATAAAATATATATAAAATATATAAAATCATAGAGATAATTCTAAATTAATATAAATGGTAAATTTCTAAAATAAATTGTATTTTTTTTATAACTTTTTAAAGCTATTTAGAGTAAAAATTAATTAATTAAAATTAAAATAAAAGTTTTTAAATGATATAGTTATTAATTACTTTTTTTTATAATTGTTAGGTTTTTTATAAATTCATTTAAATTAATATTAATTTAAATTTAAATTTAATTATATTAAAAATTAAAATTATTTAGATATTATATATAAATAAAATTCTATTAAATATAAAAACATAATTAATTTTTAATAATTTAATTTTATTTCATTATAAGGAAAATAAAATTAGTAATAGAATTTATATGGTATAATTCTTTAGAATAAAATTACTTTCTAATCCGTTTTTTTTAATATTATAATAACTTTATTACTAAAAACTTCATAACCCCTTAGTTTTTTAATTTCTAATTAAATTTTAATAATTTATTTATATTATTTTAGTAATTATATTTATAAAATATATATAATTATTAAAATAATATAAATAAATTAGCCACGATATAAAAAAAATTTTCCATAGGGAAAATTTTTTTTAGGAATATATTAAAAAGCAAAAAAAGTAAAAAAAAAACTTTTAAGCTAGATTAAACCCCTAACTTATTTACTTATTTAATAGGTTAGGGGTTTAATTCGGATTATAAGTTTTTTTTTTACTTTTTTTACTTTTTAATATATTCCTGAAAAAAATTTTAAATATCAATGTATTTAAATTTAATTTATAAGGTAATTATATTTATATTTATTAATTTTATTATTTATAAATTATTATATTATATTTTAATTTTTTTTTTATTTAGGTTAATTCTTAGTTTTTTAATTAAATAAGATATAAATATGGTTTTTTTTATAATTTATATAAAAACTAATAATTTTATTTTTATTATAAAAATAATTATTATATTTTATTTATTTACGCATTATTTAATTATTTTATTAAATAGTTTTATTATATATATTTGGGAATTTTTCTAATTGAAAGAATTATTAGTAAATGAAATGTTATTTATTATTTTAAATATATTTTTTCCGCTAAATTGTAATGATTTATATATTATTTAAAAGAAATATTAGATAAAATAATTGGTTTTTAAATGGTATTTAGGGCTTGGGTTTATATTAAAATGAAATAATTAAGAAATAAAGAAAATAATGTTAATTTTAATTATAATAATTACGTATAAAATTAAATTTATTTTCTATTAATATTATTAAATTAATTAAAAGTTTGTTTTTTTAATATAAAAAAAAAGTTCTTTTATTTTTATTAAAGTGAAATTAATTTTTATTAGTTTTTTTTTAATTAGTATTTTTTATAATTTATTAATATATGAAATTTATGATAATTAAATTAATTATTTTGATTGATTTTTAATTATTTTTATTCCTAAGAATTATTATAATTTATTTTTTTTTATTAAATTATATTTATTTTAGAAAATATTAATTATTTTATTTACTTTGTTTTATTTTAAAAAATAATAAATTAAAATTATATTATTTATATAAAAAAAAATAAGAATTTTATTTTTTATAAAGTAATAAAATTTATGAAAAATAATTGTGAAATCTAATTATATGAATATTTTAGTAAATTTTTTTTGCTAGAGTAAAGGTGATTTTTATAATCCATATAATATTTTTAATAGAAGGAATATTATTTAAAGTTTTTTATATTTAAGTGGCATTTTTATATATATATTTTTTTTTAAAAAGGTATTAATAAATATATTTATTATATTATATTAAATTAATTTTAAATCGAATTAAATAATTATTACGATTAGAGTTTTGAATGATTATTTTATTAAAATAAATATATAAATATTTAAATATTTATTTTTTATTTATTAATTTCTTTAGATTATTAATTATATTTTATATTTAAAAAGTTATTTATATTTATTTATTTTATATATATATATTTATATATAATTAAATATCTATTAATTATTAATTTTTATTGAATTTTTTTTCATTTAGAAATTTATTTTTTTATGATTTATAAAGTGATTTTTCTTAGTAATTTTAAAGTTTTTTTTAAGGGGATAATTATAAAATTTTTAATATACTTTTAGTAATAAAAAAAGGTTTTTTTTATGAATTTTTTTTTTTTTATAAAGTAAATAATTTAGTTTTTTTAAATTATATTAATTAAAAGTAAATTTATTTTGATTTTTTTTATTAGGGTAATAATTAGGATAATAAATTATTTTAACTAATTGTATTTTACTAATTAGTTTTTTATATATTAATTTTATAATAATACTTAGGTATTTTATATTAAATATAACTTTTTAATTATATATATAATTTATAATTTTAAAATGAAAAATATATAATACTTTTTTGATTTGCTTTAATATAGCGTTAAAAATTATTATTAAATTTATTAAAATAATTTTATTAATAAATGTAATAAATAGAAATTTTAGGGGCGGAAAAATGGTATTAAGCATTAAATATAATATAAAATAAAATAATATATAAAAGTAATTAATTTTTTTGTTTTTTTTAAAATTATATTATGGTTTATTTATATTTAAATTTATTATGAATTTGTTTTTTTTAATATTTATTTTTTTATTATTATTTTTTATAAATATAAGAATTTTTTTTTTATTTTTTTTTAATTAATTAATCTTAATAAGTTTTTAATTTATTAAAAAAAAGTTATTTTTTTTATTAATTATTTAATTATTTTTTTTATTATATATAGTAAATTATTTTTAAATAATAATAAGTTTTTATTAAAAATAATATTTTTATTAAATATTATATTTTTTATTTAGATAATCTTTTATAAAATAAATATTTAAATATTATAAATATTAATTAAATTATAATTAATTAGGTAATTTATTTAGGTTTATAGATTTAGTTATTATAAATAATTTTTCTTTAATTTTACATTTAAAATTATAATATATATTTTATAATTATATATTTTTAAATATATTTATTATGGTTTTTTATTTATTATAATATTATTTTTATATATTAAATAAATATAAAAATATTTATATAAAAATTATTAATTATAAATGTATTTAGGAATTTAGTTATATAAATATATAATTATTTTAGTTATTTTTATTTAAAAATAATTAGGTAATTTTATTTTTAATTTTATTAATTAGGTTTTTATTTTAATTATATTTTTTAAATGTTTAACGCTTTTATTTTAATTTTACGTATTAGGTACCCAGGGTTTAATGTTAATATAATAATTTTATTAAAAATAATTTTATATTATATATTTTTAAGAAAAAAATTTATTATCGTATTTAATAATAATTATTTTTAATTAAAATTTCTTTAAAATATTTAAAAATTATTTTAAAATAGCGATTATTAATTTAAAAATATAATTTTAAAAGTAATAATCTTAGATAAACTTAGAATATTTATTAATAATTAATATTATATTTAAATAACTTTTAAAATTCCACTTATAATTATAAAAATCAATTATAATTTTTATCCCTAATTTTTTTAATTTTTCTTTATAAATATAATAATTTTATTTTTTTATTTTACCATAAATATATATATTATAATTTATTATAATTATTAGTTTTAATTAGTTATTTTTTTTATTTTTTTATAATGGAAATTTAATTTTTACCCCCTGAAAATGATTTATTAGATGATTAAGGGTTTTGAATCTAAGATATTTTATACGTAAATATTATATAAATATATTAATTATATTAATTATTTATTTAATTTAATTATTAAAATAAATATTACATGCTATAAAAATTTATTTAATAAATTAAATAAGTATTATTTTTAATATATATTAATCATAATAATTAAAAATATAATAAAAGATAGTATTATTTTTTTTTTAAATATAATTAATTTAATTTTTATAATCCTATTAGTATTTTATTTTTATTAGTAATTTAAAAAATATTATATTATATGTAAAATTTTTATAATATATAATTCTTTTTAAAATAAATATAATTTTTTTTTTTAGATTAATTATTAGGATATTAATTTTTTTATAATTAAATATTAAGATAATTAAATTATTTGTATAAATAATATTTCCTTTAGGGGCAAATTGGTAATTTTAAAATTAATTAAACTAATTGAAAATATATATTATAATTTTTAAATTAAGGATAATGGAATTTTATAAAAAATAAATATTAATTTTAAATATAATATTATATATTAAAAATAAAATTTATAATATATTTATCTTAGTTATTAATTATTTAATTTTTTTAGGTAATTACTTATTTAATTATTTAATTTTTTTTTTAATAAAAAAATTTTATTTCATTTTTTTTTTAAAGAGTTTTTAAATAATTTTATTAAAAATTTATTTTTTAAAAATTTTCTTTAGAAAAAAATACTAGTAATTTAATATATTATGGTAAGATAAATATGCTTTATAAATAGTTCCGTTTGGATTAATTATTAATAAAGTATTGGTTTTTTTTCATTTTTTTTAATTGAATTAATTAAAATTATTTTTTCTTTTTTTTTATCCTTTACCCCTGGGAATTGTCCTATTTTTTTTTAAATAAATAAAAAAGTTAGGTTTTTTTTCTAAGGTAAGATTTAAATTTAAATTAAAGGATTAATTTTTATTAATATTTTTAAATGTAATTGTAAAAGTTTTTTTAATTATTTTTTACTTGGGCATTATCCTTTAATATAAAATATACTCCTAGAGTTTCGTTATAATTACTTTATAATTTATTATATTATTTTTAATTACCATTTCATCAAATAAATAAAAAAAAATCACTTAATTATTAAGGATTTCTTTTAATATAATTTATAAATTTTTATATACTAAAAGTATATTTAACATATCTTTTACCTTATATTTTTTTACTTTTATAATAAAAATTTCCCATTTTATAATTTATACGTTAAAATCTTTAAGTATTTTTATTAATTTTTTTATTATTTATTAATATTAATTTTTAATTTCAAACTTTTTATTATCAAAATATATTATTCTAATAATTTAGAAATTTAAATATTAGGTATTTAACTTTTTTTTTAGTAAAAAATAAAAGTTTTTATATATAATAAAAATTAAAAAAAATATCTAATTAGTTAAATCTTTTATATTACATTTGTATTTTTAATATTTTTTATTTTTATAAATATAAGCCGTTTAATTTACATTATATAATAATTAATTATTTTTAATTATTTTTATTATATTTCTTAGTATTTTATTTAGGTTAATAATATTTTTTTAAATATTTACTTTAATTATTATTAAATTATTAGATTATATATTTCGTAATAACATTTATTTTAAATAATATATAATATCAAAAAGTTAAAGTTTTTCTAGTTAAGCTTTTTTATTTTTAAAATTAATATATTTTTAGATTTTTAAATTAATAATTTTTATAATAAATTTTTAATTTTAAGATTCCTAGTTTTTAATAATATTATAAGTGATAATATCTTTATATATTTTTAATATATTAATACGTTTTAATATAATTTTTATATATTTTTTTTAAAAGAAAGTTTTTTATTATTATTTAAATTTTAGAATTATTCTAATAATATTAGAATTAATATAAATAAACTTAGTAAAATTTTTAATTATTAAATAAGAATATATTTAAATAAAAAAGGTTATTTTTAATATATTAATAATTATATTAATTATTTTAAATTATTTTTTTTATAATTTTTTATTAATAAAATTTTAATAAAGTAAATTATTTTTTATTAAGTAAATATAAAATATATATTAATTTTCGGTTAAAATTAATTTTAAAAGCCATAGGTGCTTTTTCATCTAATAATTACGTAGGAATTTTATATGCTAATTAATTATATAAATATATGGGAATTACATTTAAATTTATAAAATTATTATTATTAAAACTTAATATATATTTTTTTAATAATAAAAAGAAATTAATATTTTCGTTAATATTAATATTTTTAATTAATAATTTTTTTTAATTTATATTTTAATATATATTTTTTTAATTTATATTATAAAAATATAATCGTAATAAAATATATTAATAATAAATATATACGGTTAATTAAAAATAATTCAATTAAAAATAATTTAATTAAAAATAATTTAATTAAAAATAATTTAATTAAAAATAATTTAATTAAAAATAATTTAATTAAAAATGATTCGGTTAAAAATATATTATTAATAATTTAATAAAAATAATTATTAATAATAATTTAATAATTATATATAAAAAAATAATATAATTAATAAATATTAAAAATAATTTATTAATAATAATTAAAAATATTATTAATGATATTATTATTAATTTAATTTTTATTAATTTAATAAATAAAAAATAAATAAATTATAATTATTATTAATAATTAATATATAATAATTATTAAATCGTAAATATAAATATAATATTATAAGATTATTATTTTTTTTATTATTTATTTAGCTAATTAAATAATATAATAATTAAATAAATATAATATAATATAAATAATTATAAAATTATTATATTATGAAATTACAAAATTAAATATATAAAAAAATTATTATAAGAAATTTAGATTATTAATAATTAAATGAATTACGTAAAAATTTTATATATTAATTAATTATATAAATATATAAAAATTATATTTAAAATTATAAAATTATTACTATTAAAATTTAATATTTTTATACGAAAATTATATAATATTTTTATTTAAAATATTATATAAATGTATATTTAATAAAATAAAATCGCAAATAATTATTAATTATATTTAATTAATTTTAATTTTAATTTTAAAATTATTATTATTATTATTATTATTATTATTATTATTATTATTATAATTATAATTATTATAATAATAATATTAATAATAATTTAATTTATATATATAATAATTATAATAAATAAAAAAAATATAAATTTAAAATATATAATATATAATTATATAAATTAAAAATTAAAAATCAAAATAAAATAATAAAATAAAATTAATTATTAAAAAAATAAATTTTATATATATTATAATTTATTATTATAATTATAATATATTTAATAAATTAATTTATTATAAATTTAAAATATTTCGGAAATTTTTTTTTATTTATTATAAAATTTAATAAATAAATTTATTAAAAGCCCTTGTAATTACAGCGCTTTTTAGCGCCTTACGCGCTATAATTACAACGGTCTTGCAAAAATCGGCCTAATTTTGCTCCGCGATTTTGTTTTGTCGGGTATGCACTAATGTAGCACCGTATTTACCCGCTAATATTAGGTACTTGCAACGCATCTGAGCCCCTGACCCCCTGTAATTATAGCGTACCCGTCTCGCTAGCTGCTAAGCTGCATTTCCCTAGGTACACCAGCATGATTGATTGAGATCTAGACATTTCATCAAAATGCGTAGCGAATCGCGCATCTAACAATTCAGTGTCAAAACGTCGCAAGAGGCAGAGCCTAGGACTTCCTCATATATTGTACAAGGTATTCCAAGTTAATATGGGCTTATGTGAGTTTGAGTGGGTGAATAACGACACGGCATTGTACGAACAGCACATAAATGCAACACGTATTTATATACACTCAATAGAAGCAGACCTTTGGCCGGTATCTACTGACTAATACATCTAGCAAGTGAGTTACTTCGACTCCTTCTTCGCCCTTTCGAGGATATCCTGAGCCTTCTGCGACTTCTTGTCCAGTACCTGCTTTATCTCCGTCAAAGTCTCCTTGACCAACTGCTCGCCTTCCTTGGAGTGCTTGTCAGCGACGTCCTTGAGCTGCTTCAACTTCGGGAGGATCTCGCCTCCCTGGGGTATCAATTCGAAAAATGACCCCAGACTAGAGCCACTCGAAAACTGTGAGCCCTTAGACTTGGCTTTGTCAACCACGCTCTTGATGTAGCTCTCGAGGTCGTTGGAGTTTCCTGACTCCACAGCGTTTTTGACCTTCTCGAACAGTTCCCTCGAATTGCCCTGCTTCAACGCGTCCGCGTTGCTCTCGATCCATTCCTTCAACCTGGGGTTCTTGTCAAGATAGGGCTTTGCCTGCTCCAGACCCTTCTTCCAAGCCTCGTCGCCCAGTCTTGTGAGCTCCTCGGCCTTCTCCTGAATGAGTCTTCGCACCTTATCGAGGTTGCTTGCACTTAGACCCCCAGACAGTATGTCCTTGATCTGGTTCCAGGTCTCGTCGACCTGCTTCTTGGCTTCGGGACCGTACTGCTCGCCCATCTGGGTCAGCTGGTCAATGCTACCGCCAAACTTTTGCTTCAGCTCAGGGTGATTGTCTAGGATATCCTGGATCGCGCTGCCAGCGAGACTGCCGATCTTCTTGGAGAGGTCTGCCAAGACTTCAAGAGCTCTCGATCCCGTCTCCAAGCTCAGTCCCGACCTAGACACATCCTGGAACTGGCGGTAGGCGTCGCTGATGATCTTATCCACCTCGTCGCGATGTTTCTCACGGATCTTCTCAATGTCCTTGAAGGCCGTGTCGACGTACTGGCGGCCGCCGGGCACCCACGACACGTACGAGTAGCAGAACTCCTTCATGGAGCGGATGGTCTGGTCGGGGTCAGGCGTCTTTTCCTGGAGCTTCCGCGCGGCTTCTTCGTACTTCCTGTTCACCTCCTTTACCGTCTTGTTGATCTTTCTAGCCGCCTTTCCGGCGGGGGTGAGGAGGTATACCGAGTAGAGGACAGCACCTGCGGCAACTCCGCCGGCAACACCCGCGGCGAAATGTGAACTGTCGGCATCTCGGCGTCTACCTCCCGTGTAGGGATTTCCGCTTCTGCCTGCTGGGCGGGGATCATCGCTTCTACCTGGCGGGTGAGCATCGCCTCTACCTGGCGTGGACGATTGAAAGCGGGTCTGGTAGGTCCTTGGCGTTCTTGATGCGCGGGCAGCCCTAGGCAAGCCGGCGCGTCCCAGTGATCTGGCAGGTAACATGGTGGAGCGTGATAATGAAAGGTATTAGGTAAAGAACATGTAGTAGTAGGAAATGAGGTTTTTGATTTGATGAATGCAATGTTGAGAATAGATGATTGAATTCTTAAGTACTCACCCGGCGATTTGGTAATGGTGATGCTATTATGTCTCGCAGCAGGCACAACTGCCAGGTAACATGGACTGGTGATGAAAAGTTAATAAATGCCAAGAAACGTAATTGCAACCGAGGCAAACCGTCACGATGACGTCGTAACAGTGTACTCCATTGTCCTACATAGCGCCCGGCTAGCTACACGGTGGATCATCCGGTGCTCCGTTTAAGCGAGTCCGTACACGGCCCCACTCCGACGGCTGGCCCATAATTATGAGTTACCACCATGTCTCCTTGGAGGGATATTACATTGGCATTGATAATTATTCAAGTAATACAGAATATACCTCGGTTTCAATGGGCAGCTGCAATTAGACGTGTATCTCCCACATGCCTTCTGTGGTTATTGACGACCTTGTAATCTCCTCCTCTGTGACATTTGTCCCAATTCTGCCAAGGCACTTGAATATCGTACACCTGCCCCGTTTCTCCGTTCGGTACATTCCCTGATTAGTTCCTGAAGTGCTGCTCGAATTGGCTTGTAGCTCTCTCTGATTTGCTTCTCGGCTTCCTCCATTTGCTTTCTGGGGTCTTTCAGGGCTTGATTCATTTCTTCTTCGAGATCTTTCAGGGCTTGATTCATTTTTTCTTCGACATCTTTCAGTCTGTATTCTAGCTCTTCAAGTTCATCTTCGTATTTCTCAATTTCGTCATTGGTATCGTTGATACGTTTCTTGAGGTCTTTGCGGGAACCCATATTTCAGCAAGTATATTTGTCCCTATTATAAGGTGTAAGTCAGATTATCCCATATATATATTACAATCGCACTCGTCACCTTACTAGGCTAGGTATGCAACGAGTTTCCGATCTTGCAGAAGCGCAGTTTGGACGACACACCTTGCTTGTCAAACGTCGGGGCCGGTTAGCGTAGTAAGAAATCTTAATTGATTAGGTTAGGTACGTACACAATATATTTTGTGGGTATCTTGCTGTTTTGCTTCTTTAGAATGTGGTGTCGCGGTCCTCGATGCAGGCTGTCTGGTAGACAATAATCACTTCTAATGGTTCGGCAGAGCCACCGGCCCTTTTATGCTTAGAAATTAATTTATTACCTTGTTTCCCCGTCAATTTTAATTGCTTCAAATCAAGATTTAAGGCCGTGACTAACTGAACTAATCACAGATAAATTTCCGATATACTGTGACTAGAGCTATTACACATGCAAATGTCCTCGGCACCTTACATCAATGCTTGAAATTAATAAGCTCCGAGCTCTCCCCTCGCATTTCATTGGTGATTTGGGATCGAATGTTTCAATAATACCGTTCATATAGCCATCACATTCAACGGGTGTGGTGCACCGTAGGAAACAAGTCGTCCTATTGACAATAATTATGTTTGCTAGTATATAATACGGCAGCATGTTGACAGCTATTAGGCAAAGAACGTACGAAAAGGGGCTAGATAGCAAAGTTATGGTTACGACAAGTCAACATTTCTACTAGGTAAGTTATCACCATAATGTACTAAAGTTACCCATTACGAATGATTATTATTATATCAATCAATCCTAACTATCATCTGCTAAGCACCCAAAACTGTGTTTGGGAACATTTCCAAGCTTAGGATGGAGTGTCAAACGCCGCCAAGTCTTTATCAGCTTGCTCTGCTTCACTCTTGAAGGTCTCAAAACTCTCGATACTTTCGCTAATTTGCAGCGCAAGATTTATCATTCGATATTGGAGGTCCGTCACCGTCGCAACTATCCGATTGGAATTCCTCTTTTGCGTCCGCGACTTGCAGCGAATTCGTTGGATGCTCTAAGTCCTCTTTGGTAGGCATATTGTGATAGGTACTAGTTATCTTTGCTATGAGGCATAAGTTATATGATCGTTGCTCTTGTGGTGAGGTTGAACCATCACTTTTTAACTCTTGCTTGTATTAATAAAGAAAGCGATGCTAAGGTGGCTTATCGTGCCGCCATACCACACTACTCTCCCATTTATATACCATATATTTGTTCCATAGTTGATAGGTAAGTATACACCTACCATAAATACCGAAGTACCGAGAGAATTGCCTCAATGCCATAATATTCTAACAAGGCACTTCATTAAATGACACACGGTCAAACAGGTTGCGACCGAAAAGCGGCACCACAATCCACATTTCTTTGTAAGTCAAACTCACAGTTTTCCAACTCAGTGCTAACCTAGCATCCGAAACTTTAGGTCTGCCACGTAGGTGAACAGAGGTGTCTGTCTGTTCGATTCGGGGCATTTATCATGGGATACAAGCTTGGTGACTTAGCAATTTAACGGGTTCTAACACAACGCTAATCGTCGACCTCCCCGGGAAACATGACCTGGAAGGAAATCTCAACCTGTTATTCAATGTGCCTATTCACACATAAAAAACCAAAATTCAACCCTCAGGCAAACATGTCCATGCTCTCATTTTCGACCCCTTAAGAAGGAATAACCCTAGATCTAGATGCAAAGGAGATGAGAGCTAGCAAATCTTTATGAGATGCCTTCTTGCGTAGGGTGATTGAGTCCAAATCTCGCCAAGGAAAGCCGGACAACACACTACCACGATAGGTCCACATTTACGTATAATATTATTGTATTTCCATAACTTAATGCGTTAAAATATTCTAGTTTTCTAATCAATTCTGACCATTAACCAGCTTAGCAAGCAAAACCTGAAGCCTATATTACCAATACCTAGGTAGGTACTAAACCTCTTTAACCCCCACAAGCCGTCAACTGCGTCTTTGCTCTCTTAGCCTCCCTCTTTAATCCCGCTACATGCTGTTCGGCAAATTCAATACGCGCTTTGAGATTCCCCAGTTGCGCATCCAGTCTTTCCAATTCAGCTTTTAGTTGAGCAATGTGAACTTCCTCGGCTTTGACATCGGCCTGTAGCGCTGACGCACGGTCCCGTACTTAGGGTGCTACATAAGTGCGTACCCGACAAAACGAAATCGCAGGTGGTCACCAGCTGTTTCCAGCTGGCTTTGACCTCAATTTTGAGGCTATCACCACCATTACCATTACCACCACCACCATAACCATAACCATTATAATAATAATGTTAATAATAACTTAATTTATATATATAATAATTATAATAAATAAAAGAAATATAGATTCAAAGTGTATGGTATATAATTATATAAATTGAAAATTAAAAATCAAAATAAGGTAATAAAATGGGGCTGATTAAGCCCTATATACACTATAACCTATCGCTATAATTATAACGCACTTAATGAACTAGTCCACTATAAATTCAAGATGCTTCGGAAACTTTTTTTTACCCACTATAAGATTTAGTAAATAAGCCCACTGAAAGCCCTTGTAGCTACAGCGCTTTTCAGCGCCCCACGCGCTGTAATTACAGCGGTCTTGCAAAAATCGGCCTAATTTTGCTCCGCGATTTTGTTTTGTCGGGTACGCACTAATGTAGCACCGTACGTACTTCCTCGTATTTACCCATGTTGTGATAGGTTTTATCTGTGAAATAACACATTAGTTATCCAAATATCACACCCAGCATGGGATAGACCTTTACCCCTTAAGGTATATCACTAGGTATTCTTTGAGATAATGTTATGATGCTTTCGCTTGGGTGTCAAGTTTCAGATATTGATTCTTGGGGGGCATATTGAGAGTACACTCCCTCTTTTATACACTATCCATCATCATCGGGTATGTAACGTACCTTAACAAACGTCTCAATGACTATCGCGGGTAACTCGTTGTGTCACTGAGTGATATAAGTGAGGTGTAGTTTAAACTGAAATACAACATATAGGGTATTAGATCATTAGCCAATGATCAATAGCTTATCAACTAACGTGCCGGGATCGAATAATTGAACCCCTTAATCTGCCACACTAGAGAATACGGCAAACTTGCTTCTATTGTATTTCTTACTGAGATAATTCATTGGTACTTGGCTAACTGCCGGTGCTCCCCTACTCCAAGCGGCCCCTTTTGGTGAAGTCTGTCATCGGATGGCCGGTGCTACTGCTTTACATATCCCGATTTCCGTACTGTCACTAAGCAAACAAGTCATTTGGTAGGATTTGCACCCATGAATGCATCCAAACCAAAGTTCACTCGGCAGCTAAACTGCAGTATACAAATACTTCGGCAGTAATCTGTCCCCTGTCTCCCAGGCCTGGTGAGCGTGATGTTCTCGCAACCTTGCACCCCTTCGGCAACTTCCCCGGTGCCGCTCGGTTTCTCGGACCTGATCATTGAGTCTCTTTGGCTCTTCATCCCTTTCATGTAACTTGTCCATATCATTCTTTGTGACCATTACCTCTCTAACAGTGAGGATATTTATGTTCATGACACTTTCGTCCTGTTTGTAAATTGTCGCCGAAGCGAATGTGCCTGGGTTGATGATCAGATTGTGAAAATCGTGATTAACTCAGATAATCACCTAAAAACATGCGAATAAGAATTGATTGGGATTTGACAATATATGATATTTATCATAAATCCAAGTAATTAATTCACTTGATATCACCCTTGAAACTTTTGGTCCAATACTCAAGCCCCTTGTATATACGAATAAAAAATGGGCTATTGGAACATTATAGATATGACGCGTGTTATATCAGGGCTTTGCCAAATTAACCTTTTCTTAGAATCTAATTGAGCTTTCCAATCCACGCTTAGGCTATTAGATTCAAACCCCCTTTTCGCGCCTCTACGCTAACCGCCCAATAACTCATATAAAAGTGTAAGAGCCGCTAGACAAAGCCAATTTAGACGCAAGCGCATAAGAAATCATTTGATGGATTTTAGGTAACGAATTGATATTAATTGCGAGATTTCTTCGCAGCCAAAATTCTGCCTAATACATCATAGACAGGTCCAAAAATACCCCCTTATGGGGTCACCCATTCCAACGAGCCATTAGTTACTCTAGTTAGTGACTAGTTAACCCATTACTGGAGATCATCGCGCTCCTTCTCCAGCTTCGCCCGCTTCTCCTTAGCATCCTTGATGTGACCCCGAAGAAGTTTCTTCTGTCCCTCGTCATCCTGCGAGTCCAGGTACTCCTCCAGTCGCTCGATGCGGTTCGATTCCTCCTCGATCTCCTTGTCCAGCTGCTTAATGCGCTGCTTGTTCTCGTCGCTGGGACTCATCTTGACGGATTGTGAGACTGAACGGTGTTAATGTAGAAGTTTGTGTAAAAGGTTAAGCCCAAGGCTATCTTGAATGCTGAAGAAAGTAGTTGCTGCTAGCAATAAGCAGCGAGTTGATGTAGAATAGGTGGATAGTTTAGTAGATTGTTTGGCAGGTGGGTTGTGGTTGTGGTTGATTCTGAAGTATTAAAGGTACAGGTAGAAGTAGACTGCCGCTGAACCTTTTATACCTGTTCTCGAGCTTGCTCGAACTAACTTGTGACTGTCCAGTGATGAATCTTTCGTGAAATGTCTTGAATCACTTGCCGTGAATGACGCACCTAATTTCCTGGCCTTTAATCCAGTCTTCGGATCCTCAGAACTGTCGCTCAAGAACACTGATTGTCGAGAGAAACTGTTACATCCATGACGTGGGTTGCATAATTAGCTCATATTAGGGTCGACCAATCTTTCACGTCAGACCAAGCCTCAATCTCTTCCTCAAAGATATTATCCTAACTGTAAGTATGTACGTATTAGTTACCACTAATCAACAGAAGCGACCCTTTCTCAGAGTCCTCAGGGAGCCCCGGGTTCACACGTCCTGCGAACCTCTGTATATTTGTTTAGATGCTCTGATTGGTTTGCCATACCCAGACGTGATGTGGTGCTCGTGATTATGTAGGTGCCTACCTAGTTACTTGTCATAAGTTATTTGATGAATCATTTAACGACTTGGGATGTTTTCTTTCTATTTGGTATAATCACTGCACCATACCGTCAGGGTTTTTAACCTTTCACATGTATAAGGCACGTATTGACTCAGGCGATTGAGGTGTAGGCATGTTTCAGTGATTTACATTCTGCTTATCTAGAAGGGGGGGCCTACCTTATAAACATATTTCCTAAGGTAACAAGACGACGAAATTTTCTTAATACCTTTTCCGCCTTTCATTTTGATAATATTTTTATAGGTTAAAGTAATAAAAAAATATTTAATGAATGGTTTTAAAAGGTTTATTTATTAGAAATAATAATTAATAAGGGGGTATAATAAATCCTTATATTTAATGGTTATAATATATATATAACTTATTAAATCATGCTTAACACTTATAAGAATAATATATAATTAATATATATATTTTTATTATAATTTAGCTGTTGGATTTAGTTCTTTTTATAATATTTAAAAGGATATATTATTGTAAAACGAAATATTTTTAGAGCTTTTAAAGCCTTAGCTCTTATCGCAAAGCAAAAGTTCTTTAATATATATAAAATGGCATTAAATAAAGCTTTTAATAATAAAATCATACACATTGATTTCTACTAAACTAATTATTAGCTAATATCTATAGCAAATATAACTAAAAACGAATTTATCATCAAACCCACCATCCAACTATTAACACTAAAATATATTCGGTAATTACAAACAAACCACCCAAATTAAACACTCTATATAAATCATAAAAACTTCTTAAATAACTTAAAATTCTTAAATATAATTTTTAAGATTATCGGGATAAATTTGCCAAATTTATTTAAAAAACTAATAAAGTATTAAATTTATAAGCAATAAAAATAAAAAGTTTATAAAATAATATTAAATATAAAAACCTAGAAATTAAAAATTTTACCCCCATACCATATAATATAATTAAAAATAAAGATTTTAATCAAAAATTTATTAAGAAAAAGGATATATAGGATACACAAAAGAAAGCCAAAAAATTAAAAGCCAAATTAATTATAAAAAAAAAAAGGAATATTACAAATAAAAAAAAAAAGCTTTAAAATAAGCCGTAAAAGTCAATTACTATAATTATATCATCTAGTTTTTAATCCTGATTTTTATTAATTAATTTAATTTTAATTCGTGGAATTATTATAACTTTTGAAGCTATCGTTAATTTCGTCGTCTTATTTCCTTAGGGGGTGTGTTCATAAGGTGGGGCCCCCCTCTAGGGGTACCAGCATCTCAACTATTTGCAATAGGAAATATACATACGCTGAACGTGTGATCTCACTGTATCTAAATGGAAAATCCCCGGGAACTTGAATGATAAACTTGTCTATATAAATTGTTTGTATTCACCAGTTTCAACTCTACCCTACCACCTAGTCCGTTCACCACCTAACCCAATAAACAAATAAGCTCGAATCAATCAATCACTCCAAGCTAATTTAGCCCTACGGTCAATTATAGGTAACCCTCGAAAGCACACCGCTTTTTCCTTGCAGGAAACTACATCAAAATCCGTCATCATGACATCTCGCGAGGAACTGGAAAGATTGATTCAAGAGACGGAAGACGAACTCAAGACAATCGACGAGAATATTCAAACCCAGGAGAATTGCATTGACACTCTGGAAGAGGAGCTGGCAAGAAAATACGACTACGCGCTCGTCGTACTTATGGGGCAGCATAAGGAGGAGAAAGAGAAACTGGAGGCCGAACGTACTGTAGTTCAGAAAAGAAAGGATAACTTTGAGGCTGCGATAGATGCGATTGATGATTAACGAAGAAACGAGAGGAAGATGGACGTAGAAATGAGGCTCAGGGGTTAGCATCGAGCACTGTTTTGGGTCTGGCTCTTGACAATAATCAATCAAGGCTGGAGTATTGAGGTTAAAATGAACGAGTTTTGACAATTGCGGAATAACTATATTATTAAGTCTCTTTTATACCCTCAATGATTGTGATTCCGAGGTTCTGAGTCCAATATGTTAATTGCCGTCCACGCTATTACATGAGAGTGGCTATATCCTTTTTATGTTCACAACTCTCTAAAACTATCCCTAATAACTATCCGTACGATTCAATAGAAGTCCCAATTCCCTCGAAGATCAATTCAGACTGTGATTTCAATCTTAATAACTACCAAATTGCATTAAGTTAACATTATACCCGTTCCTTTTTTACGAATTTCTTCATAATCCTTATATCTTAAATCAATTTGCGCTGGGCTTATATAATTAAAGAACGCAATACTATGAGTGATGACACCTGTGAAGCGACTCGTGGAGTTACCTAATTCTTAATCTTAAATCTTTTTCGGGGTATATTGTAAATCAATCAAATGGACCTAGGGTCAGCGGCAATACGTGTGATAAGTCATATATTATCGGAAGGGGGGTAGGTTCCGGATGCAAACATATGACATGGTATCAGTTCCACAGTCGCTTAGTCTTCGACGGCACTTCATAATGACATCTGAACTGGCAACACATGGGATGATGTAAAGACTAGAGCTGGGCACTTATCATACATACCGACCAAGAAAGGAGTCAGACAATGTGTGTTGGATTTGATTTGCTCCAGTCACGAAGGTGAGTGTTATTTGAACCAACCGTCAATACCTATTCTAGGTACCAGGTACCTATCCTACGCAGGTAAGGACTGAATCAAAATGTCGGGTGTTACTCAAAGTGGACTCAGAATTTGGACTACCCAATATTCAGAAAACATCCTAGCCGTACGTAATTCAATTTGGCTAGGTATATAAGCTGGCCGCCCTCCTTAATAGAGATAACCTCACCATCCATAGACACCCAACCAAGTCGAATAATCAAGTCAACTACAACATCAAACGCATCGCAACCGCATTCTTAAACAACTCGCCAACACTAATCGTCCGCCATGGCTAACGTGGAAGAACTTCAGAAATGGATCGACGACGAGTACGAGAAAATCGTCAACTGGGAGGCATACATTAATATATACCAGGCCGAGATAACAAGATTGGAACACCAACAACTCGTGAATCATCAGGTCTCGGTCATTGAAGACATCGCGAGGGTGAATAGGAATATCGAGAGCTACAGGAGGAGCATCGAATTATCTAACAAGAAGATCGCGAACTGGGAGGAGGCCAAACTGAACCACGAGGGATCAGAGGCGCAGCCCTAGGATAAGGGCTTAATTGGAAGATAATTCAGGGGAAGAGGGGAGGACCTAAAAGCCAAACGAACACTCATTGGAACAGATTAATAATGATCACAATTTAGGAAGCAAATACACACTTTTGAACCAAACACCGTTACATTTCAATATTCTGGATGCGCTCGGTTCCTTCGAGTGAATAATCCTTGAATGCTTTTGTACCTTGGGCACCCGTCGATATTATACCCCCAGAATTGGGCCCGGTGCGAAACAGCTCGGTAGACAATATGATTCTGAGGGAGGTAAGGTGACCTGATAGAGTTCCATAAAGTTCGGCTACGGAGATCGATGCTTCGATATTCGAAGCTAGTCGATGCCGTGGCCGACACGGCTTCACTGTTTCTTACGGTCGGCGCGGTGTAGGGTAGAGTTCGGATGACGTATCCAATGAGAAGTAATACTAAGTCTCTCCCGCAGACGAGAAGTCGTTATTTAGTTGTTCGTAAAAGGGGGAAAGTGGGTTAGTCGCACTTGACGTAGGGTAAGGTGCAGGGCTTCAACGTCACCCGTCGCTCGTAGACTGCTCCATTCCAGCATTTGATTCTATCACACTCGCAGAAGCTGATCAGTCTTTTCAGTTTCAGGAGCACCAGTTTTGAATACCATCATCGCTAGTACATCAAAAGGGCGGCCGGCGAAAAGCACAATTATCCGGTTTTACTATCATCATCCATTTCCACATACGAAGAGTGCACGGTACCAGCTATGGGTTTTAAGCCAGCCAACACATTCTTCGTCTCTTCGGACGCTGAAACCGAAGCGAGGCCCTGTCAACTACCCGACCTGGAGCCTCTAGGCCCGGATGATCTGTACATCACCAAAACAGGTGTCGCCATCACAGTGCACCCGCCGACGCCGCCGCCGTTTCCGCTATCGCCGCCGCCGCCGAGATCAGCATCCGGACGCGCCGCAAGAACCGCAACCAAGAAGCCCGAAGAACCGAACAAACTGCACCGTCACAGCACACCTCCGCCCAGCCCGCGCCCCTCGCGCAAGCGCAAGCGCTCCATACACACCATCCCAGACTTGGACTCCGACCTCCCCTCCTCCAGCTCCACCAACTCCTCCCCCCCGACCAAACGCCAGGTCCTCCCTCTCGACCCACCCAATTCCTCCCCCCTCCGCACCTGCTACGGCTACGCATTCGCCTCCTTCCCGCCGGACCTACACCCCGACGTGTTCGCGCTGCGGCGGGCGTGGACGCGGCTCGGCCGCGCGGCGGGGCTGGAGCGAGAGCTGGCGTCGATGCCGCTGGGGCAGAAGCAGAGGGAGCTGGACTTGCTCTTCGACACGCGGTGGGCGAGGTACCTGGAGGCGTGCGCGGAGGATCAGCGGAGGCTGCCGTTACGGGATTTGATTGACGTCGCGAAGACCTGGGTGAGCGTCAAGATTGAGATTAGGAAGGTGTGCCGGGGCATGGAGGAGGGGTGCGTCGATGAGCAGGTAGGCTAGGTAGTTTGGTAGCATGGAAGGGATCTGGTCGCGCGTCGATGAATCGTGTTGGCGTCGACGCGCTGCGGTGGGACTACGGATATCATAGAGGCGACAGGTTCATAGCTTACGGGCCTTCACGAATTGGGTCGGCGGCCAGACCAATATCTTGAATGGCATTTAGATACTGCTACCTGAAACCAGGTATACATGCCTTGTGATGTTATGATTTCATGATATCATAAATGACAACAATGGCCACACTCATCAAAAGCACTAACGGTTTCCCAACGACATCTATATCTCGCTTTCACTACGGACATTATACTTGTCCTGGAATCGCCTAGCCTGATACTCCAAGGGCGCATTATCACCCCCGCCTAGCGCCATGAGCTGCGGGCTCAGAACAGCCAGCTTGCTCCTGAACACATCATCCGCAATGTACGCCCCCTTCAACCACCTGCTCCCCGACGCCGTGTTGAATTGCTTCCGCCCGTGCAGGACGCGCAGGTTATCGAAGACCACGCACTCGCCGGGCCGCATCTTGTACTCGTACATCCACTGGTCTTCCTCGAGAAGCCGCCGGAACTCGGACGCGGCCGCCAGCCACTTGCGATGGGATCTGGAACCGCCTTCGGTCTTTTCGAACGGTTGGGTCGGGGCCTGGAACGGCGGCGACCAGAAGATTATGTTGGGGTTCTCGCTCAGGACCGGGTGTTCCATTTCGTAGTGGTGCCCGTGCTTCTTGTAGTGGTACCGAAGTTGCTTGTTTATCAAGTAGTCGAAATGGTTTGGCGATCCGAATTTGATCAGATGGCCGGCTCTGGCGCCGTCGCTAAACATGGATTCGCCCCCCTCGCACGTGTTTTCGAGGCAATGAAGGAGCTGGATACGAGGTGTGTCTCTGATGTACAGCAAGTCCTGGTGCAGACCAAGAAAGGAGCTCGTATAGGCCACGTTTTCTGCCTTCGGTTTAGAACGTACATCCCAGGTTCTGCCATAGAAAGTCTCCTGTAGGTTTCCTATCTGGTTGGCAATGGAAACGACCGACTCCTCGGCCTTTGGTACGTTGCGTACAAAGAGAAGCCCATGAGTATGAAGCCGATGCAATCCAGAAAGGAATCCCTTCCCACTCGCCATCCACTCCTCATAGTCGATCATGAGATGGTCTCGCTTGAAGATGAGCTTATCCCACAGCGTCAGGGCGGGTAAGCTAATTGCATCAGGCTGGACGGCTTGTTGTGCACGGGTCTGGATCGTGGCAGGTGAGTAGCGGGATACATGCTTTCCAGGGGTCAGAAAGTCATTTCCCCAGACAATCTCAAGCCCACCATCCTCTGTTCTAGAGATCTGCTCGATAGGGAGCTCGGCCGGAACATCGCAAGTGCCGAAGTTTTTCTGGCCGGAGTCGGGGTCAACGCAGATATCACACTCACAAGCATCACGCAGCCAGTGGCGATCTAAGACCACGGGCTTTTCTTGTCCTGGATAGCCAACATTAATCATAGCGTCACTGGCAAGCTGGATTAAAGGATTCTCCGTGTTCGTCGTGAGGTCGTCGTAAGCACCCGCTCTTGACTCTGCCTGACTTGCCAACCTCCTTTTATTACCGCCGGCAATTTGCACAGATTTCGCCCGTAGTGTAGGTCTTAACTCGGGACCATTTGCAAGAGGAAGCCGTTGACGAGGGTGTAAATAAAATCTGATTCCACGTTGGAAAACGAATGGAATAGAAACTCCCCTTGGTATTGTCGCAGAGGCCGGACTAAAACCACGGCTTAGAGCGCCCAAACCGGGAGATACATGGAGACCCTCCGCGTACAGCAAGCCCCGCGAAATGCTTGCTGCAGGCGGCATGCTGGATGAAAATACAATGTGTGGCTGCAGCCACAAAACAGTCTGAGCTTGCTGAGATAAATTGTGCGACCGGCAACCTCAAGTCCGGCTTTGTTATTTGAGCTTTGATATCCCGAGGTCCGCTACGGTTGTCCGCACTACTAAAACCCCTCAACACACAACACCTCCTTATCCGCACTAGTTACTATGCATCCCCCGTATCAAAAAGCCAGGCGCGATAGCTTCCACAGCCATATAATTTTGCGAAATCTGCTCCGATCTCTTGATAATTATATTCATTCAGTTGCTATTTGAGTTACGCATTGAATAAATCAGGATGCATCATTCTCAGACCAGTGCCCGTAAAGTTATTAAGAATCGGTCTTTTCGTAATGCCACGTGACCTCCCCGATGTTCTTCGCCGGTCGCATCAAGGGAGAAATGGTTAACATGGCTTATTCATTACACCCGATAGCCCCGGAAGCCCTGCTCGTCTTTGCGAACTCGGTAAGGTGTAGAGCCTCATTGTGCATGTTGCACACTATGAGCCGGTGAAGGATACGGTCTATCATTCGTATCTGTCATGCGGGGATAAATCTGGATCGAGGGCGTGTAATACAACAACGCATCAGGTAACATCATCGAAACAAGGTTCAAGCAACGGGATGGACCCCAGCTTCTCCGAATCATATGGGACAAGAGCGGTCTTCTTTCTTTTTTGAAGGGCCCCACGATGCTTTCGCCCCTTGATGTGTTCCTCCCACTGGTCTTCGGACGGTAAGGTCACGTCACAGATTTCGCAGGTTCTGACCCTGAATATCGACTGTGATGGCGCGCTGTCCTTCTCAAAGGCCGCCAACACCTCGCTTGCAGTCGTGGATACATCAGTAGGTCCGACCAAGGCTTGACCGTCGAGGAATTTTTGACAAATATCCGCTGCGGGTGTAAGTACATCGACCGAAAAGGCATTGGCATTGGAGCTATCCAATAGAAACAGGTAATCCATTGCGCCGTGCTCCTTGATCACGGGAATCGACTTACGTCGAATCCACCGGAGCTGATACTTTGCGTATTGTCTCGTCGCAATTCGTATCTCTTCTAGACCGGCTTCCTTCAATTGGTCTGCCCGACACGGGTTGCCGTCATCTCGTTCGGCCTCAAGAAACGGCTCCATCTGCTTGTATCCGATGGACTGCCAAATTCCCCGGGTTGGGTCCACGGGGTCTCCTTGCTCAGACCGCAGCTGTCGGCTTCTATGCAGACTTCGCACCTCATCCATCAGACCATTCCGGTACATCTTATCCACTCTCTTGTCCAGGCGCTCCTTCAGCACTTCAGGCTCCGTGTAGACCCAGAACATCAATGATTGCCATGGACCCCTCTCCGAGCCAGCCATTGCTTTGGATTGTTGTTGTTGGGCGTATATATCCGATGCCCGCTTGCCAGTGGTGAGAAATATCTCAAGGGAACGCTTAATTTTGCGTCGATCATCGGGATGCCACCGGCCTGCCATGACGGGGTCTACCTGTCGAAGACGCTGCAACATGGTGGCAGTGGGACCACTTAGAATTGGAAACTGTGCACTATCCTCTTCTTGAGGTCGTGACTGCGTGGCATCGTTCTTGGCAACCTGCGGCCCGACTAAACTCTCGTTGAAAAGTACGGAATGGATATAATAGTGAGTACCTCCTACTACAATAGGAAGCTTCCCTCTACTTCGGATATCGCAGATCAGCCTACTCGATTCACGCGCAAAGTCATCAACCGTCCATGTCGGCTCGTCAGGATCAATGGTCGCTAGCATATGGTGCGGTGTGCCTCGTTGCTCTTCAATTGAAAGCTGATTGGTGATAACTGGCAGGCCCTTGTACATCTGCATGGCATCGGCGTTAATGATCTCGCCATTGAATCTACAGGCCAGTTCTACGGCAAGCTAGACCCAGCATTAGCTTGAAGATGCCTCAATAGTGCGTATGCGAAGGATAGTACTTACATCGGATTTTCCTGTGCCTGTTGTTCCCAGGATGGCCACAAGGGGCTCCTTGGGGGGACCTGCAGTAGCCATTCTGGAAACATTTCTATTGATAATGAAATGCGCGAGGTGTCGTCTAAATGGCAGCATAAATCGCAAACATCGATAGGAATAAGTGTATTGGAAAATCGTAAGATCAATCCATATTTTCTCAGTTGTTCTAAAGATTTAGTGATCTACCTCGTACCTAACTTGGAAGAAAATATAAAATACGAAGTAAGTCTGAGGCGATTAGAGATTGAGGGTTCATGAAGTAAATTAAGCTTAAATCCACCAGCCACGCAGCCACATCTAGGGTTTTGCAGGGAAGCTTCTGTGGCTGTTGGGCTGTATGTTCCGGCTCCAACTTTCTAAGGGTCCACCCCCTTTCAGGTGGCAGGGATGCCCGTCAAAAAGTGTTAAACAGTGTCACGTGCTGACGCTACTGTACAAGCTTACTCCACCTATCGCATAAGGGACACATAGTTCAATTCGGGGCAATTTTTTTGATGCCAGATCTGCTGCGACTCTCCTCTCCTTTTCTTCGTCAACAGCATCGCGACGGACCTCGATCATTACCAACGAGGGCCATTCGTCGCCGACTTACATCTTCTTTCCTTTTTTACCTTCTACCTTCTCCTTTATCCCTGTTAATTCCTTGATACGCCGTCACCATGAGTAGCCGTAAGTTGATCCATTCGCCTCCTTCCTACGCCTTGACCTGGCTCAGCTCCCTCCACGAGCTCATCCAAGCTTGCGACGCGACCAAAACAATGCCATTGATCCTCCAAATAAACTAACGTGTCCTCGTCAGTGCGGTTCCTCGACCTTGTGAAGCCCTTCGTGGCCTTCCTGCCCGAGGTTCAGCAGCCTGAGACCAAGGTCCCCTTCAACCAAAAGTTGATGTGGACTGGCCTCACGCTGCTGATCTTCTTGGTCATGAGCCAGATGCCCCTTTACGGTATCGTGTCGTCCGACACCTCCGACCCCCTATACTGGCTGAGAATGATGATGGCGAGTAACCGAGGAACGCTGATGGAACTGGGTATTACGCCGATTATCTCCTCGGGCATGGTCTTCCAGCTCCTCGCCGGTACCCACATGATTGACGTCAACCTTGACCTCAAGTCCGATCGCGAGCTTTACCAGACCGCCCAGAAGCTCTTCGCCTTCATTCTCTCTGCCGGTACTGCGACTGTCTACGTCTTCACCGGTCTCTACGGTCCCCCGTCTGACCTCGGCGCTGGTATTGTCTTCCTCCTGATCCTCCAACTCGTTGTCGCCGGTATGATCGTCATTCTGCTCGACGAGCTCCTGCAGAAGGGCTACGGTCTCGGAAGTGGTATCTCCCTCTTCATTGCTACCAACATCTGCGAGTCTATCATGTGGAAGGCATTCTCTCCCACCTCGATCAACACCGGTCGCGGTCCCGAGTTCGAGGGCGCCGTCATTGCCCTCTTCCACCTCCTAATGACTTGGCCCAACAAGCAGCGTGCTCTGCAGGAGGCTTTCTATCGGCAGAACCTCCCCAACATCATGAACCTTCTTGCCACCCTCGCCGTCTTCGCCGCCGTCATCTACCTACAGGGCTTCCGCGTCGAGATTCCCGTCAAGTCTTCCCGCCAGCGTGGTGCACGTGGCTCCTACCCCGTCCGCCTCTTCTACACCTCCAACATGCCCATCATGTTGCAGTCCGCTCTCTCCTCCAACATCTTCCTTATCAGTCAGATGCTATATTCGCGTTTCTCCGAGAACCTCCTCGTCCGCATGTTCGGCGTCTGGGAACCGAGGGAAGGATCCGCTCAGCTCTCTGCTATCTCGGGTCTCGTTTACTACATGTCTCCCCCGCTCAACTTCCGCGACGCCCTTCTCGACCCCATCCACACCGCCGTCTACATTACCTACATGCTCAGCGCCTGCGCCATCTTCTCCAAGACTTGGATTGAGGTTTCGGGTTCCAGCCCTCGTGATGTCGCGAAGCAACTGAAGGATCAGGGCCTGGTCATGGCTGGTCACCGTGACCAGAGTATGTACAAGGAGCTGAAGCGCATCATCCCTACCGCCGCCGCCTTCGGTGGTGCGTGCATTGGTGCCCTCTCCGTCGCCAGTGACCTTATGGGAGCTCTCGGTTCCGGCACTGGTACTCTTCTTGCCGTCACGTAAGCATTGATCTCCCCTAAATATTCCATGTCATGTACTAATTACGCTTAGCATCATCTACGGTTACTTCGAAATTGCCGCGAAAGAAGGCGATCTCGCGGGAATGAAGGGAATGATCATGGGATAAAGGACCTTGTCCATGTTCGCGTATTCCAAATTTCTGTTTTAAGAAACCTGCTACGACGGCGCAAATATCAATTAATGCAATCGTTTCACGCTGGAGTGTAATACCAAAAGGGAAAGATGAAAAAGTTCATGAGGGTTTCCCACCAGGACGGCGAAGCTTGGAAAAACAAAATGCATCAACGGCGGTCTACGGCGGTCATTCTCGTCGGGATTTTCCCCTCTGAATGAAGAGAAGGGGGAGACTCCCCAAGGACGAAGAGTGTATTAGTCTACGTAACAATTTTAGTCATGAAAACATGTACATCATCTTCTGATCTGAGTTCGGTGGCGTGGCTGTCAAATATGCTTATGTTGACTATCGCTTGGGTCTATCGTATGTCGTCCCAAACAATTCGCGGTGATTTATGATATGTCCCTCCGCTTCCCAAAATTTAACACAGACGTGTTGTGCCAGAAGCAGTCATTTCTCGTCGATTATTCGGCACCAGTCTTCGCATCGCTCGTGATTACAATATCCCGGATTGCATATGGTTTGATATATGTAATTCGTTGCCATACAAAGATGACTAATCAGGTATATGAGTTAGCTCAACCCTTACAAGGTAAGTAGATAAATGGTCTTGGGGGTAGAGGTAGTGTTCGTTGCAACTTACCATTGCCATATGACCTGTGGCACCTTGCGGTCCTTTCCCGGAGTCTTCGTCGTTTTGGTGTGCGTTGAGATAGGATTGCTTGATGGCGTGGTGGTACGCGGCATGGGTGGCAACTAGGAACCGGCCAAGTTAATATGGTGTGCGATAATGAGCGTGAAATAGGAGCGTCGCGGTTGTATTTTAGAGCTTTGGTAGGTAGTAAAGTTGTTTCTGTGGCGGGAGGGTAGTTAGACATGGTTGGTAGGCAGAGTAGGCCGTTCTATCCCTTTTAGATTTTCCATTTCTTTAGACCAAGACAATATGACTAGAACGTGGATATGAGGTAGGTACGACTGGACATATTATATGTGTCATGGCTCGGTTTATGTAGCTGATAACGTCATGTTATACACGCGAGACGAGAGGCAAGTGAGACAGCTGATGAGCCCCATAGAAGGTAGTAAGAAGGTTCGAGGCTCAACTCAAGCACATGCAATGATTATCGTATTTAACTACCTAGACTCTCGTTCCAAAAAATCCGCTATGGTTGATTTCAACTGTTAAACATTTCTTCTCAAAATCCAAGAATCCAAGAATCCAAAAATCCTAGATACCTAGATCGTCCTCGACCAGGCTGTTACTCGTCGTAGACATGACACTTTTCTTCGCATCGCTCGTGGCCGCAGTCGTCCGCGTTGCATACGCTCTGGGTGGTGGCATTGGTCGAATGACACACACAGCTGTAGAGAGGTACGTGAAAGTTAGCTCAGTCTACATTTAAGTGGATATCTCATGTTTCTGCGGTGTTCTTGGGAGCACGTCGCCGTCCACCCATATAGGGGTAGGTAGGTTTTGTTGCTTGGTTAAGAGGGAGGTACTTACCACTGCCACTTCTCCACCGGGATTCTGTCTAGTTCGGTGGCTATGGTGGAATTGCCATTTGTCTCGAACTGGCCACCCCCGGTTGATGTTGTATCGTTACTCGACATGACTGGCAGTTAGGGGATGGACCCGGGATAAGTAGAGCGCGGTAACGAGTGTCAGTAGTTTAGGTATCTTGAGAATTTTTGGGAATTAAGAAGGTAAGTAAAATAGGAGTTTTGCACTTGTGCTTTTGAACTAGAGGATAAACTTGATCACGTCAAGGAAAGGAAGCTAGGAACAGTAATGCGGAGTAGTGGGCCATTATATATCTCTATATCTACTAAATTATCGACAGTAACTACGCGTAGATGATCGAGAGAAACATCACGGTCTGATCAACACGCAACATAAAACGTGGGTACCTAGGTATGTACGAACGGAAATACCACATGCGTCATGGCTCGACTCATGTAGTTGACAACAAAATGTTGTACATGCGAGGTGGGAAGCAGACGAGGCAATCAAGGAACCATAATAATTAGATGATATATATTTGGGGATTCCTGACTACGACATGGTTGCTCTACCTCCAGTCACGACGTGTGTAAGGCTGTGGTGTTTGGTTGAATTAATTTGTTCTGTGTTGTATTTGACTTAACTCTCGTTCCAAATAGTCCACCACGTCCGTGAAGTGTTGCGCCCCGACAATCTCTGGCAACATCCACTAAAATTTCCGTAATCCATTACCGAAAAGAAAGTCCCCCTCACAGACGCACTCATCCTATTACATCGGACCCCTGGTTTCGTTGTTTTCAAAGGATTGGACAAACGCTCGAAAGCTATAATCTAAATCCCCGCAGAATTGTAAATGTGTGTAGCGTGACGTGCGAGGAAGGCGGACCAATACAACCACCTCTGAAAGATAAGACATCCATCTAAGCCGCAATAAACCAACATCTCCTACATCGGGGGTGGCGACATACAGGTACCGGGCATGGATTATCAGATAGATAGTGGATTTCGTTACATTTGCAACTGTTAAAGCGTACCTATGTATTAGCTTGTTCTGTATTAATTAAGGCAATCTTGAAACGAATGGGCATTTGTCTTTTGAACAACATTAGAATCCCGACAGTAGAAGATCCTGGCACTAACCACTTCCATTCATTCGGCCCTGGATGTCTGTGGTCCTTGCATGGCGCCTTCATGGTATCAGAATCGGCTGGGACATAGCTTCCGTTCCCTTCTGGCTGGGCTTCTGTTGGGCAACTGCCCGTTGCTGCATAGTGGCTCGCCATGAGGGGCAGTGGAAAAAGTCCGTAGTTGTGATAAGGGTCTCGATTTATGAAGTAATCTAAATTGTACCTGGTGTCTAAATAGTAAATACGATGCTGCAGCGATTGGAATCTTGGAGAAAAAACTCTTGATTCAAGGTAGATTGTCACCATGGAGTATTTCCTGAACAGAAATATCATCTCCTTCGGCTAGGAATATATATAAGTTAGTCTAAAAGATCATTATCATGTGTGTGTGTGTGTGTGTCATGATTCGACTCACGTATGTCTGACCACACAATACTGCGAGGTACCAAAACAACAATTCGGAATTGCAGACCTGATTGTAAAGACAGGGATAGAATCTCTGATGCCTTTTACAGTTTATGCCCGAGCCGCTAAGTGGTCTAATATTTTCTCCCGCTAGGAGTAATCTTGATACGGGTTTACTCGTCACTCGTCGAATCGACCGTAATCGTCAACTACATCCCTTGTCTTAGTATCATCCAGTCAAGCACTTGGTGATACTGATGGGAAGCGTGTATTACCATTCGAAGTTTTGAGAAACTACATGATAGACTTTCTAGGTGAGCAGCGGTTATTTAGGAATGTGAAGTCTTAATAATGCATGTGGAAACGGTTACAGATCGAGTATTGACCCGTACTACTTCCACATGATTTGCCTTGCTTCCAGCCCCCTGACGTGTAGGACTGTGCGTTGTTTGATAGGACAGTATCTTACTATCTTCATCTGTTATGAATATCGTCCTTGAGCTGATGGGGACTCAATAAGAGTTTTAGTCCGTGTGCGACACTAACTGTTTTCCCAGGTGCTAGTCAGGCCAGGTGGCAATCAATATTCAACTGTCAGGGGAACTATAAGTACCGAGATTCTCTCTGGCATGAGCTGTTATGTCTTGCAATTCCAATATCATAAACCGCAGCAAAACCCTTATCAATTCCTATTACAGATACATTTCACATTATTCTACCCACATCATTCTACTTGCCGTTAGCTTCACTACCTACATCATGTCCCCAATGTCGACCGAGTCCGCATCAGCTGGCGGCCACCCAGTGGATAGCCAGTCCAGTAACGAATCTGTCGTGTACTTTCCCAAGTTCGTCGGAAAGACGCCGATGGAACAAGTGTCCCAGCCATACAACAGCCACCCCACAAAGGTTCGCGAGTGGAAATGGTAAGCCCCGATTTCTTCGCTTAACCACAGGTACCTTGGCACCATGTTAACTCGCATATTCCGATAGCTGCCGTTGCGAGGAAACGTACCCTATGAGTGTCACCAAGTGCGTATTCCGCAACTGTGAGCACGAGCGATGTGGTGATTGCGAGGAATTATAAGATTAGATTACTCGCTAGCTGCGCCGGGGTTCTCTTCTAAGGGAGAACGATTGGAAGGGTTATACTCTTCGGGGGTTTGGAGGGCGAAGGCTTTCAGGAACTATCCTTTTAACCGCTATTTCGGTCATTTTGTTCAGTTTCGCACGAGCTAGATAATCACTCAGAGAGATCATAATTTACTTGCTAGATCAAGCAGTCCAGCAGAGTGGTTAGCCTCGCTTCACTACCTTTTCAGACAAATAAGGTATTGATCTTAGTTACTGGTGAGGTAGCCTTGAGCAGTAGCTAGGTAGTTTTACAATTACAAAATTGGGTTTTGGTAGCCTATTGGTTTTTCTTTTTAGAGGAATCATCGATTTGATGGGCAAGAAGTGCTTTTAATTAGTGAAAGATAGCCTAAAGGTCCTCAACAGGATCATAACTTCGTACTCGTGAAGGTAACTTACCCCTGAGTCTGCTTACCTAAGCGGTCGGAGTAAGATTATGGCTTGCTTAGTCGAAGGGGCGCAGATGACTGATCACAAAAATTTGAGCATCACATGTGATCGCGATGGATACATTACAAGACCATGCCTTTTTCACCTCTTTTTTTCCTAGATGTCTATTAGGTTTTGCGAATTGAGATGGTTGGCATCGCTGGGAAATCGCAGGCTTGCCATACCTGCAGGCAAAGAAGACTCCGAGTACGTAACCTTATCCCTTATCCACTTATCGGTTGGTCCGATCTTGTGGCTGTGACGACTGTGACTAATGAAACCCTCTCAATCAGTGCGACATGAGGAGGCCCGTTTGTCGGAAATGCGTCAAGGGGAAACGAACATGCACTGGTTACGACCGCGATTTCATCTTTGTCAACAGAACTCCATCGAGCTCGTCGACCACCGCGTCGACGGTCCTGGCAGAACGGAGAGCGCTGCGGCAGCTAAAGGACGCGCCAGCTGACCCGACGTCAGAGGCTGATCTGCATCGTTTATTTTCCGAGTCCCGACATAACTGTCGCAAGTTTCGACAGTACGCCGTTCAGCTCCTGGAAGCCACGTATCTTCCGAAACTGCCAGTTTCCACCACGGAGGGTAGCTTCTCGTGGGCGTATCGCTTATCGGACTTGCTCAAGCCTAGCAGATCGCTAGACACCTCGCTCTTCGCGTTCTGCCTCTCCCAATTACACGTGACCGGGACGGGCAGTGCGTCACTCTACGAGTGCCTCAATCAGTATAATACTGCTCTGCATTACCTTTATGACGACCTAGACGACCCGGAGAAGCGATCTCAAGAGGAAACCTTGGCTGCCATTGTAGTGCTGTCAACATGCGAGGTGAGAGCGAGACGAAACGCTTAGCGCTTAGGGCTTAGGCAAAGCTGCATAAGTCATAAGTTGGGCTCTAGTGTTACAGCCTCCTCATCATATGCATCACTCATCACTGATAGAAGACTAGCTCTTCGTATGTCCTGTCTCAAACAGTTGGAGTGTCCATTCGCACGGCATCACGGATCTTCTGCAGCTTCGCGATCCGGAAACGACCAGTACGCCGGCATGGCGGCACCTGTTATCGCGCATGAGACTTCTTTGCGTAAGTCCTCCCGAGTTACCCCCGCCCCAACACATGCCCCCCCCATCTCATCAGTCGGCAGGTCCTTGAAGCTGTGACAAACCGCCAGGCTCGAGCTCTTGAAAATGACGTAATGCGACGGATCGTGCTCCAGCCCAACCTAGACAGTCCTCTCGAAGAGGTATTTCAAATGAGCGCAGACGTTCCTTCGATCCTTGAGCAAGCGGTTGCCCTCTCTTCGGTAACTAATCACGATGCTCTACTGAGCGAATCTGCGACGCTTGCGAAGTCTTTTCTAGCCATGGTAGAGTCTTTCGAGTCGTGGCTTGATGCGTGCTGGAAGGCCTCGTCAACCCTTAGAGTCTGGTCGGTGCCGAGTCGTGTGACCAATCCGGCGGATACCGATCCTTCGGAAAAAGTCTTCCCATTCTGCTTCGAGTTTGAATCTCTCGTGGTTGCCGTCCCCGTCATCATGTGCTGGGCGGTCATCGCTCAGCTATATAGCAACGTTATCCAGATACATGACCTCATCGAAGCAAGACTAGGCCGTCGCATCACGCTCCAACATCTCCTAGCTCAAGCAGGCGCTGTCGCAGTAATAGATGGGCCGGGCGCGTCCGGGGCTTCGGGCCAGAGCACCCCGCTGCCTACGGCCGGCGAGGGTCGTTCAATAGAAGATATTCGAGCGGAAGGAACGAAAATGGCACGCAACGTATGCCAATCGCTACAGTATATGCATCAGGTTGAGATGGGAACCTACGGCGGCCACGCGACGACCTATCCCGCCTGGAGCGCACGCCAGTACTTCCGCCTGCACCCGGGCCACGAGCGAGAGGCAGCGTGGTTGCAAAACACGCACAAGATGAAAGGACCAGGTACGCGTTGGGGTTTGGCGCAGATGAGATTCGCAGACATTGATAAGCCGTTGGCTGGATTTCCTCAAGACACTACTTAAAGGTATGCGAGGGTGATGAGATTCCTCTCGGGACCACCCCGTCCGGCTCACCTTGGTAGATTCAAGTCAGTCTTTTAAATCCGACAGCGATAGAGCACCGAATAAAAGGCGAAATAGTGCGAAGAAGCGCGACGTGTGTAAATATCTTGAAACATTACAAATACATGTTCCATCATGTTGGGTGAGAAGGACCCACGTAATATTCACGATTTCCACCAATTACTCACCCCTGCCGCGGTAGTCAGTTACTAGTGCCAAGCCTTTTTGACGAAAGATGATACCCTATTGGGTAGTCCTCCTCTTATATCCGGTGGTATAAGCGGACAACACCATAATCCATAATGCAAAATCAAACTAAATATAATTTTTTAGGGAGCCCGGATATTCCTGCATATATTGGATCGAGTAGCAATCCAGAATCCCTTCTTCTACGAAGCCGTTGTCCTCTCCATTTTCTTATGTCATGATGGATTCGAGTGCGGATATAAGTTCTCGAACCTCCGTGTCCCACGGGGACTCCAGCAATGGCGATGCAGAAAAGTCGGCGATCAATAACCTCGAAAATGGCGGCATTTCCGAACCACGGGAGTTGCAACATGCAGCTCGTACGGGATTCGATCCAAACGCATTTCCAGACGGCGGCTTTGAAGCATGGTTCTGCATTGCCGGCGGATTTTGCACTATCTTTTCAAGTTTTGGCTGGGTAAACTGTATGTATACAAGTCCCAAATGATGGTAGGATATCTTACTAATGAGGGTAACTACCAGGCATTGGTGTTTTCCAGGACTACTACCAAGCCAACCAGCTCTCATCCTATTCGTCTAGCTCGGTGGCATGGATCCCAGCAACGGAATCATTTATGCTCTTTTTCTTCGTACGTTCATGATACATCCTCTTAATATGCCTCGCAGCACTAACTGTTGTTTTTATAGGGCTTGTTTGCTGGACGGATGGCCGACAACTATGGCCCGCGGTGGCCGCTGCTTGTTGGATCCGTCCTGCATGTGTTCGGGTTGATGATGGTCTCGCTGTCTAAAGAGTACTATCAAATCTTCCTCGCACAGTCTATCGTCAGTGGGGTTGGAACCAGCTTCTTGTTTTATCCCAGTGAGTCGATTCGTAACTTCCATTAAGTACCTATGGAACCCCTTTTAACACCCCTCAGCCGTTGCTGCTTCAGGTACTTGGTTCAAGAGACACCGGGCCCTCGCATTCGGTATAATGGTCTCTGGATCCAGCCTCGGCGGCGTCGTACTCCCCATCATGGTCCAGCGCTTAATCGTGGAAGTCGGTTTCGGATGGGCAATGCGCATCACCGCATTCCTCATCCTCGGGCTTCTGATCTTCGGCAACATCGCTATCAAGTCCCGCCTCCCTCCCGTCCGGAAACCCTTCACAATCAAGGAGCATTTCATCCCCTTCACCGAGCTACCCTTCCTACTCCTCGCCCTCGGCACGTTCTTCCTCTACCTCGGCGCCTTCCTCCCCTTCAACTTCATCATCGTCCAGGCCAAGGAAGCAGGCCTGCGGGACAACATCACGAGCTACCTCATCTCGATCGTCAACGCGGCGAGCATCTTCGGGAGAATCGTTCCCGCGCACCTCGGAGACGTGTACGGCGTCTTCAACGTCTCCGTCGTTTTCACGCTGTTCTCGGGAATCATCAGTCTGGCGCTGTGGCTTCCCGCCGCCTCGGCGGCGCCCATCGTCGTCTTTGCGGTGCTGTACGGCTTCGCTTCCGGCCTGACGCTTGCGATCGTGCCTGCCTTGGTGGCTTCCATTTCGGACGTGCGGAAGCTGGGGCTGCGCGTCGGCACGCTGTATGCCTTCTCGTCGTTCGGCGTTCTGGTCGGCAGTCCTATCGCCGGAGCCATTGTGACGGCGCAGGACGGTAGATACGCGGGCCTCGAGAGTTTTTGCGGTGCCTCACTGCTTGTAGTAAGTTAATCCTATTGTCGTAACTTTTCATTGGGGACTGACGATCGTAGGGCGGTGCTTTCATCCTTTCCTCGCGGATCAAACTGGTGGGTCCGGCATTGCTAGCCAAATGCTAAGAGTTGGACTTGCACGGGCTAATTCGCCCATGCCCATGTCCCTTTCAAGAGGGGGGAGGGGGACATGGTGTTTTAATCAGCGAAATATACGTATAAGATTTATAATGATATTTTAAATTTCGAAATATTATTATAAATTTTTTTTTATCATTTATAAATATCTTGCGATTTTATTTTGCTTTTTATTTTTATTAATTTTCACTTTATATTTAGCATTAGTATTTTTAATATTTCTAATATTTTGTAATGAAAATATCTTATGTTAAGTCTAAGGACGATTTGTTAGGGTAAGCTTAGAAGACTGACTTCTGGTGACGATGCTACTTTGAAAACTATGGGCTTCGCCCACTCCGAATAGAGTCTAGCCCGCAGGGCTAGACTTCTTATAATTATGCCTAAGGGCCGCACTCTTTACCTTGTAATTATTTTCCTAGATAATCTATTTATAATATACATTCCTTACACCCCAATTCTATTCAGAGTAGCGAACCGTAACACGATTCTCCGTAATCCATGCTATCGGCATGATTTGCTACTAATGCTTCGACTTTCCTCTTAGTAATTTCCATATCAATTTCGCTGGGTGTCACATCTACCAAAAGGATTTAATTGCCGTTAACCTCCTTAATTCGTGCTTTCTCCAAGGCCGTTCTCTGTTAGTAATACGCGTATCGTAGTTTCGATACAACGTATTTGAATCCAAAGGGGGACCCTCAGTTGGCCCCTCGCCAATTTCTAAGAACGTATGCCGTGGGTTATGACATTTTTCCGCGCTCCAGCGACATTTGAAACAGAGATCAAAGTCGTGGTGGACGTTGCACTTGAAGCGGATACCAAATATAGGCTTTCATATTGCGTTAGCTTATCTCTGCTCCATGGGGTAAAATGATAAAATTATGCATATGAATATGAGATGAAGAACCCCCAACAGGTGGCTCCTTAGGTGTCTAACACTAATATAGCCAACAGAATGGGGATAATAAACTTACGTAGAGACAATTTCCACAGCGAATATATCCGTGAGCTATGCCAGTAGTAACACGTCTGCTGTTCCTCGGTTTTGCTTCAGGGAAATCAGCAGATGTAGTCGTAGTGCCCTGAGTATCCAGTATCCTCTCCATGGTCTGTCTCAAGTCATCCTGTATATGGAAGATAGCTATGTCGTATGGTGTCCATCCACGATTGCACTCGATATTTACTTGCTTTCCTGAATTTCCAGCAACCAGTGAACTGACGATTTCTGTCTGGGCCCCTCTACAGGCCCAATGTAAAGGTGTCCAACCGTCGTCATCTGCGACATTGATGTAATTGTCGGCTCTTAATTCAATAAAATCCTCGAAGACATCCTTGAAGTCGCTGGCAGTAAATGATCTCACCGCATGGTGCATGATCGTCCTTCCTTGGCTGTCACGCTCACTGACGTTGGCGCCATGCTTGCATAATGCTGTAATCAAAGTCCCTCTCCCACTTCTGGCAGCAGCGTGGATAGGCGCAAGGCCCTCGTCATCTTTGACATTGAGTTTATCCTTGTCCTTGAGGAATGACATTATGTATTCGAGCGTTGAAGTAGACCCAGTTTTTGCCACAATGTGTAAGGCTGTGGTACCGTCTGGGCCTTTGGAGAGTATATTGGCTCCTGACCGGAGGAGGGTGAATACGTGCTCTGGTGCGAAAGTAGCAGCCCTCATCAAAGGTGTCATCTGTTGCTTGTTCGCGATATTTGGCTCTGCATGGTTCTTAAGGAGTGCATTGATCAGTTCGTCATCTGCAGTGGATACGAATGCCGCCATGAGCGCCGTATCGCCATTTTCATCTCTAATATTTGGGTCTGCACCTTTTTCTAACAGAAAAAGTGCAGTTGGGAACCATTTGTTCATAATAGAGCGCTGTAAAGGAGTTATGCTTCTCTCGTTCGTCACATTGATGTTTGCGTTGGCCTTAAGAAGCTGCTTGACCACGTCAGTGTGTCCTCGTCTGGCGGCCTCATGTAGGGGCCTGTTGCCATATGAGTCGGCTGCATTGATGTTTGCATCGTATTGAATAAGCAAGTCCACTATGTCAGTGAAGCTGTAAAAGCAGGCACCATGTAGGGCAGAGTAGCGGGCACCGTGTAGGGCAGAGTAGCCCCCTTTGTCAACCCTGTTAGGATCTGCGTGAACGTCAAGCAGTTTCTTGACTATTCCTACAGACCCATTTAGTGTCGCCAACTGGAGTGGCGTCTTGGCAGCATTCATTGCCCCATTTGGATCGCTGCCTAGTCCTAGCAAAAGGAAGACAGTATCTTCATCTTCTGCCTGTACAGCGTAGGAGAGAGCCGTCCACCCGTCTTGATCAGGGAAGTTCAAATCTGCACCACAAGTAAGTAAACAACGAACTTCTGCCTCAATGTATTTTCCGGAGGCAGCAAGGAAATGAATTGGGCGCATGTCGTGATCATCACAAGCGTTTACATTAGCACCATGCCTGGCGAGCCAGAGAACCAGATTGAAGTTCACACCCATGGCTGCAATATGTAATGGTGTTAGACCCTCACGACTCCGGCAATTAATATCAAGCCCCATAATCCTGCTCCTTGTGGTGGAGATGAAGTTTCCCTGACTCGAAGTGGAGGTTTGAAGCCCGTTGGTGGGGTCGGCTTGAAGCATTGATTCCACGACGTTCTGCTGCCCTTTTAAGACCGCTAGATGCAGTGGTGTATGTCCTGACACTGATTTGATGTTTACGCTGTGGTAACATAGTTCGATCAGCACTCGCATAGCGGCCACGCTCCCGTAGTACGCAGCAAAATGCATCGCAGTCCATCCAAGGCCTGCTGGTTCGTCGATAATGTAAATATCCAAACCTGGATCAACTGTCTTTTTGGGGTTTGCTCCGGCTTCGAGAAGCTCTCTGACAATATCGGCAAAGTCCCCTTTCACTGCATCTGTTAGTGGGGATTCGATGTCAATGTTAGTCTCGCCTTCTAGAGCTGTACTACGAAGTAGCCTCCTAGTAGCATCTAGATTCCCGTGAATTACGGCCTGCTTTAATGCACTAGCTGAGTACTTCTCCCCATGAGGTATGGTAGCGCCTCTACTGAACAGTTCTGATACCACCTCTTTATGATCGTTACTTAAAGCCAAAAAGAGGGCTGTCCTTCCATTTGAGTTCATAGAGTCGACAGGCAAGCCGCTATCTAGCAGAATTCTGATGACGTTCAAGTGACCTGCAGCTGCTGCTTCGTGAAGAGGTGATGTAAAGGCTTTGTCGTCCTTTAATTCTCGTCTCGGCAGATTGAAAACCTTTTCCAATAGAGAGACATTACCGCAGCGAGCAGCTAGATGAACAGATGTTATGCCATTTATATCTGGGTCATCCCGGATGCCATTTTCGGTAAGTAGCCGCTCGGAAATATGGCTGTAACCTCGAAGAATGCTTCGTTGCAATGGATTCGATCCATCGGGTAAGGGAGTATTTACGTTGACCCCCTTTTTCAGTAATAGATCAGCCACGTCGAAATGGCCCTGGTCAAGAGCCTGTTCAAGTGGTGATGACCCATTCGTTCCCTTGATATCCGCACCGGCTTCAATGAGGGTGTTGGCAATAGTTATATGGCCTATCCTGCATGCGTTGACAAGGATATAGTGAGGTGCGATAATATTGGGTAACAGTGCCTTGAATCTTTCAAGCAAGACATTGAAGATGTTAGCATCGCCCCTTAGACAAGCTCTATCTAGCTCGGTCTCAATCTTTGTGCTGTCATTTACTCTCTCAATGAGGTAGCATACAATCTCTAAGTGACCATACCGACAGGCGATCTGAAGGATGGTAGATGAGTCAACATTGGGGTCTGGAAGCACCCTTTTGACAATGTCAAAGAGTCCGAGCTGGGCTGCTAAATATGCCGGAACAGGGTAATCTGAAGTAGTGACGGTATCTGTTTTCTCCGCCGGATAAAGTCGCGGAAGGGAATGCGGGATCGTGAAGAGCGCATAGGCAAGTTTCCGAAGCTTCTCATCATCTTCCACGTCGAGAGGGACTGGCCCCGCTGGGTTATTCATAGCATCTTTATAGTGGATATGCCAATTCTCGAGTACATACTCAGAAAATTGGAAGGCGGTTTCGCTCGGTATCCCCTCTTCATTCTTGATTCCGTGATCTAGGCAAAAGTGTAGATACTCTAAGCAGAGTCTTGTCAATTTCCGATAGTTCAGACAAGTGCTCTCTGGCATTGAGTTAACCCACTCCTGGAGGACCTTCCCAACGTAAACATGAGAAATGCGGATTTCCTCATCTTCGACATCGACGAGGGGGCCAAGGTGTCGCTTCAAGTCTCCTGAAATGTCTTGGGGAATTATGTTTTTGCTGTATGTTTGGAACGACGGCGGGGAATCGGATGTTGACTCTTTCAAGGTTATTGCGACAGCAAGCTCTAAGGGTTTGAGAGGCCGTCGAACGAACAGCATCCAAGAAACCGCAGATGCCACCCAAGGTGCACAGCCTTTCATCATCCCGAAGATTGTGGATCTTGAGCTGGTGCCTAACAGGTTCATTTCTTCCAGGATGAGGTTAGGCTGTGATAGGCAAGTGATGGTACGTATGCAATGAGCAAGAAGAGTAGAGTGTAGGAACCCGTCTGATCCTGCGAGGGATCTCGAAATATTATCCTTAACAGCCTCAAATTTGGGGTTTTCCGACACGATTTCGTCAACCTGGCGGGTAACAAAAACCTCCCAGCTGTCCTTGAGCTGATCTAGTGTATCGATAGTGATCGTAGTTACTGGTTCCATACTGGGCGTTACTAGTCCGATATCTGTCGTGCAGATCAGTTTGAGTCCTTCTGGACGAGCAAATCGTAGATTGAATAAATTGCGTAGGACTTCTTCCGCGTCATATGCATCGCAATCATGTATAGAATCGACGATAAGCACAAGCGTCCTGCTTTTTGCCCGGCGTACGATTGAACGGAATTGTACCCACATGTTTCCCTCTGTCCAACCCAGGTCGCTTTGCTGGGATGGCTCTGTTGTGTAAGGAAACAAATCTGGTTCATTTGCAAGGATCTGGTAAATCATCTTGCTTAGCATTGCAGTTACCGACCGTCGACGATGATCTCGGTTGTCGAAAGCAAAATGTGTAATAATGCTCTCGGATGATCTACATTTTCGGAGGAGACACTTGTATATGTGGTAAGAAAGAATACTCTTCCCAATACCAGGGCTTCCGCACAGAATGACTGCTGATGACTGTCGGTAATCCAGAGTTGGTTGAAGTACATTCATAATCCAGTCCAAATTCACACCTTGTGAGTATCGGGTAGAAGGACCTAAGCGAGACAACATTTTCATGTGTTCACGACACTGTAATGATACTGTCGTATAACAAGAACCATTAGCAATTACATTCCTTGGTTTTCCATACTAGTTTGATTTACCTTCCGTTGCTCCTTTGAGAGTATCCAGAATGTACTCTGCATCCGTATCGTCGATATGAAAACGCGTTAAATTAGCCAGACTAAAGCCGCGGCTGATTCGCACCTCATGAGATACATCAAGCGTTCCGCACGTAGGGTCGATAGTCTTATTCCGAGTTATTAGTATTTTATATTCATAGACATAGGTCGGTCCCACATACTGGCACCAGAATGTCGTCTTCATTGCGTGTCTCAAAGACGCTGACAATGGGTAACCGGAAGGCAACTTGAAGAAAGTCCAACGATATTTTCCTCAGAAATTTCGACAATGTAGCGGCGGGTCTCCATCGCCCTTGAGGTAGAGTTCGCCACAAAGAGACGACACCAGCTATAGCTTCAGACCATGTGTGGAATGGAAGAGCTTGATGGGGAACTCCAAAGAATACCTTGAGACCTCATTAGCTTCATAGACCTGTTAATTATTCTTAGGAGCAATAGCTTTATCGATGACTAACACAAGCGCATGTATCGCTCAATATGTCTGCGTAGTTTCCTGAGCTATCCGCTAGAGTAAGTGCCTGTGTTTCCCATTAGCTTTATCATAGGGATGGCTACTTCTAGATGAAACACCTTTTTCACTATTATACCACTTAAGTTCTCGCACACAAAGATAAGTTGCCTATTCTTCTAGCGTGTTATGTTAGCACTCTAGATTTTCGCCCACCTAATGACCGTGCTCCGCACCTTTGTCTCTTTCGTTGCTTCTGAAACGAATGCCAGCAAATCTACGGCCACTCTATTGAAATATTCCGGCGATAACTCGTCGACAATCTTCGGTGCGAAATCTGGACTGAACCTGATACAATGGGATCCTGGATAGTGAGCCATGATCACACCATCTGGTTCCCAGATCACGGGGTATGGAACGTCTTTGGAGGCTTTTCCATAGCTATCTATTCCCTGTAGGCCAGTGACAACCACGAACCTAGATAGATGAGATATTAGTAGCTGGGTCTGGAGTCACTGAGGAAGGATCGTTTTACGCACGTAGCATTACCTAGGCCTGATTTTGTATCTTCGACACTCAACGAAGACTCTAAGGTGCTCATTTTGTGGGTTGAGGGTTTGCAGTCCAAAATGCAATCAAGGTTGTCTAGGTAGGGATAGTGATATGAAGAATTATTACGCCGGAGATTGAAATTTGAGGCAAAGCTGTGCTGAGGTGGCAAAAAAATTGATGACCTAATCTTGCCAGGAAGTGCAAGAATAGGATTCCTGCATAGTACTACCACATGATACGAGTGCAGTGAATCATCCATCCAGCAGCAGCAGAGACTCGACGCCACCTCATATTTTAATCTGCCAACATGATCTGATCTCATTCAGATCCCTGCTATGCAGTCGGTGTCGGGCTTCGGGCATCGGGCGTCGGGCATTGGGCACTGGGCATTGGGCATCTGACGTCAACAACTCTAAGGTATGTATGTGCTTTTATTATTCTCACATAAGTGTCGCTGCCGATATGTCCTTATTGGGTCGCAACCAGTATTTGATATCTTTATTATATACCTAGGTAGGTACCTATATGTAGGTAGGTGCTGATCAGGAAGCACTATATCTGGCTACGTAAATAGACAGGTACCTATCAGGTAGATATCTTATAGCAATGAAACTGAGCATCTGAAAGGAAAGGCGAGAAAGAACGAAATATTGGTTCAAAAACAAAACACACTGAAAACTTCTAAATACATAAGAATACTAAAACATGATCGTGAAGGAGATCGCCTTCTGCTGCAAGATGCTCTTGGACTTACGTGGCCCCGGCCTAACCATTTAACTGTGGCAGCGATGCCGCTCCCGTAAACACGCTCGCAACGGTGCTTATGATTTTTTACTCAAAATTCTCGTCCAGAGCTGTGCCCTCTAACGCTTCGCCGAAGACCTTCCATACCTTGAGAGATGGTTATCTATTGTTCTCTTACGGTTGTTTCTTGGAATGAGCATATCTTTACGCTTTCTATACATTCATTGTCGGAAGTACATAAAATCTGAATTCGCAGACTGAATACGAGAAGTTTCATTGAGCGCCTGCATCTCCTCCCACGAAAAAGGATGAGGCGGTGTATGCATATCTGAATAACCTCTTGTCTATACGATTTCTCTTAGATATAACATGCGACCATCTACATTGCTGGGCTAAACGAGGTGGGTTGGGTAGATGATTAGATAGTGTGGATCATCATCTTTAGTTGTTTTGAGGATCTAACAGATTTTGTCGCTCTTAGCTGGCGGTTACTACATAGGTGATATCGAATGACCTCGTGAAGTTTGATAATAGGTAATTTCATTAGTATAGAGGACCTTCCGATTCGAGCTGGGTCAAACATAGCGCCTCGCCATGCTCACTGATACCCCTTATTACCCGGCGTTACGGGCAATTATGGGGTAGAAGCCGTGTAGAATGCCGGCCGACCCGCCACTATACGAGTGCCGGACGGGGCAAGTTAACCGTAACCCCGCCGAATACGAGACGAGGTTCATGCCCAGCCCAGCCAGCCCAGCCTCAACACTGCTGGCTCTGCAGATTACCACAGTCCGCTTCACTTGCGATGAGACTTCAATATGGATCGCGACAAGTATATAAGCTATCCCAAGGCCCCGGATAACTCAACTTGATATTGAGCCACATCCAACAATCACATCAATCAGTCACACATTCTTTCGTCTTTTTCACTTCTATCTCCATACTCCAATTATCCAAGACTTGAATCAGTCAAAAATGAAGCTCTCCGCTGCTACCCTTTTCGCTGCCACCGCCTCTGCCGCCGTCCTGGACAGACAGAGCACCGTGTTCTCGGTCTCTTCGTTCTCAGCCGGATGCATTCCCCACAGCACCCAGTGCCTGTCAGTACATAGTAACCCCCATTTCTCACTGCATCACATTATGAAAATTCTAACAGACGCGTTTGCAGGTACGCCTTCACTGTCATCCAGCCCGGCACCATGGAGACCACCGGGGTCAACTGCACCGCCTTGGTCCCCGCCAACACCGACGGCACTCTCCCCGACGTTAAGGAGGGCACCTGCCAGCTTTCGTCCAGGACCTTCTCTGTCGTCCGTGGCCACGACGGCCTGAAGTTCACCGTCTCGCAGCCCGTCACGCCCTCCAGCAACCAGACCGGCTCGCACCTGATCCCCGGCGACGAGCTCGTCATCTCCAATCAGCCCAACGCCGTCGTCGAGAGATACACCGGGCCTACCAGCTTCAACCTGACTTACTTCTAAAGGGCAGACTTGCAGACTGGGCTTTTTGTAAGCCTACAGACTGCAACAAGAGGCGCGAATGGAACTAGATAGACGTTGATGCAATTGCTAGATCATCTCTACATATAAATGTATTTAATAGTTAGGTCAAAATGTGATGCCTTCACATCATTCTCTCCACTTCCTGTCATAGTGAAAGCTTTTTGTCTTGTAAAATATCGCAAAGCTGCGATTGCCTCATCGAGTGAAAAGTGAATCAGTCATAAGTCAGTTTACATCAAGAAATTAATTAGAAAGATTCAGGAGTAACTTGGTCACAATGTATTGCCTGTTGATATGGAAAAGGTGTGCGAAATTCGTCGAAAGTCAATCTCTTATGAAGTAATCCAAGTAGAGGTCGAAGGTTCAGACTAAATTCAGAACCCCGTTCCTGAGCTTGGTGAATTCCATACGATGTTTCTTGTATTTAGTACTATCCGGGGTAGCATGAAAAATAAGATTGAACCAAGTAACAACGTCTTTGTATTAGAAGTCATTCAAGACTGGTACTTTCTTTGATTATTGTGTAACTCTCTGATACACATACTAATATGATTAATATTCGCAAGAACGCTAAGCAGTCTCTCGTGTGAGTAGAGTCATGGCGCCTCGACTCCGAAAACGAGTGCCAAATCTCATTCCGGAAAGACTATAATACTGGCGAGATGAATTAAGATACTAAAAACCCCCATTGCAGTCACCCGTAGCAAAAGGCATAAAACCTGCCAAATTTCTCACTTAATCTGTATCTACCAACCGCAATAGCACAGACAGAATGGGGATTGCCTAGCTCTGGCCCCGGTAGTAACGTCTTAGACGTAAAAACAAAAGATAATAGCTAATCGAACATAGGATAGAGTGGCAAATCAGGTTTATTAAGGCGATTCCATATCGACGACACTCTTGAGAAGTGCCACATAACCTCTTGGGGCTCTCGTATTGTAGTAGTCGCCCTTTCCTGCTTGGTCGTTGTGGAGCGATCCGGATAAAGTGCCAGAGCCGGAGAGGTTCCCATTAACGATTTCTGTAACGGAAAGATCTCAAAACAGGGCCGAAAGACTATATTTTCTGATATAGTCTGTACCGCAACTAGTCGCCAGCCCAACACTCTTATGGGTATGTAATAAACTCAATATTGTTCTGAGAACGTGGAGTGTGGTATCACGTGTTATCAGACACAATACTCCTTCAATGTCAAAGGCATCGTCGCCCATTGTTCACCTGACAAAAAGAAACAGCATTCTAGTTTAGCCAAAGGATTACCATATATACCGAGACATGTACCTGAATCCCGAAGTTATTAGTCGGTTCGCATTGAAGTCCCTGATCTTCGCCTCCTATTCTTTAACAAAGCATAGATACTAAGCAACCTCATCTTCTTGCGACCCTTCTAGCCAAAATGGTAAACGGACGCGAAACAGAGTTTCACATCCAGCTGGAGGAAATTGACAAGCAAGTCAGGGCCATAGCTAATCAGATGTTCGTCATAGCGGACATAATCGACGGTAAGGTCGAGGATCGTGACGATGCATGGTTCGCAACTCTGGGCATGACGTGTAGAGAAATCAAGACGTCAGTCGACATCTTACGAGGGTTGGACACGAGAGAAGCTGAATTGCAAGAGGAACTACTCTCGTCAAAGCGAAGCCGACGGCGCTGGAACATCTTCTTCCTGGTTCTAATCAGCGCCATTGCTATTTCTCTTCTCGTCTTTTTCTACGTTTACCCCTCCACAAAAGTTATTTGCAAAAATCTCCTCAAGGGAAACTTTTTGCACATAAATGCGATTGTTACAAGCAACTACGGACTCAGAGGTTCTCTCAACTTAGATTTAGCGTTAAACAGCCCCTAAGGTTATCATAGGTTGCACTGCTAGTATTATTTACTGTATTCAAATGTTCTTTTCCGGAGGGGGGCGGCGGGGGGGTAATAACGATCTCTCGAGCTGTCCTGGATGGACAATTTGTGCATCCCTCTTGATCAGCAATACCATGAATTATACTAAAATGAAAACAAGAGAAATCCAAATTGAATCCTGTAGCTTCTGTTACTCGTGAAATCTATCCATTGCTTCGGTTTATCTTTATTGACAGCTCACGAAGCTCGTGGACTAAGGGGTGAAATGCGCAAATTTACCTTGGTGTGACAGGTTGGTCACCTTAAGCATTTATATTCCGGCCGAATCAGGCCTAGAGGGTGCGCGAGCTGAAGTGAATGGCCCGTCTGTATTTATATGTGGATAGGGTCGTCGCCTGGCTCGGACCCGGGGCAGATGATAGTTCGCTGCCGTTGGGGAAGCTGGAGTTTGCAGGGAGCCAGATTACGTCTGAGGGATGATTTACGGAACACCGAGTTTCTCCGCGACATCGAAGTTCAACGAGTACCTCACCTAGCCGGAGCTCGAGTTCCCGTTCTGCCCGCGAGAGTTGCCCTGCGGAGGAACACGGAGATTGCCTCGCCCGATACAAGAAAAACCTAGATAATCTCATCGCTCTGACACATACGAATGGAAGCATGTCAAATACCAACATCATTGAGCTGACGAGAGATTCCTCATGCATGGAAGATCGCGATCGGATCCACGGCATCCTCGGTATACTGGCAAAGCACAGCGACGATGCCCTCGTTCCGCCCGACTATATATATGTCCGAAGCGCCAAGGAAGTCTACCGGGACTTTGTCGTCAACTACGGTCGTCTAGAGGGGATCTTACTCAGTTGGAGTTCTGCGAGATGGCATCTCAGCCTAGCTGGGTACCTGATCTTAGGTACAAATTTAAAGAGACAGTCCCTCTCCACTCCGTTCAAACTCGAATGACTCTGCATTGGGGAGACCCTTCTCATCCTGAGTTACCACCATGAAGGAGTTAAGCACAGCCGTGCTCCTCATATTCCGAGAAAACGAAACACCCAAGAGCACCACATACGAGAGCTTTGCCAAGGCACTCTCGCCCTACGTCTTCAACGGCGTCTGCCTGCTGGAACTCAAGACCTTCTTCCACTCTTGGCAGAACGAGACGGCCGGTGGCAGCCGGGCGACTTTGTCCCATGAAGGACGAGTCTTCAGCCGGCTGCACCGTAACATCCGTCCACGGACGTGCGTGGCACCTAGTTGGGCCCGGGTAAGGCGCACAAAGGAGACCACTTCTACGTCATTCCCGGCTGCGACGTCCCTCTTTTTTTTAGGACAAGAGGTCGACGCGGCGGCTTACCACATAATTGGGTGGTGCTACCACCTAGCGCTTACGAATCGGCAAGCCTTGTGGGGGGAGGTTCCTGGAGGCTGGAGACTGCTTCCAGGGGGAGTGTGTACTGGTATGTCAACGACGAGCGAAAGACCAAGACTTTGCGGGACACGACGCTGGGCCCGTTGCCCTCCGGGCTGGAGGGAGAAGAAGCGGTGTGATGGAGGTCTGAGTTGGATTTCAAATCAGTACGACCATAAGGACCTGATAACCTTTGATGCGAGACTAGAGGCCGACGCGGTGAAGGCGAGAGGTGTCCCTCATCGGCAGATAACCTTAGTCTAACAATCGTTGATCAACACTTTTGTTACACAGTGAGTAAGACGGAAAGCTGAAGGCCATAGGGAAAAAGCAAAGCATCAACAAACCTCAGCAGAAATAGGTACCGTGACACCGAGTCTGAGTCATTGGCGTAATACCGGATATCGTCGGCAGCCCTGTAATTGGTAAAATCAACTACGTTTGTAACCCCAAGGAGCCTTGCAAATTGTAACACCTGACTTTGGGGCTCCTGCTCTACCCATCATTTCGAGTTACCTAATATCATGGTCCCACTCTCCTTGACAGATTACCTCTGTCAGAGCACAAGAGCCTGACATGACACGTTTTAACTCCCGCGATGTAACGGCTCCGCACTTGTGTTTGAACACTTACGCCCACGTTCTTAGAAATAGAGCAAAGACACGGCTGAGATTGATACGGTCATCTGATAGCGCCATACATGATGCAGACGCCCTGCATAGCCTTTGGAAGGAAAACCTGTTGACCTGTAACTTAGAGTATGCGTGGAAAGCGGATAGATACCTAGGTAGTTTTATTTATACTGCTATTCATAAGACTTCATTATCATATAGGTCAGGAGATATGTTGCTTATACATAACTTAAGTCAGGTTTAATTGATATCTTATTCGATCGGACGTTTCAGCACCTGTACACTCTAGCAAAACGACATTGTGAAAAGTTGAAAGTCTTGTAGCTTGGAGATATAGACGGGAATGTCTAGAGTAGTTACAATAATAGTTTCTATTCAATCCTGACGTGGTACGAGCATTGCCGACTTCTCTCTGTTACTCTCAAGTCGGGTTACCCCTAAGCCGAGTTGCACCGGCTTATAGACATCATCCCTTCGCTGGGCGTATGCGGAGTGAGTTGTGGGGAGATGGTGATTTGCACGGCGAAGATGCTACATGCATCAGCCACGGTGATTGCCGGTGAACAGGTATGTCGGCTAACAGCAGTCGTCGTGGGTGACGATGTCGGATGTCGAGAGGATTACAAATGGGCCTCGCATGTATGGTCTTCACCCTGCGGTTGAAACGCCGCCGATGAATGGAATCCTGCAGTCACCTTGCATGGGCGGGCAGGGCGTTGCATTGTAACTTCAGACTCGGCCAGCCGTTACCGCGTAGGACCGGTATCGAAAGTAGGGGACCGCTTAGCCTGCATAGAATAAAACGAATCAACGTAGACGAATTTCAAACCCTCGCGTCGAGACCCTCTTCTCATGTATGCGAGGTACGAGGTATATAGAGCCTGAGATTGCCTATTGACGATGTGGGAAGGTTCAAGGTTCATCTCCAACGTCGATGGATGAATATGTAGGCTCGCGACCAATCACAAGTCGTTCTTTAGTCTCCATGCATGCAACTGGGAATTGGAATCTTCACCCCGCATGTACAGTAGCATGTGGACCGCGACCGGTGGACTTGAAACTTGAATTGACCAGTCTGCATGTCCAGACTGCATGTCTTAGGCCCGGTCCACGAGTTCTGCAGAGTCGGACGGACCGTTTGTTTCTAGGTTCTCCAATAGCAAAAGGGGAACCCCTAACCAAGTAACGGGGACTGGAATGTAAGAGTCGAACTAGGAAAAGAGCCGCCTAATAGCGTACATTAGTAAGAAAAAATCTAACCTAGAAATGTTCGCGAAGCTGAATTGAGCAAGTCGACGAAGCGAATATTCGCCTCAGCACTTATCTCGAAAAGTACCTACCTGCTACTACGTAAGAGATGAAAAGATACTATCGATAATGTCGATAACCTTATGCCTGAAGCCGGTTACAGTTTGGTAACACAACTTCTAGATCATCTGAGGCTCCCCGCATGTTGTACATGTTGTACGACCAGTCGTCTTACCTAGGTACTGGACGCTAAGGATGATAAAGGATGATATTACAGGGCAAAGATGTTTTTCCAGTCAGGTGATGCTGCAAAACATACTACCAGATGAGTCTATGATGATGATGATGACAGGTATTGCGTGCTTAATGAGATGTGTTTCCATCCTGCACGGAGCTTTTGAAAGTTGGACATCTCATACCGTACGGAGGAAACACGGAGGGAAACATGACTCACTTCCAATGCTGACCTGGTTGGCCAGGTTGGCCAGGCTGCCAGGCTGCCAGGAAGATTGTCAAAGTCCCGATAGGCGATAAGCAAGATTGGTGTGATGGTTATCTGCATTCTGCATTCGGAACGTGTCATCAGGGGTGTCATGGATAGTGGGGTCTTCTTTTTTCGCGTGCTGGGACAGTGGGAGAGAAGCTAAGAGGAAGCTAAGGCTCGTTAGGCGGGTCCGCTATCTGGAACCGCTATCAGGAACATCAACCCGAGTTACCGGAAATCTACAGGTCATACATTTGTTAAATGTCTTGGATACAGATATTTTATTTCCGATATAAGACTATTCTACACTACCTGAGTACATATATTCGGAGGATATAGAATAAATAGCCAATGGTGAAAATATTAACTACGTGCTAACTGCTAGGCTGCACAACCAGAAAAGAGAGATGAAAAAAGGTACCAGGCAGGTATGTGAAGTAAGAGTCATTCGCCGCGTCCGACATGCGGGGACCTTCTAATTTACAAGGCATGTTAGGGCACATATTGTCATGCGATACGACTTACAGTGCGTCGTCACCTTAGGCCTATCTTAGCTCTATCTTAACCTAGCAGAATACCAAACCCCATGTAACAGCCGAGTACCGACAAATTCGCTTTAGTTCAAGGTTTCCACTATAGAAAGTTGCTTGTATCATGGACCCATGGACCCATCAATCACAGCATATCTGCAACTTTTTATGCTATCTCCTGCTCCACCTCCCAATCATTCGCATGCAGCCATCTTTTTTTTCTTCATTGAAACCTCGTCCATTCTTCTTTCTTAGGACAGTAGTTTGCTAATGGCTAATGGTAAATGGTAAATGGTAGTCTTCCCCCCAAGACCATTGTCGCTGCGAGTAGTCTTACTCGGCGTTGCCTTCGTTTTACGTTCTCCGTCAATCGATCCCCGATTTCGCTTTGCTACCTTGTCGGTCTGGTAATATCACCCGGGTTACCGTACCACTCTCTCGAGTGGGGCTGGGGAGAAGCAAAGAGGAAACATGAGCTTTGCCTCTTGTAAGTGGCCGATATGGCGAACTGACGACTTCACCACGTGCTTCCAGTCCGAGTAAGTTTATCTATCCATTCATGCTTCGAGTCTGAACCGTGTCTTGCCTGCTAACTGTCTTTGAATAGCTATCTGCAGATCCTCTTCCCGCTTATTCTAGTATCTCTATCGCTCCTCCACCTCCTCCTACAGACCGCGTACCGCAATGTTCGGATAAAAAAGTCGCACGGATACGATCAAATCCCGGACCAGCCCAATCATACCGAGGTGCCACCGGAGGAGGACGATTGTCTAAGCTCTGACGACGGCGATGTATTGTCCATCAATCCGAACGGCGGCCGCCTGGCCCTAGTCAAGACCACTTCTAAAGGCTCTATTATCCAGGCCGATACTCCGCTCGGCCAGAACCTGGTGGTTGTCATAGAGGAGATTGCTATCCTTGGATTGGTAGTCTCGAACATTGTCGCTCTCGTGGCCAACGCGTATGATGGTCGTGGCCAGCTAGCAGCCGTAGTGGGCTTGGTCGCTTGGGCCTATGTTCTCGTCCTCACAACTTTGCGCCTCTTCTTGGGAACCACGAAATGGCGAGTCCCGCATCTATGGAATCATACTGCTGTCATATATGGCTTCCAATGGCTCTTTACGCTTGTCTTATTCCGCTCCGTCCTCATCCGTGCCAGCTCCAAGCTCGCACAAACTCTGGTTATCGTGGAGTTCTGCCTAACGACCCTACTATTTGGAATAGCCTTGAACACTAGGAAGGGTAACAAGACTGTTGTTATGGAATGGGAGGGCAACATTGAACCATCGCACGAACCTCTGGCCTCGGTTCTCTCCCTGCTGACCTTTTCTTGGATCGACCCGATGCTCTACCAGGGATACAAGGAGCCCCTCGAGATTGCGCAAGTATGGAACCTCTTGCCGCGTGACAAAGCCGGCACGGTTCTAGCCAACTACCGCCAGGTCAAGAAAACGACCTTCCTCGCCTTCCATCTGATCAAGTACTTCAAGGGCATGTTGCTAATGCAGTCTGTATGGGCCACGATGAGTGGCATTCTTACCTTTGCTCCTACGCTTCTTCTCAAGGCCATCCTCGAGTACGTCGAAATGCCCACTATCGCTCCGAGGAACGTTCTGTGGCTGTATGTCATCTTGCTCCCCGTATCAGATATCGTCCGTTCTATTGCCGACGGCCAAGCTCTATGGATCGGCCGAAAGATATGTATCCGAATTCGTGCTATTATTATTGGAGAGATCTACGCGAAAGCCCTCCGACGCAAGGCTGCAAGTGGCCAAGACGCTGCTCTCGGGAGCACAGACGCAGACAAAAAGGAAACGAAACTAGACAAGCTGAAGATATTCCTAAGACTCAAGAAGAGAGACAATAAAAAGTCAGGTGCCCAAGATGGCGATGCCGATAAGAAGGACGGGTCCAAGGGTACGGACGAACAGGCGAACATCGGAACTATCATCAACCTTATGTCGGTCGACAGTTTTAAGGTCTCCGAGTGCACCTCGTATCTGCATTTCTTGTTGGCAGCCGCTCCTTCGCAGCTCATCGTATCTATCGCCTTGCTCTACCGCGTCATGGGCCTGAGTGCCATTCCAGGTCTTGTTGTTATGGTGCTCTTGTTACCCATCAACATCCTCCTAGCCAAGGGTTTCAACTACACACAGCGTAAGATCATGGCTGCTACTGACAAGCGGATCCACACTACCAACGAAATCCTTCAGAACATTCGGATCATCAAATATTTCGCGTGGGAAAAGCGTTTCAGCGACATTGTCGACGAGAAGCGACGGGCGGAGTTGAAGGCGCTGAGAAACCGATACATGATCTGGGCACTGGCTGTTGCTATTTGGAACACCGTGCCAGTTCTGATTACGTTTTTCTCCTTCCTCGTCTACACCAAGATCGAGCATAAGCCTTTGTATCCCTCGGTCGCGTTTACCGCTATCTCTCTCTTCATGCTCTTGAGAGTACCTCTGGATCAACTCGGAGACATGATTGCTCACGTGCAAGAGGCCAAGGTTTCGGTTGATCGAGTGGAAGAATTCCTGAACGAAGAGGAAACAGAAAAATATGAGCAGTTAGGAACGAACAATGTGGATGAGAATGGCGAAAGTGTCATTGGTTTTCGGAATGCTACCTTCATCTGGGGTGGCAAGCATGCGATTGCAACGGACGGGTCGATGGCGTTCCGTCTCCTGGATCTAAATGTTGACTTTCGGATCGGAAAACTCAACATTATTGCAGGACCTACAGGTTCCGGAAAGACCTCCATGCTTATGGCTCTTCTCGGCGAGATGTCTTTGACAAAGGGCAAGGTCTACTTACCGGGCGGTCGTAGTCGCGAAGATGTTCGACCCGATTTTGAGACTGGCCTGACTGAAACATGCGCGTACGTGGCCCAGACTGCTTGGTTGGTGAACGCGAACATCAAAGACAACATTCTATTTTCTTCGCCATATGACGAGAAGCGGTATAAGGATGTGTTGGTGGCCTGCGCGTTGGAGCGAGACCTGGAAATACTGGATAACGGAGACGAGACTCTGGTTGGAGAAAACGGTATCACGCTATCCGGTGGTCAGAAACAGCGTATATCCTTAGCCCGCGCTGTGTATTCCAATTCCCGACATGTCCTGCTGGACGACTGTTTGAGCGCCGTCGACTCGCATACCGCCAAATGGATCTTCGGCAAATGTATCAAGGGCGAGTTGATGAGAAACCGAACTTGCATCCTTGTCACACACAATACCACCCTCTGCGCGCCTCTGTCCGAATACGTCGTCCTGCTTGAGAATGGTAGAGTGGACGCACAAGGAACGGCCGAGGAGGTTATTGCCTCTGGCAAGCTCGGAGAAGAAATCCGGACCAAATCGCGACCAGGTTCATCCAATGTCTCACGTGTTCCGTCTAGAGTACCATCTAGTGTCGGCGACGAAAGTGACCAGACTCTTATTGATAACGGCGGTCACCAGGCAACAACCACCAATGGCAATGGTAAACCTGAAAAGAAGGGAGTTGTTGTCGAAGAGATGAAAGCTACGGGAGCCGTCAAATGGAAGGTCATCAGTCTCTACCTGCGTGCTATGGGCCGCTGGTGGTTCTGGGCCATCGCCGTTGTGGTATTCGGTACCCAGCAGCTCAGCAGTGTTGCTTCGAACCTATGGATAAGAGAATGGGCGAATCAATACACCGCGGGCCTCGAAAACGAATACGGGATGCAGTCTAGCATGTCTTCGCAGTCTTCGCACTCGCTGCGGTCTTCTGCTGGCTCTTGGCTATCCCCAGCTTACTTCGCATCAACCATCAATTTTGTCAAGAGCAAGTCCTTCGTCAGCCCCGCCAACTACTCGGCCGCCGATAATGTCCCAGAAGTCAACGTAGACTACTATCTTATTGTCCTCGCGTTAATAGGAATCGCGGGGGCGGTCTTAGCTTTGATTCGGGATCTGTGGCTGTTCTTCGGATCTCTTACCGCGTCCTGGAAAATCCACAACCGACTCATGTCGGCTGTGTCTAGAGCCAAGTTCAAGTTCTTTGACGTGACTCCTCTTGGCCAGCTGATGAACCGATTCAGCAAAGATCTCGAGGCTATCGACCAAGAGGTTGCACCCGTCGCGATCGGCGTTATGACATGTGCTATTGGCATTATGATCACCGTCGTACTGATAGCAGCCATCACTCCTGGTTTCTTGGTCGCCGGTGTCTTCATCACTGGCCTGTATGTCTTAGTTGGCTTGTTCTACCTTCGAGCGTCGAGAGATCTGAAGCGACTAGAGTCGGTCAACCGAAGTCCCCTCTTCCAGCAGTTTGGCGAAACTCTTTCGGGTGTTACGACCATCCGCGCCTACGGTGACGAGCGGCGATTTATCCGAGAGAACCTGACCAAGATCAACACGCAGTCCCGTCCGTTCATATTCTTGTGGGCAGCTAACCGTTGGCTCGCATTCAGGACGGACTTATTGGGAGACTTCGTATCGTTCTTCGCCGGTGTCTTCGTTATCCTCAGCTTAGGAAAGATTGATGCCGGCTCTGCTGGTATCTCTTTGAGTTACGCCATCGGTTTCTCGGAAAATATTCTCTGGCTCGTCAGATTGTACGCCATGAACGAGCAAAATATGAATTCCGTAGAACGTGTCAAGGAGTATCTCGACGTGGAACAAGAGGCACCGCTTATAAACGAGAAGAACCGCCCCGACGAGAATTGGCCCGCACATGGGGGCGTGGAGTTCATCGGATACACCACAAGGTACCGCAAGGAGCTTGATCCGGTCTTGAAAAATGTCACTTTCAAGATCGAACCCCGGGAAAAGGTTGGTATCGTGGGACGAACCGGCGCCGGAAAGAGCTCCCTTACGCTCGCGATTTTCCGAGCTCTCGAGGCGGAAAGTGGCAAGATCCTCATTGACGGCATAGACATTGGTATGATCGGTCTGCAGGATCTGCGCGAAGCCATCACAATTGTACCCCAGGACCCGACGCTATTTACCGGCACCATCCGAACAAACCTTGATCCTTTCAACCTTTACACCGACGAAGAAATCTTTGCTGCTCTCCGAAAGGTTCGTCTAGTCGGCCAGGACGAAGCGCTCCCCGTCTCCGAGCAGACTGCTATACAGTCGATCCAAAATGGCGAAGCACAAGAATCTCAGGCGGCAAATAGCCCTACCACATCAACCCCTACGAACAAGAACGTCTTCCTCGACCTATCGTCCTCGGTCGCAGAGTCCGGAACGAACCTCTCGCAGGGCCAGCGCCAGCTTCTATGTCTCGCCCGGGCCATGCTGAAGAACCCTCGAGTCCTCGTGATGGACGAGGCGACGGCGTCGATCGACTACGCGACGGACTCCAAGATCCAGGAGACGATCCGCGACCTGACGAGCACCATCATCACGATCGCGCACCGGCTCGCAACCATCGTCGACTACGACAAGGTCTTGGTCCTGGACCACGGCGCCGTCGTCGAGTACGGCCACCCGCACGAGCTGATCCAAAAAGAAGACGGCAACTTCCGCAGCATGTGCGAGATGAGCGGCGACATGGACTCGCTGGCCAAGGCCGCCAAGAAGGCGTGGGACGACAAGAAGCTGGTGGACGACGAGTAGGAGCTGCTGGTCCGCATGTGTCTATCACCTGGTCTGGAATAGAAGGTTTTTTCCTTTTTTTTTTGGGGGGGGGGGGCGCCCTGGGCGCCCTTGGGTGGGAAGGAAGAGTAGAGAAGAAACAAAGAAGGAAGGAAAAGAAAAGAAAATAGCATACGGGACTAATTCGAGCGTGTAGTCTTTTCTTTTTTCTCTCTCTCTCTCCATAAGGATAAGGATAACGCCGCCATTTACTAGAGAGTATGGTTTATGGGGTTGGCGGGAGTGCGCAAACTTACTTGCTTCTGGGTACCTACCTCATATTCGCGGTGGCTTTCTTTCTTTTTTTTTTTCTCTTATCCATACCGGTGACGAACCACGACGAAGACGATGGCGGCGACGGCGGCGCTACGATAGGTCGCGTACGCGTGTGCCTATGGATGGGATGGGATGGGATGGGATGGATGGACGAATGGATAGTAAGCGATCTGCTTAGATTTCCGGG
>MU376177.1:249274-289639 GCA_022495205.1 Hypoxylon sp. FL1150
TCTTGCTTTTTTTGCGTGTTTTTTTTTTTTTTGTTTTTTTTGGTTTTTTTGGTTTTTTTGTTTTAATTTTCTTCGCCCCCCACGTGGTTATTTTCCCCCCCCCCCCCCCCCTTTCTTCCCGCTTCCCGACTCGAGGTGTATAGAAGTTAGAGAAGAATGACCTCTATCTCTACCTGTACATTGTACATGCATACAGATTTTTTTTTTAGTAAAGAAAGAAAAAAAAAAAAAAAAAAAAAAGAGAAACGTGTATTGTTTTTATCATGACGTTCGTGGTGTTGTGATACGGGTACGTCAGATGTTGCGTGAGATGTTGTGTGAAATGTTACGGGCTGGATTTAAAGAGCAAGATCGCATGTCATGTAATAGAAGATCTTGGTTTTATGTTATGCTATACAATTTATTACATGTTGTAGGTAGGTAGACGCTGATGACTTGGGTACGAGGTATGGATAGGTATAATCAGATACAGACATAGGCTTAGGTCACTGAGGTATCCGGGTAGGTACCTACTGTCCTATCAACCTACTACGAGACTACAAGAAAAGAGGAGAAACTTGGAACAATGTGTCTGTTGTCTTTCCGCAAGGTCAAGACACCGCAAATTCAAACCAGCTGGCAGGCGAGTTCTATTCACATCCACGTCACGGGGAAACAACCCATGTCATGACTTTTGATCAAGAGGTACCTAAGGTTACATTTCATGTACATAAGCAAATCCAGTATTCAATTACAACCAGGGAATCCCTTTTCCGGCTACCTCATGGGATTGCTAGTGGTAGTAGTAGCCGTAGATGTCCCTTTTGCTTTTGCCTTGTCTTGTGCCATATGCCATTGACCTACGTCCCCCTTTTCTTTTTTTTTTTTTTTAATCTTGCCCCCCCCCCGCGCCACCAATTCTTCTCGAGAACCTCACACAATATCTTCCCAAGTCGGTACCCTCCTTGGAAAATTCGTCCAATCAAAATAAAGATTGGTAGCCTATATTCTTCCGGGAGCACTCCCAGCTTCTTTCCCGCCAGTCTTGATAGAAAACCGAGCCGATGTTCTTTTTTTTTTTTTTCTACTCGACGGTCTTGGTCCTAGACTTGCTGCTAGCACCACTCTTGACGCGGCGCGCGGCGGGCCGGTTGATGTGGTCCGACGGGATCCAGCTCTCGTCGTAGCCCTTGTCGGTGCCGGTGCCGGAACCCTCGCCGCCGGAAAGCGGCTCCTTCTCGGGGAGGGTGACGCGGGTCTTCTTGGATCCCTTGCCGCCGGAGCGCTTGGTCTGCGGGAACAGCGCCTCGATGTACGTCTTGTAGACGAAGTAGCAGGTACCGGCGAAGGCGGCGGAGAGGAAGAGGTATAGGAAGATGCTGTGGTTGCGTTATTAGTTTTTCGTTGTAGATAGAGAAGGGTGGGTGAGGGGAGATTGAAGTAGGAGTAGGAGTAGTAGGAGCAGAAGTAGGAGTAGTAGGAGCAGAAGTAGGAGTAGATAGGGCATAGAGAAAGTGGAGGGAGCTCTTACATCTGAGGGTCGAAGAAGCTGGTAGGCGCCTCGACAACGGAAACAGTCTGGTCGTAGACGCCGACCTGGAAGACCTGGTTGGCGGCGTTGCTGACCACGGCGACGAGCTGCAGGCGCACGTCCTGGGGCTGCATGTCGAGGACGAAGGAGTACGGGAGCGAGGCCTTCTCGCCGGCGGGCACCTGCGCCTCGTACCGGACGGTGGTCAGGTTGCGAACGACGACGGCGCCGGCCGCGGGGTCCTCGGCGGCCAAGGACTTGGGGTTTAGCAGCTGGCCACCCAGGAAGGCGACCAGGATGGGCTCGTCCTCGTGGTTGGTCACGTCGATCACGGCCTTGGTCGGGCGCCCGTTGACCAGCTTCACGCCGAAGATGTCGTCGGCCTCGGGGAAGGTGGCGACGACCTCGGCGTTGAGCTGGGTTTCGGGAGGGCTGCCAGCGTCGTCGGCGAGGGGCTGGGAGATGCGATAAGCGGTTAGCGATGGATACAATAGCTAGAGACTGTAGGGCGCGTGGTAAGGATGATGGAATAGGATAGCTCGAACTTACATCACCTTCGGCGAAGACAGACACGACGCGCAGCGCCAGCGCGGCGAGCACGGAGTAACGAAAAGCGACCATGATTGAGTGAAAACCAGTTGATTATGTGGGAACAAGAGGAGGAAAGGAGGGATTAAGGAGGGATTCGGTGAAAGGATTAAAAGGGGAAAGGAAGCTCGTGAGGTGGTGTGGAGAGGAAGCTTCTTTTCTTGGTTTTACATAGTAACCTAAGGGTTCAGAGAAGAGACGGAAGCTTCACGGAAATTGTGTGCAATCTGGTCAAATCAATTGGCACGATGGGTCCCCTAAGCTAACAACGGGCCAATGACGCGGGGTTGCGTCAATGGTACTAGGTTACCTAAGGTATTTGGTATCCCCCGTTCGGGATACGGGGGTACAATGAAGCCAGGTAGGTTATAAAATTGTGGCGTCGTGGCTGGGCTGCCGTTACATACATGTAGGTACCTGACTGGAGTCTTCATTGTGGGTTATCAGTCAGAGTCAGTTCACTGTCAAACTTCAGTTGCTACGGCATATTTACTAAGAGACAAGAGAGATTCATTCAGCATGTAATAATGGTATTTTCATTAAGGTTCATCTGTTAATTTCTTCAAGTTACCAATGGAAGGTCTATGATGAGTCTACAGTCTACACCTTACACCTTACACCTTACACCCAATCCTCCCACCTAGCCTCATCCCCATCCCTCAGCTCCAGCTCCTCGTACCTATACCCAAACGGCCTCCCATTCGCCTGCCACGTCGGGCCCTCCGCATCCTCAATAAAGCCATTAGCGCAATAGCTATACTCTACACGCGCCGCGCGCTTATCCTCGTAGTAACCGTCGTACCGCCGCGCCAGCGCATCTTCCAACGACTCTACCGAGCCGTCCGGGTGTATCTGCCGCCACGGCTGCTGGCACGTCTCCGCCGCGCAGGTCTTGAGCACGAGCAGTAGAGCGTCGAGGCGCGCTGCGACTTTGTCCGCGGGATGGCCTGCGGCTAGGACCGGTGCGGATGTAGCAGACGAGGAGAGTAGGTTGTGGAGCTGTCCGGGGTCGGCCTGCGTTTTGTGGTAAGTCTGTCTGCTGATGTTTTCTTGAAATGCTCTATAGACTGAGAGGGGGTGGGGACGAGGGACGAGGGATTACGTACGTTCATATCGTAGAGCTCGTGCTCGTTGTTGCACCACACCGAGTAGTACAAGTTATACCCAGGCCCCGAGAGGCGAATAGCCTTATACGTGTTGTGCTCGAGAGGGTTTCCTTCAACACAGTCAGATATTGCGCTCTGAACCCAAATTAAAAAAATAAAAAAAAAAAAAATAAAAAAAACTTACTATTATATATCCCCTCGCCCATCGCAAAGCCCCAGTACTCAATCGCAGCATGCTCGCGGCGCCTCCCCGCAAGCTTTTCCTCTTCAAACTTCGCCTTCTCTACCGGGATGGCAGAACCATCAAACTCGGCCTTAGGCGGTATGCCCAGCAAGTCAAAGAAGGTAGGCGCGAGATCAGCATGCGTCGTAGTGACGCCGTCCGCCACGTAGCCGGCAGCGACTCCCGGCCCGCGGACGATCAGCGGCACATTGACGTCCTCTTCGTACCCGCAGGACTTGCCGGGCTGCAGCCGGTGCTGGCCGATGTGGAAGCCGTTGTCGCTGCTGTACACCACGTACGTGTCCTCAAGAAGACCGTGCTGCTCGAGCCGCTCGACTAGGCCCTCGACGAGCTCGTCGACGGCTTGGAGAGCGCGTAGGCGCTGCCGGTAGAAGTGGTCGTTGTACTCCACATTAGTAGCGTTTTGCTGGGGTAGCATATGTATCCAGTTGGCGCCAGAGGGCTATGAGGATGGAAGGTAAGTATAGAATACAGAAACTCATTGGCAAGTCACACATACCTCATCCGGATTGAAATTCGCTGTCCGTGGCACCTTCACATCCTTAAACAAGTGCTCGTGGCGCTCCGCAGGCACCGGCTCGGTGAAGTAGATGGAGTCGATATCATGGCGGCCGCCCTTAGGCGAGCCCGCCTTCATCACAACATTGGCGTGCGGCGCAATAGGCGCGGCCACGAGGAAGAACGGCTTTCCCGCATCGATGGCTTCATCCAGCAGACCGTAGGCTTTTTCGGCGAGGACGTCCGTGCTGTACTGTCCTTCGTAGCTGCGGGGTTCTTGACCGTTCCGCTGGAACGTGCTGTTTAGGTAGGCGTATGTGAAGGGGTCGAGTAGGAAGTCCTGACGTCTGATTAGTCCTTCACTTTGACCTTTAGGTTCTTAAGTAGGTCTTGGGTTTGAAGGACCAAAAGGCTTACCGAGCCCGTGAAGCCACCCGGAGGAGGAGAGTTGTAGTTCTCCACGGTGTGCGCGTTGAAGAGCTTCCCCGTATAATACGTATTATACCCGGCCTCCTGCAGCCACACGGGGAAGTAATTGTCGTTATAGCCTTGGGCCAAGAACTTGGGGTATCCGCCTAGAATGATAGTCAGAATCAAGAATAAATAAAAGCATAAGATGCATTCTCTTCTCTTCTCTTCTCTTCTCTTCAATTCTTCAATCGACACATTTCCATCTACCACCGCAAGATCCGACCCCGAATAATAACACGGAAAACGACACCACGTACCGTACGGCGGACTCACATCCGTCACATTCGTATTATGCGCGAACCTGCCCGTCCACAGCGTGACCCGCGACGGACAGCACACCGCCGTCGTCGCGTAGTGCTTCTTAAATTCCGTGCCTTTCTCCGACAAGTGCTTCCTCACCAACGGCATGTAATCTAGCGACGACAGGTGCACGTCCTGGTCGTCCGTGAGTATGAACACGACGTTGGGTTGTCGCCGCTGATGTGGCCCGACCAGCGGACGCTGTTGCTGTTGCTGTTGCTGTTGCTGTTGCGCGTCGTCATCCGGATTCGGGCCGGGGGACAAGGTCGCGACCTGCTGTAGTTGCAGGAGGAGGGCGGTTAGAGCCGCGACGCGCATTTTTCCGAGCTGCTGCAATGAATGAACCTGGTCCAGATAAGGTATAAATCTGACTCTATCTTGCGGTGTAATATAACATAATATGCATCGCAGTAAATAATCCTTATCTTTTACTTTCCCCTTACATGTAAATATGTCCAGGACCGATGAAGGTTGTTGATGTGAGTTTAGGTAATCGGCGATCGACCTCCAACATGATCCAAGACAGGGGTCGTATGACGTGCTTTGGGAATAGCGTCGAGCGGTCGAGTGGCACTTCGAGGAGGACGCGTAACTAGACTCGTAAACTGATAGCGAGCTACTTACCTCTTAAATGTGAGCTATACTAGGTAGTTTAACATCATTTATCCAATTGTATATGTTCATAATGCTCAAGGTATACTATACTAATCCATGAGCAAAATTAGCCAAGTCTACAGTCATGAACATCTCTTGAAGATACTCAACTACGAAGACCTCTAATACCACAGCCATAATACCGATTACTAACTGTAAACTTTCTCTCTTTACCGCAACGCGCAATTAGTTATGTAATGCCTATAAACCACCAACCCCCAAGACTCACACAAAATTATAGTACCCTGTGCCATACAAGCAAAACCCTTTTAACATGCAACCCCATCAAACCATCCAACCATCCAACCTTACCTAACCTTATCCATCAGGGGGTATCCGGGACAGACCTTTTGGAAAAATTCCAATTCCATCTTCTCAAGACCAAGGGGAAGTCATTCCCAGTTACCAGTTACCCAGTTTCCCAGGTATAACAAAAGAAAAACGCCAAATCCCGCCTACCTATCCCTTAGGTCAGGGAGCAAGCGGGGTCTTCCTGCTCCGTCGTCGTCGCCGCCCGCTCCGTCGACAGCATCTCCACAATATACAGACTGAAATCCTGAACGAAATCTTCCTAAGACATCCCCCAAGTCTCGAACGGATCTACGCCGCTCCCGCCCGTGCCCAGACTGCTAAACATGTCGCCGTCCGCGCTGAAGTCGAGACCGTGATGGCCCGTGTCGCCCACGCCGCCCACGCTGCCAAGGCCGCCCATGTCGCTACCGAGGTCCAGGCCCATAGTCGTGTCGTCGCCGCCAGCACCAGCACCACCGCCTAAGCCGTCGCTCTGCGCGGCCGCCGCCAGCGCATCCCCGAGCGCCGCCGCGTTCTCGCCTAAGTCCAGGGCCGTCAGCCCGCCCTGCAGCATCGCCGCGGCCGGCGGCGGCATCTGCAGCTGCGCCTCGACCTTGCGGTACAGGCGGACGATGATCTCGGCCATGACGGGGTCCGACTTCTGGATCGTCTTGCAGTCCTCGGCCTCGTGCTTCAGCGCCGCGGGGAGCGAGATGAGCTGCTGCGGGGGCACCGCGGGGTGGCCCGACGCGTCCACGAGGAGCGCGGATTCCGCCGGCGGCGGCATGTTCGTCACGTCGGGAGCGCATATGAGCGCGATGGCTATGTCGTGAGCGATGCTGTCGTTGCCCGCGTCCGTCTGCGCCTTGACCTCTTCTAGGATGATGTATAGCAGTCGCCTCGCGCCTAGCATCTTCAAGGCTGCGATGATCTGCCGATGCGTATAGGACGTCGGCGCGACGTTAAGGCCTGGGTGAGCACTCCACGTCACAAAACCCTGAAGAACGTGCCGAACATTGGCGGCGAAGCCTCCGTTCGCAGTGCTTGTCCATGTTTCCAATTCGTTGTTAGCGGCGCTGGCAGTTCGTCGCGAAAGCCTGATGTTCTCCCTTACTGCTTTAAGAAGAGGTTCAACGGCTTGACTCTTGGGGTCATATCTTTGATACGACCGCAACGAATACTCCAGTGGTATTGCAACTATGTTGAGCACTGATGATAGCATCGCTTGAGCATCAGTAGAGCTTTGTTTCGTTAGGATAATCAACGCAAAAGTCTTGAGAATAGCTTTTTGTTCCTGTGTATTGTTCAGTTCAATCCACAGCTGGTTAGACATGTGCATGATTGCCGGTACAAGGGAAGGTGAAAGAAAAGTGTTGGCGAGATCTAAGTCGCAGTTAGCATTTCCTCAGAAATCATATCGCTTTCAAACGTACATTCTATACCCGTTTTCAAACTTTCCTCATCAAGATACCCTGTGGCGAATGCGAGGATGATATTATGGAATAGCGTGGGAACAAGTAGATAAAAATCCTGGGGCGGGCAAGAGGATAGCAGCTCATCCGCTAACCCGCCAGATTCAGTATCGAAGAGACCCATTATCCATTTATCAAGAATAATCTTCTCCTGGTCCGTCAACTCGTCCAATGGCTTGCTCAGTTGGCCAACGGTTAGATGTTTGGCAACGAATGAATCCGGCGAATGAATACCAAGGTCTGCCGTGGACAGATTATAGCGGTAAACGAATGCTAGGACTAGAAGGAGCACAGACCCAAATTCTTCATAGACAGGTTGATATTCTCCTTGGTCCTCCTCGTACCCCCAACTATCAAGCAATTCGCAAAGAGGACGCAGAATAGCAATCGGCCTATTGAATAAGAGCATCACATCGAGCGACAACGGCTTCTTAGCAAGTTGGCTACAGAGGAGCTTTAAAGTCATTGTCTCTTTTTCGTTGCAAAAGCGCGCAATTAACTGATAGACTCCAACGTCAGCGTGACGAAACTTTAGATTATTAGAACTTATGTGCCTACCTCTGCGAGCGCTTGACAGACTGCTCCGACGTTGCCGTCCATATTGTCCAGTTCGCTGATCAGGCGCTGAATTCTCTCGGTGTCTCCCATACACTCCTCAACAAGCTGTTCTTTGATGTATCGGCCTGCCTGTGGAAGAGTTTGGTAGGTGATCTCACCAAGCAAATCTTCGATGCTCGTCTCCGGGATTAAGCCATGGAGTGCGCACGCGAAACAGAAGTCCTGACGAACACTATCCGCAAATGTGTTGTTGGTATGCGAATCATCAAACATGGCGGACAAAGTAGGAAAAGCGTTAGTGTCAACCTGACTTAGTGCCTCTGTGATGCAGAATTGGGCCGACAGAGGGGGAAACATAGATGTAGCCAGTGTTGCCAGGAGTAGAGGTAGCTTATTGATCAGATAGGATCGGAGTACGTGCCCAACCTGCTGGTGTTGACTCTCGTTGCGAAATACTATATTCGCAACCACGTCAAATGAAGCAAGTATGAGATCGATTGTAGTGGCTTGGATGTCCCCCTAATTCGATTAGCATTTATCTTCTTGCTCTCAAATCGCATAGTCCTTACCTGGTACCGGTTGTGCAGATAATTGAAGAGGGAGGCATCATCTATAATCGGCCGACCAACGAGCTATGTAGAGTTAGTTGGCTATACCATGCGGTTTTTATTAAAATCTTACTAAAGCGTTCAGATGAATATAGAGACCAGCGCGGGAGTTGACGTTCGGTATTTCATTGACAATGAAGTTGTCAAGAGCCATGGTTGATTCTATATCATCGATCACGGGGTTGGTGGTATTTTTCTTCTTGCCGGCCGGCTCGAACGAAGGAAGCGTTTCGGTGCGAAACAACTCCAACCGTTCGAAAAGATCCGATCCATTCGGGACGGTAGTATGGACGAAAGTAGCCATACTTTCACGTAGCGCCCTTCGTACCTCTTGGAGTTTGCTATGTTAGCTTCGAGCGAGTCGACGGAATCTAAAAGAAAATAGAATAGGTGCACATACTTTTAGCAAAGGGGCGGCTCAGAGCGGCAAGAACAATCTTATCCTCGCTGACTGCCAGGAGGGTCGAGACAAACGCAGCTCTCGATTCATCCATCTCGGTCTTGATGTCAGGACTTTGCAGCTGGCCATAAACATCTTGTGCAAAGCCTGCCGCGGCCGATACGAACAGCACCATCCACTTGGCAACCAGCTTGCATATCTCTAGAGCCTCGACCGAATTCGTGATCCTCTTCTCCATTCTTACGGCCTTGGTCAGGCGATAGAAGATGACCTCCTCGGCAAGGAACGAGCTCCCCCATCTTAGCTGTATCCTGCTGTCCGAGAGCTCGGGAGGAATGTTGCCGGCCGTGTGCGCCTGCAGGTGGGAAGTAGAGTAGTTGTAGAGGGCCTTGAGGATGGACGGGATGTTGATAAGCTTGTGCTTTAGAAGGACTTCGACGTAACGAGGGATGCGAGGGTCGAGGGTCCAGTGGTTGGAAGGTCGGGGCTTCAAGAAGATGTCGGCGACGACGGGCGGTGGCAGGGGGTGCTTCGAATATAGCTGAGTCACGTAGTTATCGAAAGTTTCCAGGTCGAGGCGAGCATAGATGCACCGGTCCAAGAATCTAGCCCACTGCTCTCTCGATTGGGCATGATCGTGTGCTGGCTCGAGATCCGATTCCATCATATCCACGTCCATTTCCATAGCTGATACCATATGCTGCCACTAATCTAGCACGTCGGTCATGGCCGCTGGTGTGGATGACATTACTCGTATCGAGTTGGTACCTTGTTGAGCTTTGATCCTGTAGGTAGTTTGTCGAAAAGTAGCTACTTGGGTATACAGAATGTTGAGGGCAGGGCGAGGCTGAATTATTTTACTATGTAGATGTTCCCACTGGAGTTCCCCACTAGAATTTCCCACCTGAGTAGCTGTTATTGTTCATCTTTAGCGACCTTAGCGGCACTAGCGTTATGGCCGTTACTACTTTGGTAGCTATCGGCAGGCACCCCAGTTAAGCGATCTGCTGGCTTCATGTCGCTAATCCAACTGGGCGTTCGCCAAACAGGGGCAGAATACATAAGGCGAGACCACGGCGGAGTTTACCCGTGACGGAGCTTCGGCCGTGTAAAGGTCGCTCATATCATTCATGTACCTACCTCCTAACCTAGGTAGGTAGGTTAGGAGGTATGCAGCTGCAGCAAACCCCCTATAACATTACCGCCGCAAGCATTATGCGCGTTTAATCTATCGGATTCAACTTCACACGACACCGAATAATTAAACTTGAATTATTTTGCCAGGGCACTGTAAGTTGAGTAACACAATATTCGGATTCAACTGTCAACCTGTAAATAATAGCCTTTCAATTCCTCTACCCAACCCATCCTTTACCCCCAAAGACTACTCCCACTTTCTTAACCCATCCTGTGGTCCGCCATATGCCACGATAGAATACACTCAACATGGAAACAATACCCCTAAGCGATTCCCAATGAGTACTCTTAAATTGAAAACATGTAGTTAAGCCAACTATTCGCTCAGTATGTTGGAAACCCATACGTACGCCTATCCGCCTCTTCAACACCAAACAGTATCTTTCCAGTCTAAAAAAAAAAACTCATCTAGTGCATAGCCGATTTGCGTCTCAGCTCTTCCCCGTCATTTCGTAACGTCTGTAGTAAGTATGATGCAGTGGCTTGACGATTGCACCGCCGCCACGCTGTTCTGTTTGCTCAGACATCTTCGTTCTTCACAACTGCCATGTCTCTGTCAACGTCCGGTGAGCGCGGTCCTACCATCCAGTCCTGCATTGCCAGCCACTCACTCCAGGTTTCCTCTGCGACGACGATCTCTTTCTCCGTGACGTTCTGAAGTGGTCGTAGAAAAGGTATACTCTGGTCGTCTGACATGTCATACTGAGACTTGACTTTCAGCCAGCCGGCGCTCTTCGCTGCAAAGAGAAAGTTCCTTCGTTCCACTTCATGAAGATGACCGATGCCGGCAACCCAGTCGTCCCCAAAGAACCCGTGCAATATGCCTGGGAGATCCAGTCCAGTCGCTATTAGCCGTCGGATGTAGGGCGTCAAGGAGATGGATATAGGCGAGTGACTAGGCATCGGGAGTTTCCCCGCCGAAATTGGTGAAGGTGATGGCATACCCGGAGGTGACCCGGGGGGTTTTGACGAGATGACGGGATATGGCTTCTGGAAAGGCAACTGTATGTTGACGAACGCGGCAACCGCCTGGATCGGCCCGCTGTGCTGAGCGTGATCTAGGAAGTAACGAACACATGACTGAAATTGAGGGTACCACTCAAGAATATCGAATTGGGATTCTTGGAACGGATAGAAGGGCCCGGACGGATTCATCTCAGCCGCCATGCCTCGTGCATCAGCAGACGATGATGACTGCCGAGGAGAGGCGGACGGTGGAAACGGCATAGGGTATCCGGAATGTCCGCCGGGAGGGTGGAAAGCCATACCGTCGAGGTTACGATGGCGAAGACGTCGAGCACGCCGAGCACGTCTAGAGTGTTGGTGACTGCCGTCTTGGCCCCGACCAGGAGCCCCTCGAGAAGTGTCTAGTAACACTATATTGCGCTGGTTCGATTGTCTAGACACGGTAGCTGGTTCGTGAAGATGGCTCGACGGGAGGGAGGACATGTATTAAGCAAGAAAGAGAGCGTACCATACAAGAGCATCGCAGATGCTCCACATTGGACTTGATCCGAGGTACGCCAATGAGAATAGACAAAGTTAAATTGGTGATAGGTGTTTGGGACTAGTCGAAGACGGCGGGTCAATGAAGGTTTTAATACCTTTTAGAGGCTTTCTCACCCTTCATATCGTGCCCTCCATCTAGACCAGTCCGCTTTAAGTTAAAGGAAAGGGGGGAGGCAGGCGGCTGTAAGTCACCACATAAGAAAACTGACAATAGAAAAGAAGAAAAAAGAAAAAGGATAATAATGTGACTAGGTCACAGAAACGGTCACGGTAACCGACCCTCGGCAGCTGAACCACGAGAACTATAGTAGAGGTTCCGCCACTTGCGGCATGTAGAGTCGGTTCAACGACAGGATCTAGATGTAGTCATTGTGGGGGGCCGATCACACTTGTGCGGCTTGGTACCGTACCGGACAGGGTTCTGCCAGTTACGAGATGGACGAAAAGAGACATGGCCCGAAAAGGGAACAGAAGAACCAAAAGATTAATAGGTCAGACATCGCAATTGGATCCCGACTTCGCCCAGGGGATCCCATGAACCTAGACACTCAAGACATTGCGTTTGCGCTTTTCTTCCTCCGTCCGGTAGACGACCAGCCAAAAGCAGTCTAGGGCGGCTCTTGAAAGGGTGACGCAAGGAAATGATCTGTCGTGCCGCGAAATCGACTAGAGTCGAGGTGGAGGGCTTTGGTTTTGGTTCGTGAAGAGTTTAGGCGAAATACAAGCATGAAATCAAAAGTATAATGCAAGTTAGATCATCACTTGTCATGGCAATGTAGAGAAAACTGCATGGCCGTCGAGTCGGGAAACGAACGCGGCGATCCCTGGATATTCAACGCTGTCAACGTCGGCTTGAGGAGAATTTTAAAAGTCGCGAAGCATCTAAACAGTAAGGTATGGCACGATGATGACGATGATCATGATGTTTTGGAAGAAAAGATGAGGCTGCAAGAGGCAATCCATGCATGTGTTCGCGCATGGCGGAAGAAAGACCCTGACGAAGCAGGCATTCGGTAGGGGTCTCACCAACGACCAAAGGGGATCAAGGCCCAGAATCAAGAGCAGAAAAGTCAGGGTCTCCAGGGTCGCTGCCGCGTATGTAATGTAGGTAAGTTAAGGTTCCCTGTCTGCCTGTCCGACCTGTCCGACCTATACAAGAGAGGAAGAGATCGGAGCGACGGGCTAGAGCGAGCGAAAACCATTGGACATTAAGCCCAGACTTTTTTTATTTGACAGGAAGGGAACTCTGCGGCGGCGAAGGGGCAGAGGGGACGGGGACGGGGGACGGTGGACGAGGGGTCCTGCCAGCCTGAGAACGCCACCGAACTTGGACCAGGTAGGAATGGTAATGGGAACCTTGGAAGTGACTGACAGATAGCACCAGGCTAAGACCCCTGATGGAATACCTAGCGCAACAGTACAGGTGGGGGGTGGTGGGTGTTGTAGAAGCTTACAGCCCTGTGACCGAGTAACAGCAACACAGGAATAGCGCAAGAGATGTACCCAGGGATTATAGAGAGCCTGCACTTACATATATGTAGTACACCACAGGACCGCAAAATACCTTATGTAGCCTTGGACTATACTCTAGGGCCGGTCTAAAATGTGTAAGGCATGTGCAATCGTGTACTATAGTATCTCCGAGCCTTCAACTGGCTCACGACTAACGGACAAAGAACTGGAGCTCCGGCAGGCCTCCAACCAATTCTACTTCTCAATTGCATCATTTCGCCGGCTCTAAATTCGTACTATTTTCCACCTTCCCACTCTCCTACCTCTGATAGCTCTAGGTAATCCTCTAGCCTACTTACATGTATGTAGCGCTATGCTATCTATAAACGATATCTCGCCCTGCTCCTACGTTCTGGGTATAGGTACTATATCCTGGTCCGAGAGCACTAAGACTTCGTCTTACCTGGTTCTCTGATCTGGCAATCCACTTTGCCTCCCGAGAATCAATGTAGCACTTAACCTACCCGGTTACCCCTTACTGATCTGAGACAGGGCCGTTACCTCTACCAGTTCTGCCTCGTAACATCAACGTCTAAACCTCGTAGCCTCGGTTCCTGGTGGCCATGCTGCCATGTTGCTATGCCACCTTTACAGATATTACCTATTCCATAGAGCGTCAGGTCGCTCGCAAATATCAAATTGCCAAGCCGTTCCTTTTTCTTGCTCCCCGAGCTTACCAAGCGCAAGCTACATTCCCAACATACAGATCATGCGCTCCTAGTGGCCATCACCGTCGCCTCCCGGAGGTGTCCGAGTTATATTTTGGATCCTATACATGAAAAAGACCTTTCAAGGAGGTCACGAGGCCTCATTTCGGAAGGCATTGCCAAAGTCGATATATCGGTGGTAGACGGCCTCGCGAGTCCTGTCCAGCCTTGCATCGGTTGCGAGGCTCTCTGGTCTAGATTCCTCGGTCGGATCTTGAGCCGGCTGCGGAACGGCGACAATTAACCCCGCGAGACTGACAGGCAGGGGCAATTCCCGTAGGACCTCGCCCCCTAGAACGGTCTATGTAGTATCTTTACTGTATCCTTCTCTGGGACAGATTACAGGACGATCAGCACCCTACAGGTCAATGTCACGTTGGTCCTCGTCTAAGCTCGTCTAAGCCCCATGGATGCAATTGCCTACGATGTATTTCGGCCTATCACGAACACAAAAATCACCACGGGAACCGATTGGTTCTTGGAGTTAAGGCAAGTGTTGAGACTTTCTATTCTCCACATATGCCTCGTCAATCTTACATCTAAGCACGGCTCATTTCAGCCTCAAGTGCAGTGGCCATTCTACAATCATTTCTCAAATAGCCGAACGAACTACTCAAATCACGCCTCCTGAGCTCTTCCTTGGCGATCATTAGATCTTCGGTAATATGAATGAACTCTCGGAGATCCCAAAATCTCGACAGTGTAGCGATCCCACGACTATGGCGTCGGTATCGGCATTTGTATCCAATCAACAGCCAACGTAACCCACCCAGCCACAGCGCCCCGAACACCGCATCTATTATCACCCCGGAACGTTGCAGCACCGGATTCCAGGCAGATGGAGCAGCTCAGTAGCACAGCTCAAAATGCCGTGTGTCGACTGCACCGATTGTGGCATCTCCAAGCTAGAATATCCAATAAGACCTCAGCTCGCCTTCAAAAGACGAGACAGGCATCTTTATCAAAAGATCCAGCCTCCACGATAAGCGCCAGCGCATTATACATTTCTGCTTCGCGCCGAATTCATGTCGTATTTCCCAGCTCACAGTCGATTAGGAAACGGATGACCCGGCGGCAATCTTTACCATGTACCGATATTGGCCAAGAAGGCGACGTGTATACTTGAAACCGCCAATGGTTAAGTTCATATGCGAGTGGGCAATCCGTCTTGCTGAAGTTCAGGTTTTGAAGGAGCTGAAAGATGAGGCAAACCAACAGGTTGGATATCTCTTGTTCAGCACGTTTCACGATACAGTTGCCGCTACATCAACTCAACGATGAAATGTAAATTTCTCACCAATCTCTGCACGACCCTTCCACCACATCTACCTGCATAGCTCCAGATATCCCTAGATTTTCGGTTATCGTTTCCGTCTAAAAGCTCGCTAGTATGAAGGAGCACGGAACGCAATCACAACCGCGAGCCTCCAATGTATCTCTTAGGTACGCTGTAAACCCCACTAATAACGCGGCCAGGCAATATGCTACTTTAAAATCATGATAATTTTAGGGTCAAACCATTCTTGCACTTATAGAACACCATCATCGCAACATGTGATGGTGTATCGCATGGCGGGCAAGAGTTTGCGACCTGTCAATGACATGGTATCTCAAATATAACTGGAACAAGCTGCGCAGCTGAACGAGAATCAAATTCTCTTTCCCGAATCGTCATGACTATCGATCTGGGCACGCAGCCTCAGCTATTGACTACGATATCCGGCCAACGTGAGATTGAAGGTGATGGTTACAGCTGGGATATTCGGATGGCCTAAAGCTCCCGATCTGTGAGTTCTATTATAACCGTCGTGATCGCTGGGTAGAAGGCCGTACATAAACAAGGGTATTTTGGTACCTGGCTAATCAGCTGACTGGCAATTTCAGCCATAAACGTTGGTAGCACAACATGTCACCATCGACAAGATGAAAAAACCGTTCGCGATATTGCATTACAAATCTAAGACATGGAGGAACATATGTACATCATACTAGGGGACCTGGGATATCAGTCATTCTGAGACCTCTATGGGTCTTCTCTCGGCCCTCCGCATGAACGACTGCAAACGTGAACAAACTCCCAGCTACCTGGTCAACTGGTCTCGCGAGCTTTTACTTATAACAATCCCTGTCGTCGCTCATTTCAGCTTGAGAGCTGGCCAATTTACTAACCGTGTAACTGACGAGTTACTCGAATTCGATCAAATTGTTTCCTAATCTACGTCGAAAGGTTTAGTCGGTATCGGTTACACGCACGGACGGCCCTGACCGCACGTACGTGAAGATGCATCTGATATCCCGGGTCTCGTGTCGCGGCGGGAGCTTTCATGCAGGGGCCCCTTCGCTGTCGTCCATTTTCATTGGAACGATCCGTACAGCTACGAGCTGGGTGGTATATCGAAGGCTGCGAAATGGGCATTTTGTCATTCCGCATCGCGCCTCACTCTCTTACCGAGGGCAAGCTAAGCTTCAGGTGGCTTTGTTTGACTTGTCGGCTCACGCATGCGGCCCGAGTCACTGGTTCTCCCGATCCCGTACCAACCGTCTGGGTTTCATATCGCGGCTTTGCTGCAGCTGCCGTCACCCATTGAAGCTAATGTGGTTTGTCGATCTCTGCAGCGGACGTCACCGTAAGGTTAAGACTTCTGATGTAATGCGAATAGAGACAAGCTGAAGTGTCCATGCTATGGCGGACCTATGAATATATCCATGTCTCGACACGTTCATTTACAAGTCGCTACGTCACTGAAGCTTATTTACATACGACACTCGGCAGCTTCTCAGGCCATGACAGGATATTGTGAACAGAGGGGCGACGTTACTCAGCTTCCTAAAAATAACCTCGTAACAACCGACGCTCGATCCTTACAATCTCCCATTGACTGAGAATCTTAATGAAACGGACGATAATAGAAACCAGCGTTCCAAAGCCGACAAGGTCAGGCGGGAATTCTAATAGTATCAGAGGGGGTCGTATCAAGTCAAAAGTTCACGTACCCAGCTCTAGGTATTTCGTCACGGTATCAGGTTTTAGGGAGACTTGACGAATGGTGAAATTGTAACCCAGTCAAGCGCTCCACCTACCCTAGCCAATGAAGGCTCGTCCCCACGTGGCACGAACAGGGGGTAGCTCCAAGTTCAAAAACGTCTGCCAATTTGATTTTCTTCTGGCCCGAAACGTCGGTAGCTCTTCAGCAGCATCTACAGAAGCAAACCGGCATGTTGCATCTTTCTCGAAGGGTGCTAGAAACCCTCTTGCTCGCGATGTTACCAGTCTTTGCCAAGTTATCAAATTTTCTGGGTAATTATTCGCTAGCCCTGGGTTTTTAGGCCGGCGCTTCGGCGACAAGGGCAGTTTTCCCGCGATCTGGGTCTGCCACGACTTCCCCGACGATCGAGCATGGGGACAGGAGGGAGCAAGCATGGGGTTCAAGCAAACAAGAGTCCGGGGTTTTCGCCCACACGGACGCGTCCGAGGTGCGCCAGCCCTGCGATTATGCAGCTTTGTTTTTTTTTTTTTTTTTTTTTTTTTTTTTTTCCTTTGCTGCCGTCAGCCGCCACCCAACACCTTGCCAACCCACCGGCCTCCACCAAAGGACCACGGGGGTTCTCTAGAAATTCCAAACGGGAGAGGCGTTACCATTAATAAGGCTTTTCGCTATAACTCCGCGCGACGGAAAACAGGGAGGACGGGACCGGAGACCGGTTCGATGCGTGCGTGTCTGCGTGCATTGCATGGCGCGCGCACGCACGTACATGACATTTACATTTGCCCTAGCCCGGGCATTTCATTCCCATTTCATTCCTTTATAATGAGCAAAGTTACATCATCCCGTCGTATGGGCACGTCCCCTGGGTAAGAACCCGCCATCCCGCCCTACTGCACGATACCCTTATACCTATACCGGTGTACATATTCCGTATGTAGGTGGGTATGGACGACCACCGGTTTACCCCAGTAAAACGGGATCCAAAGCCCACGAGGTCGCGATGTCGCTACCCGCCCCTTTCTTCCCTGCATCCAGGCCACCCTTGCTACATAACATGCACATACACATATCTACATAGTACATCCTACATGACATACTCCGTATGTATGTACGTAGGTAGGTATGTATCTCGGTGGACCATCGACCCATCATGCCTTAGCTTGCTTGCTTTCTTTTTTTTGCCATCGCAGCTCTGTTTGCCTGAGAAATACCGACTCGCGAGTTTCCAGTTTCCCATGTCATTGGAGATTGTGGCGTCCGCATAATGCCGTGGAACCCGAACCATTCCAAGGCCTCCCCGGCCTTTGGCGGCTTGCTCGCAAAAACATTTTTATTTAATTTGCACTTTTTCTCAATATCCGCCGCCGGCGGTGCGGACTTGTCCGCAGGCTTTCGGCCCCCAATTTCCCAGCCGACGATCTCCCAGTTCGAACAACCTTGGAACTGCACAGCTACTAGGCAAAGGCAAAGGCAATGCAAGCCAGGTACCTGGAAAACAAACCCTACCTTAGGTACATTTGTAGGTAGCGTGACTGATCGCCCGTTACCCGCTTGCTTATCCTAACATATGGGTACGGTGTCATCGTCATTGGGAGATCAGGGCCCTCCTTCCATGAATCCGGAAGAATCCGTTCGGGTGTGGGCTCGTCTCTCAATTCGTCCCTCCTATCGAAGGAGCATATGTGTGGGCTTTTGCTCACTTACCCTCGATGCAAGTGAGGCTGATAGTGATAGGTTTGCCTTCGGCCTCGATGAGCTGGATACGATAAGGCGGTGTTCCTCGCGTGACCGCGCACTGAGCAATCACAGCCCATCGCGCATCACCATCTCTCCAGTGTATCAGCTTCATCTATCTATCCATTTTCGCCTCAACGAAGTCGTGTTCTTTTGCGTTCCGTGCGAAGAAAGGAAAGCCTTGGCTATACCTCTTATCGTTCATTACCTAGTGGGTATTCGGCTGGCTTCGAAAAGTCTGGTCCGGATCTCCTGCCTCCCGTCCCACTAACAGCCTTACAGGAATAATGATGCGTGTCTAGCGTGCCCCTTGTCGCGGTCTAGACACGAGACGATCCTACTTTTGATTATCGTAGGCCGGGGTGCGGGTTGTCGTCGCCCGGTAGTGCGTCCGTAATCATACGGCCGCTATGACCTTGGGAGCTTCTGGGCAAGTTCTAGTATCCATAGAATCTACTACATGTTAAGGCGAATTGGTACTGGCCAGACATATACACACGTGTGTGTATATGGACATAAGTAGCTCTCGACCACGCTCATCAGGCAGGGCTATGTAAATAATGGAATCCAGACCAAAGTAACATAGGATCTTGGACATTAGGTACTTCCATATCCCGCTTCAGAGGTAGGAGCGATGTTGTCTCTAGACCAGTGTTAGAAAACCAATACATCTCAGTTTGGATCTACGTGAAGTGTGGCATCTACGACTCAACCACAATTAATTACAAGAAATGTGAATGAAAACTATGAAATTGACTAAGTATAGGTATACTGGGAGAGCATACACGCCAATGATTTGGTCCCATCTTTGCAGTCTCGAATGTTGTCGTCAGGTTGCACCTTAACATGCTTCACCGAATCCCGACCTAGAAACTGCTAACTGGGTAGTAGCGACACCATTTCCGTAGAGACCTGTCATTAATCCAATCCGTATGAAATGTGCATGTGTATCATGCTATTACACAGTAGCTCTAGTAGACCTGAAATGGATAGATATGATAATGTGAAAGAAAGGAACACAGAAAAAAAAAACAAGTCACCGCACCTGGGACTCGAACCCAGAATCTTCGGCTTTCTAATCATGTAGAAGGCCGACGAGTTAACCATTTCTCTAGTGCGGCTCAGCACTAACTGGTGTATGTTGATGTTTTCGTTGCATACTCTGTTGGGTACTTGTGTATATTAAGGAAAGGAAAGGAAGGTACGAGGAAACTTGCTGGGGTAGGAAAACTCTATGTGTTTACTCCACTGATGATACGATTTTACTGCTTACTACGCCATGGTAGATGGTAACTTCCTGCTACTTTATTGTTTTTATTTGTGGTATGTTTTGGGTAGTTGGTCGTTGCAATATGTTTGACTCTTGAGGTGAAGTGTCACCCGCCGAAATTACAGCAGAGTAAGTCACTAGGAGATGTAGAACACCTACTTCATATAAAAAAACATGAATGGCTAAATATCACCTTGTGATAGATGTTTGCGGGTATCCTTCATCGCTAGGGACACCTCCATATACTTCATAGAAGCCTGTGACTGGCCGGGACGTACACAGGGACGAACATGTATCCGAAATCCTCAACATGGATATATATTTCTGAGGGTAAATCGATAGAATGCGTCACCAAAGGAGATGTTGCGAACTTCCAAACCTCCCAACAATAACTTCGAAAGGTCACGCATATTTTACTTTTGCATCATCTTCTGGTAATACTCGCAACAAAACTCTTAGGGTCAAAGTATGATAGACAGTAGCATTCGATGATAATCAATCATTCACAGGGCACCCGCACGCCATATACCAGTTGATAAGAGCTCCCTAAGGTCACATAACAACGGTAGATCCTTCAGCTCTCATACCAACGTCAACACCAAAAATATTTCTCTCTGACATACCAGTTTCGTTCCGAGATACAATACTATACACCGCAATCAAACAACCATCGACCACCTTCCCAGCAACCCCCAGGCCCCAGTAACCTAACATGCCATCAACGCACCACCGAAGCCAACCCCGGAGACAGTGGTGCTTAACGTACGCGCGGTTCATCTAGCAACGACAAACCTGCGAGGCCGTCAATGACCGGCTCACCGCCATCTGCTGGGGACCCTCTGACCCTGGACTCTACCGTGCGCGCCATGGACGACACGATAAGCTAGGCCGGATCTATCTGCGGCAGCTTCCGGACACCCAGCGGGCGGCTCGGCGAGTACGGGGCCGCGGGATGACGTGGGAGAACTGGGACGCGGTTTGGCGGACCGCGCATGCAGGAGAGGGCGCTTATGAATGCGGGATATCTCGTCTGAGGTAACGGAAATGAGCGATTGGGAGACGAGGGTTCGGGGGAACTGGTCAAGCGGGATCTTTGGATGTGGCTCCGGGTTCACCCATTCAGGGGATGGGCAGGGAGCTGCTTAAGGTTATGGGTTCTTAGTAGCTTTGAAGACCTGAATTTTATTTGATCTTCTATAATTCCAATGTAATTAATTAAGCGAGGGACAGCCTCGCTTAGACTTCACATGGTGTACTTCTTTGGTGAATATCTTATTAATGCGCTTAATACCTACAAAGGACGAAGAGTGAGACAGCCCCTTGCCTGTCTCATTCATTAGCACTCAATAGTAGCGTTCGGGTAGTCCTTACGTGACATATGGCTTATGGGATGACATGAGGCTGGGAGGTTGAGATATGGAAGTACAGCAACTAAGACTTCGCAATGGCATGAATACCAACTAAACTCATGTAATTTCCTTCTCGAGAGTAGGTAACATTAGTGACTACGTGATATATGACTCTTGAAGTTAAAGCCTCATAACTGCGTTATTAACCTTCTGATAAGCTGAATTAGTGCGTCACTTAGTACCTATCCCAGACTCATTTTCTTAACTTGCATATAATCAAACGTATTGTAAGCAATTTCTTGAATTTACCTTGCCTGATGGCTATCCAAGATCATGGGCTATACTTCCGTGTAGGAAACCTCTTGAAGCCGGTATTCAACAATGATAGAAGTGTCCACGGGTTGTTAGCCATATGCCCAGTAAAAATAAGAAATGAAGTCAGTAAAAGTGCATAAAAGGCGTTTGAGTTCGCTTGAGAATGCTGAGAGTTGCGATCCTGTAAGCTTTCACATTTGACCTCATTACCGAACACTTCGCTCTGCACTAGTCAACTTCACATCGAATACGATACCGCACACACTTAAACAAAGCGAACATTGGACACCTTACTCCTTCAATCTCAAGGCCGAGGTACCCGAAAATGCCTTCTCGACAGGGAGGTCGACGCAGAAGACAACCTCGGAGACAGCCACCGAGAGAGCCCCTGACGCTCGAGGAATACCAACAGACGATAGCGGAAACCGATGAAGTAAGGGTAAGATTCGCGGATGCTTACGACAGACTCGGGCCCAGGGACTTCCGGCGGGGTATCATAGACACCACCATGCGCAACGAAGCCCGGGGCGTTAACAATAGCATCATAACGCTCGGAGATGAGGTCGCCAACTCCACGTATTTCCAGCGGCGCGCTCAAGGGCTCGAGAGGAGACCGGCAGACTGGATCGAAGTCCGGGGGGCTTGCCGCGAATTACTCGAAGCATTGGTTACGTTGATGCGAATCCAGCAGAGAGCCTTGAGAACGGCTGGACTTGAGAGGTAGGAGGGGACTGGAGAGGCGGGAAATGGAAACAGGACTCGGTGGTAGGAGAGGAACAGGACTCAGGCAGCAGGTGATGCGATGGCGAGAATGGGCTGTATTTGAGATATCTTGCAGTCGTGTCACACGTATAACACTGCGATCTATCACACGCTTAACGCCGCGCCTTGCCACAGCGAAGCGCTGAACAACAGCTCCTCACATCAGGAGCCCCGAAACAAAAAACAACAGCTCCTCAAGAGCCCCCGAAACTACAAGATACGGTAGTCCTAGTTGGAGGGGACACGGAATCATGAACTGCTAGCCCTTGAGGCAGGAAATTGGCTCCTGAAGCCGCATGTACATAGTATTAGCGGACAGCTTGTCACGTCTCGTACCCCCTGGGAGGTCTGGATTAAATCCTCATGACGTTAAACATTATCAATCAAAATCAATCAAACCGCGGGTGGGTGTCCTTGATTCCTTACCTATAGTACGAAGTGAAGTAATACGACTATATTACCTACTTGTCTATTAATAGCGAGTGGCCACCGAGCTCTTTCATTATCTTGGGGTCTTCGTAGGACTACAGCGAGGCCCGCTTAATCCAGGCATCCCGGTCGTGTGTCAGGTGCACGGAGGTTGACATCTTGGTGTTCAGAGAACCAAACAAAAAGCGGCATGGAGAGGCTACAGGATTCCTCCTAGGACTCCCAGTTTGTCTGACTGAATACATGCCTTAAAACACCTGATACTCGTACGTACTACGTAGACGTTGCTTGGAAGAATGCGTTACTTGGGACGTGTAGTTCTTGCACCTATTCGGATGACGTAGCTATTATCTGGAGTAGTACACAGCCGCAGGTCATTTGTTCCCCATGCCATAATCTATCGAGGACTATGTGCACCATACTTGCTCGTCCATCTAGTCGATACCTATAGAAAGCCACTTGGATCCAACAAAAGGTGAAGCTCAGTAAATACTGACCGAAAATATGCCCGGATGAAATAGAAAAGTAGCCCACAGAGGCCTCTTACATCGTCCATGAACCGAGTTCCTTGAACTCCTACGTCACATCCAGCATCAACATCAAACCCACTCCTTCACATAGATCCTTTTTTCGGTAAGTATCACACATCTCCCCCAGCCCCACAAGCACTAGCAACCGGAAATGTCGTACTACTCCCCTACCGCAGCCGAAATGCAAGCGGCCCGGGACAGCGTCTAAATACCGGTTCCATAGAGCGAGCGCCAAGATCCTGGAAGTCTGCCACGATCCCGCCACGGACGCGGAAACCATCGACTCCATCAACGGGGACCTGGAGGGGACCAGCGCCACGCAGGATACCGTATCGGCGTGCCTGAGCCGGCTGATGGTGAGCGCGGCGTGGCAGAAGACGCTGTTCCTTGAACAGCAACCGACGGTCCGGAAGTGGGCGGCGCGTCGGGGCGACTTTGCCACACTCACCAGGATTCTCGACGTGCTGGGAATGCGCTGGGGAGAGTGGGGTTAACGCTGGAGAAGTTTTAAGTAAAAGGAAAGATTTTTTGAAGCGGAAATTATGCGTATGATATCCTTAGTAGAAAAGGAGGGTACCCCGGAACCGTACCGGTGCGGTTCCTCCATAACAATAGCTTTCCCTAAGGCGTGGAATAGTTACATTATTGGAATTAGAGCCGGACCCTTTATATATACCTAAGAACGGTTCCAAATTATGGTATAGATATTTAAAAACTTAAGTCTATGTTACATTTTTTTATATTTATAATTATCTATTAGGTATTTATTTAGGTATAAATATATTTATTTATTTCATTATTTATATACTTAATTTATTATTTTATATGTATATTTATATTGTAATTTAAATCATATATTTATATAATTATAAATTACAGATTTACCACTAAACCATATTCACTTATACACATAAGAAGCAAATATTAGATTGTTTTATATCTTTTTTTTAGGTGGTATAGATGGTATATTTGGTACGCTGGCCTGGCTGGTATGAATCACGATTTCTAATATGAATTACGATTTCTGGTACGAATTATGATAGCTGGTACAATGGTATGGTGGTACAGTGGTATGGTATATAATATCTTGCTTAGTACTTTTGGTATATTTAAAATTGTTGAAATAACTTGATATTTTGCCTGGAATATCTGGTATGTTTGGTATGGCTGGTATGGTGGCATGTTGAAATACTCTTGGCATAGTGAAATGCTCCTGGCATGGTGAAATACTCCTGGCACGTATATAGCTGGCACAAATTAATTTGCTGGTATGGTTTGAAGATTCATGGTATGGTATTATTATTAGGATGGTTCTTTATTTTGTAACCGATAGGGGACGATTCCTCACCTTGTAACCGATAGGGGACCGTCCCGTAATGGTTCCGAGGTATCACCCTTTTCTACTAAGGATATGTCTTGGAAGGTTATGCCTGACTTAGGTACCTAGCTTGTATTATCAAGGGGCTTGGATTTGCTTAGTCCTTCTAGCGAACGAGTCTCTCACTGCTTTAGCAGGCGTTGTTCCATCGGTGTAGAAATGAAATGAAGTAATTAGATGACAAGCTTCACATGAAGATCCTCCGCGGAACTTAAATAGACCTCCGGGTTGTAGATCTTCGAATATGCCTGCAAGTAGTCATGTTACATTGGTACCATAGGCCTAGCTAAGATGCAGGACTTTTATCATCCCTATTAGAACGGGGTTGGTGGGAAATCTCAATATACAATTGAATGCAACCTACCTAAGCTACGACCACATGGGTAGAAGTACCGGTCACAATGTAAATAAGAAAACCCATATATTCGTATTATATATTTTATTTCCTTCGCGGTTGTTGTAGGTCCTAATATTCTTTTCTATTCTTATCATTCCACGTTTTAAAATCTGATCACTCTAACTCACGGGAGTTCGTGCACTCTGACTGGTATTTCTACAGACGTATAAGTCCTTTGGCCCTGACCTTCGTACCCATCGCAAAATAGTGAAGGTAGCCCTCAACGCCTGAGGGTCCATTGATAGTATTACAGTTCCCAGGGAACTAGGCTCATGGCTCAAACATAGTACTGAGAAAACGTGCCATGAGGTATTTACTAAGACTAAGTACAGCTGATCAAGACCATCCCTTGACTAATTGTGGCTAGACCAGAGACTGTCATCAGCTATGGCGTGCTGCTACAAGAGACATAACATGGATATCAAAAATTAGAAAATCACACTTGATCTCTTACTTAGACATCTACCTCCATATAATTAGCACAGTAAGTGCTTCACCGGTATTTTCGTACTGGTTCCACTCCAGGAATAGCTACTACGGGGACAGGCGTACCGTATTTTTAAACAACGAGCAGGACTGAATTCATACCAGGATCAGGTACTGGCTAGAAAATGCGAAGAGACGAATTGACGCTCGAGTCACCGACTTATTCATAGAGTTCATATTGTTTGGATTAATTGAATTTGCTGGAAACTGTCCGATATTGCGTCTTTCTCGGTCGGTTCGTCAGTCACAGACTTTCGATAACTCGTATGGAATCTGTGGCTGCCAATTCCCCAGTGAGTAAATGTTTGGTTTCCACTGCCTGAAAGCCGCCGCTTAACACTGTGATAGTATCGTACCTAAAATCCTTCTAAAAGTCCGAGTGTCGTAGATCATAAGAGCTAACTGGCTCTGTGGATATACTTCGCCTACCGTACGAGAAACCAAACAGATTAAAATAGAAAAACAACTCCGCTGACCATAATTATTATATGAACGACAGAAACAAGGCAGTTCATCAAAATATTGGGTTGCTCGCATCGGATGTACTTATTTGTTAAATATCCGGTGTGTATTCCTTACCCACATCCTAGTCAAGGAACTGATGGCGACAGCAGGGCAGTTCATATCTAGATCAGGTTTCTATTTTAAGAGATATATCACCCATAACTTGGTGCAGATCACCTCAAGTACATACCCGTTCCCCGTTCCCGTCAATGCGATCACTTGCATTGTGTAACCGACTCGTACGGTAATTTAGCTTTTATATCGTCGATACCTTCACCGCCCATATCTGATGATTTGCACGCGATCCCGTATATTAATACCAGACGACGCAATTGTCATGTATAAGTCGTCAAAAAAAGCAACTTACGTCCGATCCTTCGAGCACCTCAGCCTCATGGAGCATTTATCATCCGTTTCAAGCTCGGTGTGTAAGCTATTGTGGAATGTACAATGTAATTGACTTTAGAAAAAGAGATCCTAAACGATAAAATTCATCGATGCTCATTCGTCGAAGAGGCTGGTGATGTGTTATCAGAGGATCACCGCTCGATATGGGTTGCATCTTGCAGGTGTCGGCAGTGGGCTACCAGCTGTTTCGCCTCTTAAAAACAAATTGCTGACAGGACCGTCATAAATTCCTAAATTTATTTCTGACGAGCAATGATATTCGGTAGATCTCGCTTCTTAAATCCTTCGTGCTTGCGGGGTTTGACATAATTGCTTTTTCTAGAATGCATTGCAACCCACGGACACACACACACACACACACCCACACACCCCATTCGCGGGACCGCCCAAATATACGCAATAAAGCGACTGGTCGCACCAATGGGTCGTCCAATATTTCTTATGTATATGAGGTATCTATGTAATATGTAATGTTGTACCAAGTGCATGTGGTCAGTATTCCTCGACTCACATAGCCGCAGGTTGTGCTCGGCCGAAGAAGCTCCTTGCAGCATTTGGTGTCTGGCACAATCTCGCGGCACCGTCAGAACCCCTAGATCCCCCCTAGAATCCATAGAGACCCCTAGATCCATCGATTCGATCATCTCCCAATCCTACCTGATAGATATACTTCCTTACGGACTACGCCGTCGCACATATAATAGGTACTTCCGACCGTGGGCTGCTTTTGCCTTTCGAACACCGTCTATCACTGGCACAGTACGGTGTTGCCCGCCTGGTATGCCGAGAGATATGGGGGGGAGGATATTATTTAGGACGAAGTGACGCAAAGAGCCGTCCCGTCTTTTGCAACCCTCAAACCTCGGGGATAAGGTTAGAGGACTGATTGGTGCAATCGGACGAATCCAGAATGAACTCCATTGAGTTACTTTATGTGTGATATGGTGATTTGGGCTTGCTTACCAGCGTGAGACTCCGCCCCAATCTGACGTCGCACGAATCATCCCCAGGCGTCTCATTCAGGAATCCCAGGGTCTCATCACCCATCTGCTACCCAATCTAGCAACAATGAACAATGTACAGAAAGCTGCAGAGGTGGGGATCTCGTCTCAGCTGAAGCCTCACTGGGCAGTTGGATAGCCGGTCCCGGCAAGTAAGTCGCCGCACCTCTTTCATGTAGGCTGGCAAGGTTAAAAGCGGCCGGTCCGCCCCCCCTCTACAACTTTGGGGGACTTTAGTCTGACCCTTTTTTTTTGGCTTTTTTTTCCCCCGGAAAGGCCTTCTTGAATGGTCAATTAACACCCCAAGCACCAACATGACATCCGTCCTCAGGCTGGCTACCTTGAGTTACGCGATCGCTCTTGTTGATGCCAGCTTCTCGCTCTGGCCCGATCGCGACGCGGGCGGTAATGGCAATGGTTACAATTGGGGTCCGGCCAAACAGACAGCTGGCCTGACCGAAATAGATCCTGTAGGATGGACGCCGAAACCGACTGCGCCGCCGGGGGCCACGCCGTTCGACCTCGACCTCGATCTCGATCTCGACCTTCGGAGGAGGCAGTCGACCACGATTAGCAGCGCTGCTACGTGCGGCTTTCCGGCTGATAATATTAGTGGTAGGTGATTGGCCAATGCATCTATTCACAAACATGCTGGCGAAGAAGAAGCTTTTAACATGTCCGACAGCGCCGGCGATTACTTGCACAAATGGGGAATATTGCCTTGCGATGCAGTGGCAGAGTGTCGCGGGGTGCTGTAGTGAATCGAACCGTCGCGATTGCAGAGTACCGACGACTTGTGTGGAATCATCAACACAAACGGCGACGACGACTCAGACTGATTCTAGAACCCTCGTCTGGTAAGTTAATAGGCCATCCGATCTCTAGATTATTCAACTAAATCCAGAAAGCGATGACCCAGCGAAACCACACTGTGTAACTTATTTATACAATGCGGATTTCTTCGAAAATTTGAATGGATTCAGTTTCTTGGCTTGCGGGAGTAGTGGCGAGGCTGCGTCCAGTACGATCGGGACCACTCCGCCGCCAGGCTGGCTGTCGACGATTCCCGGTTCTGGCCATTCAACAACATCCGGGCCATCTACGACGGGGACCGAACCGACGAATGCGGTGACTATCACCGTGTTTCCCGGCACAAGTTCTTCAGCGTCGTCGACACCGATCGCGGCAGCGACAAGTGGCTCGGGCGTATCGAGAACGGGTGCCATCGTCGGCGGTACGGTCGGTGGTTGTGCCGGGCTCGCACTGATCCTTGCCGCCATTTTCTTTTTCTTGCGCTACCGAAGGAGAAGAGGAGCGGAGGGGAAAGGGATTGAAAGCTCGCCGCCGTATCCCCGACGAAGCTATCCGGCCGCGAGCGTCTACCCGTCCGGCCTACCTGAACCGCAGTACACGTCGGATTTCTACGGGGAACTGCCGCCGCAGATGGCGCAGTCCTCGACTCAACATATGACAGGCTACCCGCCACCGACGACTTTCGAACACGAGCATAATTACGAATCGCACTACGAACCGCATTACGAACCCGTAGCCGTACCTAGGGAAATCCATCGCCCGACGAGGCCGTCTACCTTCGTGCCAGGATCGCCGAAGCCGAACGAGGAGGATATCGTATCGCCTATAACACCTGGAGGCCAGCTCAACTCTGCGGACGACCCCGCGACGTATACGTGGATATCGAATCCGACACCGCCCCCGCAGTCCGAATACTCCCAGTACAGCCCGCCACCCCCTCCGCAGTTTCAATCATACCGCCCGTACCCAGGCACCTAAAACGAATACGGGACTCCTCGAGCGGCGCTCACGACAAGCGCAGCAAAAACTCGTAGAGCGAGACAATTTTTCGATGGACATATACATATGGATTCCCTTTTCCTCTCTACGCTTTACAATGTACATATTGCATACGCATTTTTCTATTACTGCAGCTTTGGGTCTCTGGGCGTTTTCCGGCGGTACGTAACCAATTATATGATACCTGTTGATTTTTTATACGGAAATTTTAGGAAGGGGAAACAAAGCGTCGGAGGAAAAAAAAAAAAGCTCTTTCAAGCCTTTCGGGCGGGAATAGAATGTTTAATGAGTTGGATGAGTTGGATGAGTTTACGACCATTGTGTCGATTGTACGGGACTTTTTTTCTTACAGTTCCAAAATGTGGCATACCGGTTGTGGGGATTTTGTTCAACAGATCAGAATTTTGGGCGTCTCATATTTTTCTACACACCCAGATACCTACTGAAAATATCTTCCAAGGGGGGTAATATCTTCTAGTGCTGACTTCGTTTTCGGCTCGAACGACGCTAGCTGATACTAATGCAATAACAAAACCACATTAATAATAAGCGTCCAATTACGGTGGCATTTTTACTAGGTTAAGAGCTTCACCGCATCTATGCGTGTGTTGAGCGACCTATCACTTTGTATGACAACTATGAAACGAGCTAAGAATTATGGGTATAATACCTTATATCGTGGGGTTGCTCGATCGACGCTATTCGGGATAGCGTGTGGGGAAGCCGGGGGCCTGCGGTAATACTAACTCCATGCCTCGGTTCTCATTCCGCCGACTCGGGGGGGGGCACGTATAAGTAGAATTCCGTGACACCATGATGTACCGATATAGGTATAATTACTCTCTGTACAGAATCAGCACCTTGGAAGGAGTATTACAGATCAATTATACCCCAGCGTAGCTTAGAATAGTCAGTGTCTTGAAATTTATAGCTCTCCTTTATCAGGGAGCAAACTAGATAAGATAATGGTCGAAAAGGACCCGGAGCCGCGGTCTATAGACATAGAAGAACTATCCCGCCATCGCTCCCTAACCGACCTCTGGCTCGTCATCGACGGCACAGTCTGGGACTTCACCCACTTCGCCCCCGACCACCCCGGCGGCGCCGCCATCATCGCCCAGCACGCCGGCCGCGACGCCTCCGCCGCGTACAACGAGGTGCACTCGCCGAGCCTCGTCGAGTCCGTCTTACCAGCCTCCAGCCGCGTCGGTATCTTAGACCGGTCCACCGTAACCGAGGAATGGGCCAAGCAACCACCACCGCGCGCCCGCGGTCCGCCCCGGAAGAAGAAGAAGCAGGAGAAGAAGCCGCCGCTGGAGGACCTCATCAACGCGCGCGACTTCGAGATCGCGGCCGAGGCTAGCTTCGCGCCCAAGGCGTGGGCGTTCGTGTCGTCGGCCGCGACGGACTGTCTAACCAAGGAGCGGAACGCGTCGGCGTATCGGGACATCGCGCTGCGGCCGCGGGTGCTGCGGGACGTGAGTACCGTGGATATCAGTACGGCGGTGTTAGGGCACGAGGTCGGGGCGCCGATATTCTGCGCGCCGACGTCGATGGGCAAGATATTCCACCCGCAGGGGGAGCGCGAGCTAGGGCGCGGGTGTCAGCGCCTTGGCATCCCGCAGTGCGTGTCGACGAGCTGTTCGTTTTCTTTGCCGGAGGTTATGGATGCCGTGGAGGAGGAATGGAAGGGGCTGGCTTCGGATACGTCCGTCGTGCCTGTTTTCTTCCAGTTGTATGTAGATAAGGATCGGAAAAAGTCGGAGCGTCTACTGCGCATGGTTAAAGAACGTGGAGTTAAGGCTATATTCCTGACCATTGATGCTCCTGTTATTGGAAAACGGGAGGCTGACGAGAGGATCAAGTCTAATGAGAGCTTGCAGGCGCCTATGTCGGGGGCTTCGGCCAAGAACGACAAAAAGGGGGGAGCGCTGGGTCGGCTCATGGGCAGCTATATCGACGCCTCGATGACATGGGAAGATATCGCCTGGCTAAGAAAAACCGTGCCTGGATTACCGATCGTGTTGAAGGGTATCCAGACGTCCATGGACGCCGTGAAGGCTATGGAGGTCGGCGTTGACGCTATTTATATCACGAACCACGGTGGTAGGAGCCTTGATACTGCCCCAGCAACAATACTGGTGCTTCTTGAGCTCCAAAAGAACTGTCCCCAGATCTTTGACAAGATGGAGGTGTACATCGACGGCGGCATAACGAGAGGCACGGATATCTTCAAGGCGCTGTGTCTAGGCGCAAGGGCGGTGGGTATTGGTCGAGGGTTCTTATTTGCGTTGAACTATGGAAAGGAGGGCATTGAGCAGTTTGTCAACAGTAAGTACACTCTCTAATATCTAGCCAAATACCTAGGGCAGAGGAAAGGGACATATGCTAACCGTGGTCAACACGAAGTCCTCACAGATGAGTTGGTGACTACAATGCAGATGTGTGGCATCACCAGCCTTGATCAAGTTCATCCAGGACTGCTACACACGGGAGCTGTCGACCATTTAATTCCTGGATCAGAAGAGCATCCCTATGCAAGATGGAGACCGAAGCCAAGGAGTAGGTTGTGAGAAAAGGGGCTAGTTGGAAACTACAAGATCTGTAAATACCTCCACAATACCTGATCTACCTACAGGCAGGGAAGTTGTATATCAACAATGCCCTTGTAGGTACCCAGGTACCTATCTGCTGTGGCCATCTCTTATCTCTTAGGGTGGTTGCCCTGGACATCTCTGTGCACCTGGACAATTCCCTTGCCAGTTGCAAAGCACATGACTTGGGCAAATCTTTAATTCTTGTATCCGACATTTAAATCTTGTATCCGAGTTTTAAATTCATCTTTCCAATACTTCCCTCTTGCAACCTCGCTAAGCACAAGCGCCCCCACACCAAATTTAGCGAGTAGCTAATCAGACACGACAACAAGGTTGGCGATAAGTACGAGAGGCAGTTGTACTCTTTAAAAGCGGTAAGCATGCAAGCCAAATTTTCAAAACAAGACTCATTGTCATGCACATACCCCTGCACGTCCCAATTCCTTCCGCCGTCAACCCAATTTCCAACTTCTTTCTTGCAGTTCACCACCACGCACCGCAACCCATTGTATTGCATCGCGTCGCGTTCATATCGGCTTCGCATTACTTCACACCCCTGTTCTCTTCTTCTCACGCCCCTAAATACTTGCAACCATGTCTGACGGGTACTGGGTGCTGCCCGAGGATTACTTCCTCCCCGCCGATTTCTTCGAGCGGAACACTAACACTGGCGCTGTCCCGGCTGTAGGCGATACAGCAGGCGAGACGTCGAAGGTCCCCCAGGGCATCCTTCGAACTAAGAACTCGAGCACGCAGCCCACGGGCCCCAAGAAGACCGTCGTGGTCTTGAGCCCCAGCAGCGAGGCCGCTTCTCTCGACGTCGAGGTCGGTAGCGATCCCGGAGCCAACCTCCTACAGGAACAGCAGTACGCGCAGCGACAGTTCCAGCAGCCTGTTGAGAAGCCCCAGGACAAGGAAGTCAAAGAGACCGCGAAGAGTGCCGACCTCACTAACAACATGGCTGACGGAGGTCTCTGGGCTGGCTTCGCCACTTGGAAGGATTACGATAACCAGTGGTCCTACAATGAGGATGCCATTCTTATAGACATGCGCAATGACGGTTCCTCGTAAGTTTTTTTTTTCGTTTTGTCTTTTCTTCCTATTATTCACTCGATACTCTTCCCCATTTCGCCTCCCCCCCCCCCTCAATCTTCTTCCTGGTCAGATGAAAGGGCACAAATGAATTTCTTTCTAACACGTCCCATAGCTGGAAGGAGATCGACTTGGTCTTTCGCCGTGGCAAGCGAGACCTCAAGACTCGATACACTTATCTAGCGGAGTACAAGAACGACAAGGCCAAGGACAAGGCCCAGGCCAAGGCGGACAAGGCCAAGGCCAAGGCGGACAAGGCTAAGGCCAAGGCCGAGGGCAAGAAGACGGTAGCCCAGGACGGCACTGCCGCTCAGTCCGGATCCTCCGAGCCGGCCACGTCCACCGCCGCGCCCGCGCACCCCCAGCAGAACTGGGGCTGGGGCATCGCCCCCGGCGTCAACCGCCTCTTACTCAAGCGCTGGTCCGAGATGTACACGGACCAGAAGCCCGTCGCCGCGGACAACCACTTCAGCGTCGTCGACTGCGAGGCCCTGTCCCTTCTCGAGGTAAGTCCCAAGCCTTAAGCCCCATGAATATGCATCAATGTTACAGCTCCCTATCACTTAGATACTTTCTTGCTAATACATATTAAAAAAAAATAGTGTCGCTACCGCCAGGACATGTGGCTATACATCCAAGCCGACTTCCAGAATCTGACGGGTCGCATGGTCGACGCCGAGATCCTGAAGTACAAGTTTGAGTCCAGTCAGGTGGATTCCGACGACGACGAGGAAGACGACGACAGTGAGGAGGGTGACGATTCGGCTTACGAGTCCGAATCTCAGAGCACTGACGACGACGACGCGAGCTCCGATGATGATGATGATGATGATGATGATGATGATGATAGCGACGACGACGAGGACGAGTCGGACGACAGCAGTGACGACGATACCGTGGTCCAGTGATGGGCCGTGGCTTCGGCACTGTTGGGTTCTTTTGTTCCGGTGGTTTCTACTCTACGTCAAGAGGTGCAGCTTCTTTCGGTCGGCTTTCTCTAGCCTAGCCTGAGAAGCTTACCAGGTACCTAACTTACAACATTTCACGATGATTCGTTGCGCCTTTCGATAGGAGTGGTTACTATTTGCAGCAGGCCCGTTCGGGAGAGTTTGGGGAGTTTACGGAGGTCCAATTTGGACGGTTTATGCATTTCCTCTGGTTAATGGGCACCTTATGGTTAACTGACCGTTGGTTATGTGTTTTCTAAAGCACATACCTTGGTCGGCTACCTAGGTAGACAGTTCGTAGTAAAGAATCCCAGAGAAGTTTCTCATAAAAAGCTCCAGCTTTACGAATTCATCGTGCTAGGGACTAAACCTAAATAACCATTTGATTTGCACACTATTCCTCGATGTCGTAGATGCGAACTGCGAAGGTAGAAAGGTAAAGGTATGATAGCAAGTAGCCACCTTCGCTCCTTACTGATTATTCGGCTGTCTGAATAGATAGATCCCCTTTTATAACAGTGTAATTTATACTGCCCAACCAAAGCAAGTGATCAAATATCCAAGGTGCAGGTATCAAATGTATAAGCAGTCTATATCCAGTGTATCGTATTTATGCTCTATGTGTGTATGGTAAAGCGCCTAGGTATGCAAAGGATCTGTTCCGTCGGTCTATACCGAATCAACCAATCTAACCATGCCGTGCCCCCCAGAGCGCCGATGCTGCCATATCCCGTGTATCTCAAACGCAAGCCAAACCAAATTTATAATCTCCAGTCTTCCGACTCTACCAGGTAGGTAAAATGTAGGTACCTAGGTAAGTAAGTACCTACGCGAACAGCAAATCAAGTGAACCTCATAGCCCCCTTGCTATTGCTCTTACCGCTACTCTTCCCACCGTTCTCCCCTCTCACCTCCTTTCCCCCCTCCCTACCCGTCGTCTCCCCCTCCCCGCGCGCCGCCGGCGTACTCGCCACCAGCGCCGCCAGCCTTCTCCTCTTCTCCTTCTCCACGACCACGCTATCTCTGCTCCTCAAACTCAACGTCCGCACCCCCCGCGTCTCCTCCTCGGTCCCGCACACCTCGTCCAGCTCCGCGACGGCGCGTATCATATATTCAAAGATCAGCTGGGCTTCCTGTACAATATCCTCGCGTTCCTTGGTCGACAGCAAGTTGCCGGCGCTCGTATCCGACGTCGCCTCCGCGAGCCGCGCCTTGAACGTCTGCTTGAGGTCCTCGCCGTCGCTGGGGGTGGCGAAGCGGAAGAAGGCGAGGGGGTGTTCTCGTTGTTGTTGTTGTTGTTGTTGTTGTTGGGGGAGGGGTTGGTTTACGTCTCCGTTTTGTAGCTGGTCGTGGTGATTCGGTTGATGATGATGATGCTGTGGCTGGTTCCGAGCTCGAGCTGCCTGAGCTTGCTCCTTGCCCTTATCCTTATCCTTACCCGCGCTCGCGCCCATACCGATACCCCCCAGCCCGACCTGATTCGCCAGCCACGGGCCTAACATCGCAACGCCCAAGCCAGTAGCCTTCGCTGCTGCTGCATCCACATCAGACTCAACCGGCTGCTCCTCCTCCTCCCCCGACGAGGAAGAACCGCCACCAGTATAGGTAGTAGCCGCAAGCGGCGTCCAAAACGGCGACCCCGCATCCACGCGCTCGAGCGACGCTCGGATAAAGCGGCCGCCCGAGAACAGCGCCATGTACAGGACCCAGGCGTACGCGAGCAGCACGTGGGGGCGGGCCGTCACCGCTTTACGGATGTGCGCGACGAATTCTGTGAGAAGCGGCGACTCGCCGGCGGTCGCGATCTCGTCGAGCTGCTCGGCGAGCACCGCGTCGGACCAGCCGGTGAGGGCGGAGAGGTCCTGCCGCAGCGCGGAGGCGCGGAGCATCTTGTCGGAGCGTAGTTGGAAGAGGAGGAGGTGGATGCGGGAGCAGGCCGTGGGGGGTGAGTCCGAGTCTGAGTCTTCTGAGGTATCCTTGTCCTTGTCCTTGTCCTTGTCCTTGTCCTCCGATGGTTTGTCCGAGAGGGACTTCTTCCCGGCGGCGGAAGGAGAAGGAGGAGGCGAAGGAGGCTCGCCGCGGGGCGTGTCGACGGGGTCCGCGTCTAAGATAGCCTGCCACAGCGACTCGAAGGTGCTGTAGATGGGCGTGATGTGCAGCAGCCCCTGCACGTAGTTGGACGCGTCGTCGGCCTGGGGAGGGAGGGCCAGGCGAAGCCGCATGATGATGAGCTTGTTGAGCTTGGTGTGGACGGAGCGGGTGGCCACGTTGATGGCGGTGCCTATGGAGCGGTCTACGGGGGCGGGGCCGGCGACGGCGGTATCTTCAGTCTTGGAAGGCATCTTGCTCCGTGTTTTCCTTTTTAAGGGACCAGGTGTTGCCTAGGAGTTCAAGGTCCGGGGATGTCGTTGAGGTTATTGATGATGAGGATGATGATTAGGAAAAGAAAAGAAGCAAAGGTAATCTAGGAGATGCCGTGATATAGGAAAAGAGAAAAAGAGTGCGCCTTGGGCATATAATTCATAGGATGAAATGAAAATAATAAGATAACCCTATGCAAGCTACCTAAGGTAGGTGAGTGACGAAGGGAGGCAGCTCAGTTAGTAAATGAGTGAACAAGCAGGTGACTGGGTCAGAGCCGAAGCCAACAGTCCTTTCCTCAGCAAATAAGTAGTCATCCAATGTATGACCTGTCTAATGTCTCGCGTCAAACGGGACGGGTAGGAACAGTTCTGACAGAATGCTGCTTGGTCTTGTTTGAAAACGAAGGTGAGAGTAACCCCCGAAAACAACAAGAGACAAGAGCCGGCCACGCGCCTTACACGCTTATGGCTTATGAGGCAAAGCTTTGTTCCTGCTTCCGTCCCAACACGTGGTACCTCAAGGTAGTATAAAAAAGCGCAGATGATTTTTAGTCAAGGGGAAGCCCAACCCAAGCATGAGGCTCTGCTGGTGAGCACGTGGGTATACGTCCTTGGGTAAACTTGAGACCTGACGATGGAAACGAAGGCATTCGGTAGCGCCCGTCTATCTTGATGAAGATATTAGTTGCGCAAACGCCAAGCAACGCCCGTCCCCCGTACCTCCAAGGAGCACGCGCGAAACAAGCAACACCTTTTTATGAGAATTCTGCTGTTAACTCGGTTTGCCGCGCAAGCCAATGGGGATGATCTCGGTCTTTACTCAAACCTAAACCATGCAGTTGGTTTTCACCGAGAGTAGAGATGCACCTTATTTTCTCCCAGCGTTCAGGCTGGTACGCCACCGAACCCCATGACTTGGTTTCGTCCATTTCTCTGGGTTAGTTTCACGTGGGCAAGGGACTGATGTCATCCGCCATACTACCGTATATATTGATGGCGGACTAGTGCTCCTTGTGGTCTAGTTAGCCAGGTATCTGCCTGATTAAATCCACAGGGCTGAGTCATTGTAAGCGGTCCAGAATCTAGAATCGCGGGTGACTACCTAAGGTAGAACTGAGACATGAGTTCCCGTATGATTGCCATATTTAATATGGCATACTGTACGTTACCTAACTCAGCCGCCAAGTAATGCGGTGACTCGGTAGGTGTGATCTACCACAAACCGGTTACCGGCCAAGTTCTCCGATCTAATCTAATCTAATCCATCGGTCACATTGGCAGCAATCAATCTAAAATCCCATCTACCTGGTCCAGGTGTGTAGGTAGGTACCTACATAAGGTAGTTAGCAAATCACGATATAGTATTGTCATAGGTATACGACAAGGGTACCCATACCTCATGCTGTCATGTCCCGCGTCCGTGTAGCGACGTTTGGTAAACCAGAAGGGTAGGCTTCCATGCCAGTAGGTAGGCTCCTATGTAAGTAGCTCCGTTAGGTATGTAGGTTATACAAGTATGGCTGTTCTCCCTTATATAAACAATACAGTGCTAGACACCAGTCCTACGGCCATATTTATGTCAGGCAGCCCTTTCATACATGCAACCAGCCCCCCCAGACCCGAGACCCGAGACCTTTACCTTGACGCCGAGTTGCCCATTCTATCCAAAACCAAACATGAGTTCCTAAAGAAACAAGAGATAAATGAAGGCTATGGCTCTGCCAGTCTAGACCCCCTATCCGGATTACTCTTGGCCCCGTCTTCGTCCTCGTGGCTCTCGTGGTTGATGAAAATGAACGATAGAAGCACGATCGCCGCGCCGATCCAGTAAACAAAGCTGGAATACTGCGCGTACTGGATCATCTCGCCGATCAGGGACAGCGGGATCGTCAGAGACAGACCGACGGTGACGACCAACGGAGTCGTCAACAACATGGCGTAGGCCCAGGAGATGTCGGATATGAAGGAGGATATCGAATTAAGCATGATGATTGCCCAGATATTGCCGCTAGGTGGCAGTTCGAACTAAATTTCAAAAAGTCAGCACTATTCCCGGCAGACTGTAAAATCTTGACTCAGTTAAATCACCTACCGGTTCGATCCCCGTAAAATGCAATATTACGAACAGCGGCCACAGGAATAGCACGTTGAACACGCCCACGAGACCGAAGAACAGCGGCATGTTGATCCTGTCCTCGTTGCCGATGCGCACCTTCATGACGACGACGTACAGGCCGTAGACGACGGCGCTGAACAGGGCCATGGCGTCGCCGATGGCGATCTGCCGCTGGCTCTTATGAGGAAAGTTCCCGCGGTTGTCGTCGTTGTCGGCGCCCGACAGGTCGACCGTCGATATCAGGACGATGCCGGCGAGCGACGCCAGGACGCCGACGAGCTTGCGCACCGAAAAAGGTTCGATGCGCATCACGGCGCAGAAGACGAGCGTCCACACGCTGCTCGTCGACGTCAGGATCGTCACGCTGCCCACGCTCGTGTACTCGAGGCACGCCGACGCGAAGTAGTTGCCGAGAAACCAGATCATGCAGAACTCGAGGCTGAACTTGGCCGTCTCCAGAAACGTCAGCCGGTCCGCCGGCGGCTTCGGGAGGTCCGCCGCCTCCAGGCTGCCCTCGTCGTCTACTAGTAGTCGTTCCCCCGCCGTGATATCGTCTTCCTCTTGCGCCTTGAGCGCTCCCGCTCCTCCCCCGCGGTACTTCGTCCTCCATTCTTGAATGGCCTGGTTCTTGACGCGCGAAAAGCCTCCGTTCTGTATCATGTATTTTATGGATATCGGTATCATGGAAAGTGCAAACATGGACGTATTGATGTACACGAGGAAGAAAGGTTTGTCGTATGTATGGTCGGAAAATATGTACTAGCACAGCATCACGTCAGTCCCGAGCTGGAAGGAAGGAGAGGTTCTACGCCTGCTCGTAGGATAGGTAGGATAGGTACTCACGCTGGCGAGGAAATTCGATGCCGTCCATAAGAACACGGTAACAAGTAGGAGACTGATCCCCAGCGTTCTTCTTGCCACGTTCCATGTCCCGCCCTTTGGTCGTAAATTCGGTATGCTGCCCCAAGACATGGATGAACCCGTCATATGTTCCGAGGGAGCAAGATGCTCTGACAACCTGCGTGGCGGGGCGTCATATTCCGCCTGGCTTTCCCTCGCGAATGTAGATTCCGGCGACGGCACCGACATGTCGAGGAAACGTGGCGGACGTGGCCGATAGGGATAGGATTATTTGCGAATCCCTCCCGGGCGTAAAGACGGTCTCGGTCTCGTGAGACGAAAGCATCTATTGGCGTAATGTAGCGAGCGAAAAAAACAAGCAATATCGATTAATTGATCAAGTCCGAGGATTAGGGACCGCAAGAGATATTATTGATAGTACACCCGCCCGACAATAGGACGAAAGACAGAAAATGAATGTGTCCCTTCGAAAACAGAAAACAAATGCTGAAACAAAATCGCTGCATCTTCTAGGTTAAAGGATCGATTTCGTTGTTGCCGCGCCATCGGCGAATTCAGACGCCGAGTTCTTCTGAAACCCCCTGGCTCTTACGTAGCGATTTACAGTACCCCCAGTACCCCAAGGACCCAGACATCTGGGATATTTATTGATTACCTCGTAATTGAATGCCTATTATTCGAGATACGCATTCATATCAGATGACTTTACAAGTACAGAGTGGCATATCTCATCTATTCGGGCAACACCATATAATCACAAATCGGTACATGGGTAGATGATACCTAAGCACATGCATTTCACAGCATAGATAATAAACGGCTGGCTAGCTTTGGTACTGATTCCTACGTGACTGAGACACTCTGAGATGCATTGATATGTAAAGAGCCCTCGAGCGGTATAACCCTAACAAGACGCCAAAAGACTCAAGGTTCAGTCCCGTACCAACGGGACTAACGAAATACAATGCATCGACTTCTACACACGACGTGACCCTTGAATATCACTGCCTCCAAATCCGTGGCTTATTCCTGTTTCGGAGGACATCTGAGATTCATGAAAAACTCCGATTAATGAGGCGAACGATGGTTGAGAAGGGCTCAATTGAGCCGCGAGGAATTATGGTCTAATCGGTTCGGTGGAATGAACCGTCGTACTGTCGAGACGATACGAGGATTGATGAAGAGCTGGAAGTGTCAAGTCGGATAACTCTTAGCATGCGCATCCATCGCGGTCGTTCTCGATGTGAATGTTGATGGGATCTTGGAAGTCTCCGCTGAACTCCTCCGACTCTTCCTGAGCCAGCGCATTCCGTGCAATGACTATGGATGCAAATTAGAAGAGCTGCTTTATGCTTTATAGAGGAAAGGGGGGGGGGGGGGGGGGGGTAAAATTGTTCATTGG
>MU376177.1:289649-360670 GCA_022495205.1 Hypoxylon sp. FL1150
ACCCCCCCGCGCTAAAATTGTACCTTCGAATGCCTGCTCGACGTTGACGGCCTCCTTTGCACTCGTCTCGAAGTAGGGAATGTCGCCCTTGGAGTGGCAGAAAGTAGCTGCTCTCTTACTCGATATCTGTATATCGTGAGTTCGGGTTCTACTAAGATTGTAGGTATTGGTCACTTACTACTCGCTTGCTCTCCTCAACATCGATCTTGTTTCCAAGCACAACCTTGACCGCCTCGTTAGCACGTATTCAATGTTGACAGAGTGGTGAGTGGTGCTCCTTACGAAAGGAAAGTTCTCGGGGTCTCGCGGAGAGGCCTGGATTAAGAACTCGTCTCTCCAGCTATCCAGTGCATCGAAGCTCTTGGAGTTGTTGACATCGAACACCAGCACGCAACAATCGGCACCTCGGTAGAAGGCAACACCTAGGGACTGGAATCGCTCCTGACCCGCTGTATCCCAGAGCTATTTCTTGTCAGTCGTTCCTCTTTGACCAACTGCCATCGACTGTCATCTCGTACCTGCATCGTAACCTGTCGGTCGTCGACAAGGACCTCTCGAGTCAGGAAATCGGCACCGATCGTGGCTTTGTAGCTGGCACTGAATTTTTTATTGACCTAGGAAGGATATGGTATCAGCTTCGGAGCAGAGGGAGGGATAGCCATGGAGGCTGTTCAAATGGTTATGGCCAACCGAAACGTACATATTGGTTCATCAAACTGGTCTTGCCCACACCGCTGTCGCCGAGAATAATGACCTAAATACAAAGTATTAGCATCCAGTGTATTCCTATGCACCAAGCCACAAGGGATTCTTTGTTCGGGTAGTATCCATCATACCTTCAAGAGAACCTTCTTCCTAGAAGCCATGATGGAGATCAAGCCTAGCGGCGCTAGGTAAACAGTCTCGACACGAAAGGTTCTTGTATCTTGACGAAAGGGTTAGCCGAAAGCCACCGATTGATGTGCCGGCCTCTGAGTACTGAGTATCGCACCTAAGCAGGTAACCAAAGTTGCGACGTTCGTTGCTGGTGAATCGTGAATCTCCGACTGTGTTGTTGCAGGTAGCTGTAGTGGTAGTTGTTTGAAAGAGGGCCCAGGTTACAGTTGATAGTCTGGCGGTTTGGCGCTGGTCAAGACCTGAGCTGATAGGACAAGGTACCCTTTCTGATTGGTCAGGAGCTGATAAGGTGCTGAGACTCGGACCCTCAAACCTTGCTAAGACACGCTAAGACAGCTGTTGGTGAGCACGAGATCACCCGCAAATTGACGATTCCGGGGGGCTACCGGGGGCCACATTCCCCCATCACTTCCGAAGCCAGTTGATCGAGAAGCTCGTTTTTCCATTCGAGATATGCATTTTGATTCAACCGCATTCTGTTAGGTACCTTGACTGATTTTGGCCTAACCAACACCTGAAAATATACCTTCCAATGCAATCATTGCAACTCTTCATTTAAGGTAGGCGGGCGTTTTGGTCATATCGAATCGGATATCCTAAATCTTCAATCGACGAGTTTCATGCTAAAGTACTCCCTCGTACATACATAAGGTAGACTTAAGCAAATGAAATCTAGGTACTTAATATGTTAGGCAGGAGTTCTCGTAATTCCCTTCGCCGAGGTATCTTTTCTCATTGCTTCACAAGTAACAAACATGGCCCTTTAGATATGAGATGATCATACCATGTACAAGGGCTGAATTCTTATCACTTGACATTCGGATATGAACGCTTGACATTCGGATATGAACGCTTGACATTCGGATATGAACGCTGTCATAGGATACCAAGTTTTACCCATTCCTCAACCAAGTTCATAACGAAGGGCCCAAACGAGTGTGGTAAGGGAAATTTAGATGATATGGCACTTTAAGTCTCTAATATGAGCTGAAGTTACCGAGAGTCATCTACCGATCCGAGAAGAGACATGTCGGTAGACGACCGGCCCCACACCCCGGGTGGTGTTCCGATGGAATATACAGCGAAGATGGGCGGTTTAAGCACGCCTAGCTAAGGGGTATGTTCGCATAGCACGTGCTAAGGATCATTTATTGGGTTGTCTCAGAGATTGAAATGATAGAGCTTGGGGTTATCTGCCAGTTACTATCAACACCCTTCTTAACTGTATGCCATGTAGCAAATTTCAAGAGCACGTTCAAGATCATGTACGGTTTGCCTTTAACTAATATTAGTAGATAACTGCCTTTTTTTTTTTTTTTTTTTAATTTTTTTTTTTATTTATTTTTTTTGGTTTCGATTGATACCTAGGTAAGTTTCATTACGTCTTAAACAGGTATTGTATATAGGAGCCTATTCCCAAACCCTTGCCACAATGAGCCCGAGCAAAAGTAATATATTGCAAGCGGCAATAAGAGAAACCAAGACTCTTGAATAAGATCTGATCTACAGCCTAGGTGCATAAGAGCCTCCATTTCTACCGTCGTTTGTACGCATGTAGATGAGATCAGAGATCTCGTAGGTGGACAGGGGAAACTGCCCTTGTCATGATGTCATAATTCATCATGTCCATATTAGCATCACTGCTATGAGCTTTTGAGCTGCTCAAACTACTTACATTACCAAAAAGCTATTTCTCTCTACCTACAGAACATTACCTTTTTACCAGCTACTATTTTCCAATTAATAGACTTCATAAGAAAGTAATTCTCAACCTCAGTTCACAATGGTAGCTATTCGTCTCACAAACTCCCTGACCGCGCTGCGGGCCACCCGCACCCGTGCCGCTCCCCAAGCCTACCGCTCCTTCGCCACATCTCCCCGCCACTTCCTCGCGCAGGGCTACGGCGACGGCAAAGGCGACCCAGCCGCCGATGACCCGCAGAACCAGCCGCCGTCGAGCGGCGCCCAGCAGTCGGCCGAGCACCCCGGTCCTCCGCCTCCCGACGTCGGCAAGGGCACGGGCGGCGGGCCGACGAAGGCCGGCCTCAATGAGAGCATGAACAAAGCCGCCGAGAAAGAATCGGGAGGAAAGTCGCCCGAGAGCGCGAGCGCGCAGTCCGGGGGGTCGCGGTCCAAGGAGGCGACGGAGACGGGGAAGAGCCCGACGGGCGGGTCCATCGCCGACACGGCTAGCCAGAACGGAGGTGAGGCGCTGAAGGGGCCCCAGGGGAAGGGCACGCCCAGCCCTAAGATCCACAATCAGTCCGTCCCCGGTGCCAAGCAGGGCTTGAGTGACGAGCAGAAGCAGGAAGTCGAGCGGCATAATCAGGACTTCGATAAGCGGCACGACCGCGCGCCGGCCGCGGAGGACGATAAGGTCGACTCCAAGTTCTGGAAGGGGACGTGAGTACCAAGCCCTGCTGTTTCTGCGTTACTCTATCGAGCGTGTTTTTGAAATTAAAGAATGGCCTTGCTAACTTGTTATGGTGGATAGGGGAGAGTTGAAACAAGGGCAGGATAAGGATGGTTGGAATGCCTAGTTGGTGGCTCTAAGTGTTATCTGCCGAAGTTAGTCGAATGGGAGGAAATAGACGATGCATTCTTATGCAGAGCTGTACAGCCACTGTATCATAATGGGGGAAGGGATTACTCTTGAAAATTTGATTATACAAGAAAATAGGCATATTAACATTAAAGATACCGGTGCTAAAAAAGCATCGATTCTTGGGTTATCCGTGGCAGCCTCCCTAAGAAGATATATGTTCGTTAAATGGTGGTTCAATGCCTGCCATTAACCCCTGGACACACCCCAGACCTGGGCGTCTTCCAGCCCTACGGCCCCTAATTTAAACTTCCGACAAGCTTAGGTTAGAGCATTCCCCAGCTTCCCATCTACCACACTCAACGCAACCATCCATCCCAACCCAACCAGGACGATGCGGATGCGACCTCAATGGAAAACATCAGACCGCTAACCCCACAGAACCGATGGCGGACGAGCACCTGCTTCACCGGATCCACGGGCTCGCGGACCTGGACCTCGCCGCGCTCCTGTGCCTCGTCGGCCGCGAGCACTGCATCATCAGCACCAGCACCGCGCCCGGCGACCTCGACGCCCTGACCGAAGAGCTCCGTCTCGTCGCCCTCCAGACCTTCGGCCTGCAGCCAGCCGTCGTCGACTGCACCCCGCACACCACGCTCGACGATCTCGCCGCCTCCATCCTGCTTCCTCCTCCTCCTTCTCCGACACCACCCACCGCTACCAAGGCCCCTTCGCAGTCGCTCTCGCCGGGGGGCGTCCTGGCCACGCCGCGCTCTGCTTCGTCGACTTCTGTTTCGCCGTCTCTGAGACTCCGTGGGACCGAGGGGTCGTCGTCGTATTTCCACCCGCGTCGTGGAAGTTACGGTAACAGTACTAGTAACAATGCGCTCACGCCGGCGATTGGGACAACACAGCAGCAGCCGCGCATCGCCAACGTGATTCTCGCCCGGAACCTCGACCGCGCACCAAAAGACGTACAGATCCAGTGCCTAGAACTCCTACGAACGCGACGCATCCTAACACGAACCAGCGTGCAGCCGGCGCCCAAGCAATTCCTTTTCGTAGCCGTGCTAGGATCGACCGCCAGTGCCAGTGGAGGAACGGGACTAGTCTCGCACCTAAATGACTACTTCTACGTATCGCACTATCACGACCCCGAAGACGGCTTCGCGCACCTAGTAGAAGAAGAAGAAGAAGAAGAAGATACCGAGGAGCAAGGGTCCATACCCAGATACGCCAGAGACGAGGGCGAAACAGCCAGCCTAGACAGCGCGTCGAGCGTCGTCCGCCGCAGCACCGTCGAGATGCCCAGCGACGACGGCTCGAGTTCCATCTCGACGACCACCACCACGCCCATATCCGTCAGCGAGACGGACATCGCGCTCCTCGCGCAGCTAGCGCGGCAGGTGGACGTCGACATCGAGGTGCTGCGGTACCAGATGAACATCGTTTCTTTCTTACGCATGCACCGGGCGGTGGCCCCCGGCGGCGGCAGCGCGACTTCGTTAGCGACGAAGCACTTCGCGCAGCTGACGAGGGGCCTGGCCGCGGTGCACGGGTTGAGCTACGTGACGCCGTCGCTGGTCGGGCTCGCCGCGAGGAAGATATACCCGCACCGGATCCGGATCGCGGCGCCCGAGCGGGAGAGGAGCATGCAGTGGGGCAGCAGCAGGGCGGCCGTCGAGGCGTTGCTGGAGAACGTAGGGCCCGAGGACGTTATAGAGGATGTGCTGGGCGAGGTGATGGCGCCGCTATGAAGAGTTATGATACCCCCAGATTACAGATAGCAGATCAAACAACACATTATATCACTATAAGAAAAAGCATACAGATAATAAGGAATCCAAATCTTGATTAAGTCACACTGTTTTTATTCGTGATATCTCGTACCTTTTCCGTTCTACCCCTCAGGTACCTAACCTCTGCCTGCTTCCTGCATCGTCGAAGACGGCCGGGGGATAAAAGCCATACACATACACATCACTTTTACAGGTATCATGCCCTGAATAAGGGAAAAAAAACGCCAACCTCGTGGGGCATGTTATAACCCATTCGTCCACACCGTATGCCGTGTGCCTTCCTCATTAAGTAGGTAATCTATGGCGTCTATAGTAATGTCCTTTGCTCTCTTGGCAAGTCGACACTCATTCGCAATTAGTAGGTCTGGCTAACCTTACAGGTCCAGCCGGAGTTCTTTGCTAGAAGGGGGAGACTGGTATATACGTTAGCATTTGACGGACACATCAGAAGTGATAAACGAAAAGGGGAGAGAGAAAAGCTTACCTGGCTCCCAAGCACCAACCCAACTCATTGCCCTTGATCTTCTTGGCAATCTTAACCTCCCTGTCGATGGGCATGTCGTACCCCGTGTGCAGCAGTCCGATCATGAAGTTGAGGTCGAGGCAGTACTCGCCGCGGTCGCGCAGCTCCTCGAGGGCGTCGGGGATGTGGTTGAAGGCGTCCCACGACGCTTCGCCGCCGCACACGGCGTTGGCGAGGTCGTGCAGCTCGCGCAGGGTGAAGGAGTCGGGCATGCCGAGGGGCTTGGTGCGGTCGTAGAAGAAGGAGAAGATGTAGACGTCCTCGGTCGCGAACGTCTTGGCCAGCGACGGCTGGTGCACGCCGTTGAACGAGCACGGCGCCAGCTTGCAGTCCGCGTCCTTGTACAGGATCCGCTCCGCCAGCGCCCGGCACTGCGCCGGCGTCGCCGTCGCGGGCCCCGTCACGTTCAGCTCGACCTCGCCCGTGCCCAGCGGGCTGTCCTCGCCCAGCTTCACCTTGATCTTGTCCGTCTTGCCCGCGTTGATGCAGGGGTGGTTCAGGATCGGCTTGCCCAGGAAGGCCGTGTTCTTCTCCTTGGCGTAGATGTCGTGCAGCAGGTTCAGGTGGATCGAGTTGCGCGCGGCCATCAGGCCGTAGCCGAGGTGCGAGTGCTGGTACAGCTCGAAATCGCGTCCGCCGAACTTCAGGTCGTACTTGTGATCGCCCTCGGCTAGCTTTTCGGGCATGCCGCCGTGAGCAGCTCCCTTAAATGTGGGCTCGAAGACGATCTGGGTGGAGCCACCGCCAAGGTCGAAGATGGCAGCAGTCGGGCTCTGGTCGGGGCCGCCGATCTTGCCCAGGAGGTAGTTGGTGGTGATCCAGGCGTACACACCCTCGTCGGAGCCGTCCATGATCGCCACGCCGTTCTCCTCCTTGGAGACGACCGGGAAGGGGTAGTCCTTCTCCAGGTGGTTGCGGACGGTTTCTAGGATCCTCTCACTAGCTTCGGGGCCAATCATCCGCAGGCCGGCGGTCGCCTTTACGGCAACGGGGCTGCATCCCTTCAGCTTGTCGGGGACGGTCTTCATGGCCACTTCCATCAAGTCGTCCAGGGTCTTCGCCGCGGCCATGGGGTCGTCCTTATACTTGCTCAGGCCGCCGACGCTCTTCTCGGTCATCTTGAATTCTTCCTTCTCCAGCTCCGGGGTCGGTCCGCAGTTATTGAACTTGTACACGTGGATCCGCGATCCAGTGCTGCCGGCGTCGATCATGAGAACATATTGTACGATCGGCTTGTCCTTAGAAAACGACTTCGTACATCTCTCGGTGCCGTACGAGGAGTCGGATGGTGTCTGGCCGCCGGTATGCGATACTAAATCCCACAACGATTAGATAAATGTTCGATAAGCTGGGGAATTGTAACTTCGGCTAATAACACGTACCACCTTGGTAAACCTCCACGCCCTTGGGGGACAGATAGTAAAACAGAAACACCAGGAAGACGATGATGGCACCGGTCTTGAGCCAGCGGCTCTTCTGGGCCTGGTTCATGGTGGCGCCTTGTAACTTCTCCACGATGCCGGGTTCTCGGTGGCCCGAGTCGTACCGGTTCGGTTTCTCGTAAGGGTCGTGTCGGACGTGCTTCGTAGGCAACGAGACTGATGTTCTCCTCATAACCTTTTATTTTACAACGCGACCCCAGCACCTGAGTCGGGGCAGATGGGGAGGGAGGGAAAAAAAAGAAAGGAGAGAAGAAAGGAAGAAAAAGGAGGGAGAGAAAGAAGGTTTAACGAGCGATTCAAGTCGTAGCATGTAACAACGACTTAAGGTCTAGATTGTGGTGTATGTAGACGGTAGACGGGATGTGGGAGGATCAATTCCGGATAGGGGCGTTTTCGTTAAATAGGATAATTGGCGTCCAAGAAAAAGGGGGGTGACACTGAACACGAGAACGCAGCAACTATTTTTTTTCGTTCAGGACAAGTTCTAGACACATTTTCCTCCAATTTCAGCGGTTTATTGCGTTTAAGGTACCAATCCTTGCAAAGCCCCTGGCGCATTTGCCTTAGCAGCTCCTTAGGTGTATGTATTTTAAGCCTTTCCCGCGATTCTAGTGGTGTACATCGGTATCTACAGTGGGTCGGCAGTCATTGGTCTTGGATCCCCGGCTCCTGCGACCCTAGAACGCCAAGAACGCCCCCTCATAGGCTGCACAGCCACACGTAGTATACCGCGCCAGGGTACCTACTATGTAACCTAGGTACCTACCTATCGATAGATGCTCTTGGAAATCAGCCGCAACTTCAGGTACGTACCTCGCCTCGCTATATCTAAGTCACCTTCGCCGGCCAGCCTGGAGGTCTTACGTATGAGTCGTTGCCTCCTTTACTACTACATATTTCTTTCCTCGTCACTCTCACTCTCAAAATCCCCCATCTTTAGCCAAGGTTTAACGGGTTTGTTTGACATGCAATAGTTTCAGCGCCTCATCTCATGTTCACCGTTCGCCCACCGCTGAGTAATTAGAACGTCAGTGCTATGCTACGATAGCGACAACTGAAGTTTACTAAACTGAAACCTCGACAATTTAAGCTGTGACTTTACATTCGCTTTGGAAAAAGATCACTCGCCACGATGGATGTCCATCTACTCGTTTACGACCTATCCAATGGTCTGGCCAGACAGATGTCTCAGAACCTACTCGGGTTTCAACTTGACGCCATATACCACACATCGATAGAGCTTGGAGGCATCGAGTACGTCTACGATAGTGGTATACACACTATCAGACCCGGGTCTTCCCATTTGGGCAAACCTCTGCAGCGACTACACCTCGGGCAGACTGAACTACCCATGGAGGTGATTACTGAATATCTACAGTCACTTAGAGAGATATACACACCTCAGGTAAGCTGACAGAACTGATATAATATGAGTTTCTCGTTGACCTCGAATTTAGGCATATGATCTCTTCCGACACAACTGCAACAATTTTAGCAATGACTTTTCCACCTTTCTAGTGGGAAATGGAATACCGGAGCATATCTCGAACATGCCCCAAGCCGTGCTGGATTCGCCATTCGGTAGGATGCTCCAGCCTTCGATAACGCAAATGGTGAAACAGAGAAAAGCCCAGCATGGTGGATTGCTCGGTTTAAATAACCAAGTCACTCCTCCGTACACTGCTCAAGCATCCCAGTCAAAGCCTAAGACCGAGCCAGCCTCTTCCGTAATAACCGTCGGTAATCTTCAGGAGTTGGACAAAGCCCTGGAAGCTGCCAGGACATCTTGTGCAATTGTCTTCTTTACTTCGTTCTACTGCGGTCCTTGCAGACAACTTTATGCTCTATATGATGCTTTGGCTGCGGAGCATGGCAGCAAAGTATCATTCGTCAAGGTCGATAAGTTTGAAGCAGTTGATGTTGGACAGAGATACTCGATTAGTGGGACACCTACCTTCATCACATTTATCCACGGTACCCAAGCGGAGCGATGGATTGGAGACGATGCTCCTCGACTGAAAAGGACTGCTGGACTTCTAGCTCAGATGGCAGTTTCAACCCATCCGCATCAACTGCTCAAGCTACCTCACTTTCAGAACACGCAGCAAAAACCGGTTCTATATAGCCGAGTGCCTCCGCTTCACAAGCTATTAGCCAAGGTCGGGTCCAAAGCTGATGATCCATCAGTGCAAGCGGTGAAGCATTTCATCGAGACTAGATCAGCCGAAGGTCCCGCTCAGGCTACATTACCAGATCTCCCCGCGTTTTCAGCCTTCTTATGCTCCGCGGTCACTGACATACCCAAGGATGCCTTATTCACGGTGGTAGATCTCTTCCGATGCGCCCTGGTGGATCCGCGATTCAGCGGCTATTTTGCGGAAGAGCATGACCACAAGACTGTCCTAACGCTCTTGGATGTCGTGAACAAGGAATCCGAGTGCCCTTACGCACTTCGACTTGTAACTCTGCAGATGGCTTGCAATTTGTTCTCAAGCCATCTTTACGTTGACCCGATCCTTGGCTATGAGCCTTTACGCAGTGCCGTGACACAGCTCCTTTCTAGCAGCTTCCTCGACGACAACCACAGCAACGTTCGAGTCGCAGCGTCTTCATTACTATTTAATGTTGCCTCTGCTAATTGTCGTAAGAGAGAAGAGGGAGGAGACGTTATCCCCGAAAGCGACCAGATAGAACTCGCAGCATCAGTACTAGAAGCTATATCACAAGAGAACGACTCTAGCGATGCGCTACATGGTATGCTGCTAGCACTGGGGTTCTTGGCCTACCGTATGCCAATGGAAGGGGATCTGATCGATTTACTGAGATCTATGGACGCTCAGGGCACTGTCCTTGCCAAGAAGAAGCAATTTCCTAACGAGGCGCTTGTCGATGAGGTTGGAAAGGAGCTACTCGGGAAAGGCCTCGCAAAGAAATAGACACGTTGAAGATCAACGACTATCAACGGTGTTCGGAGTTTGAAAGGTTGCTTGTTGCTGGCTGTCATCTCTACCTTAGGTCGATAGTTTCCCGGGTAGCATAGCGTAGACGTTACACGATTCGGTTGCTCCCCTACGCATAGATTGCATAAGACGGGAAAAGCGGGAAATAAAATATCTTCTCGATTATAATCCTCATCGTATTTTTCGACTCCTAACATCTAATTAGTGCAATTCTCTCATCTGTGCACCTTTCATAATCGATGCCCCTTGTTCAACAAGAACATCCATCCCATCACACGTCACAAAGGCGGGGACCAGCAGCACCTGCTGCCCCGCTGCCCCGCTGCCCCGGCAACCACCACCCCCTTGTCTGAAAGTAAATAAAAACCTGGGCCGCCCGGTCCACCTTTCATCAGATGCCTATCTACGGCATTCCATATCCATACCGGCATCGCACTAACGACATCATCATCGACATTCGTAGACAGTTGGTTGGAATGCTGGATCCGCGCCTGATGCCGTCTCCGTCAGCAGCAACACCAGAAATGAGGGCCATCCGATCTTCCGCCTCGACACCTTCGCTGAGGTCTCGCGATGGCATTCTACCCGCGCACATGAGGATGGACGCTGGTGGAAATGTGAGGGTTGTCGTGAGGGTTCGGGCTTTCTTGCCCAGAGGTATGGTTTATTACGCTATGTTTTGATTCTATGGGATGGGATTCATTCGAAACTGGTTAGGTTAAATTGAAAATGGCGGAAGCTAATATCAATCATCCCAGAAATCCAACGAGGAGCCGAGTGCTTGATTAGCATGGACCCGATGACACAGAGCACTATACTTCACGTCCCGAACGACAACGACCCAGCAAACGCAAAAGCGAAATCCCGCAAGGTGATTGAGGAGAAGGCATTCACATTTGATAACTCCTTCTGGAGTCACGATATCGACGATAGACACTACGCACACCAGGCAGACGTATACAACAGCCTGGGCGAGGAGTTCCTCGACCACAACTTCGAGGGCTACCACACATGCATCTTCGCCTACGGCCAGACCGGCTCCGGCAAGTCGTACACCATGATGGGCACGCCGGACCAACCCGGTCTGATTCCCCGCACCTGCGAGGACCTGTTCCAGCGGATCGAGGCCGCGCAGAACGAGACCCCCAACATCTCGTACCACGTGCGCGCCTCGTACTTCGAGGTCTACAACGAGCACGTGCGCGACCTGCTCGTCCCCGTCGTCCCCAACCAGCCCCCTTACTACCTCAAGATCCGCGAGTCGCCCACCGAGGGGCCCTACGTGAAAGATTTAACGGAAGTGCCGGTCCGCAGCCTCAACGAGATCCTCCGGTACATGACCAACGGCGACCGCAGCCGCACGACGGCCAGCACCAAGATGAACGACACGAGCAGTCGCAGCCACGCCGTGTTTACCATCATGCTGAAGCAGATCCACCACGACATGGAGACGGACGAGACGACGGAGCGCAGCTCGCGGATCCGGCTCGTCGACCTGGCGGGCAGCGAGCGCGCCAAGTCGACCGAGGCCACGGGCGCGCGGCTCCGCGAGGGCAGCAACATCAACAAGTCGCTCACCACGCTGGGCCGGGTGATAGCAGCGCTCGCGGATCCCAAGGCCGGGCGGTCCGGCGGCGGCGGCGGCGGTGGCAAGCGCAGCCGGGACATCGTGCCCTACCGCGACTCGATCCTGACGTGGCTCCTCAAGGACTCGCTGGGCGGCAACAGCAAGACGGCCATGATCGCGTGCATCGCGCCGTCGGACTACGAGGAGACGCTCTCGACGCTGCGGTACGCGGACCAGGCCAAGCGCATCCGCACGCGCGCCGTCGTCAACCAGGACCACATCAGCACGGCGGAGCGGGACGCGCAGATCGCGGCCATGGCCGAGGAGATTCGCGTCCTGCAGCTGTCGGTGTCGGACTCGCGGCGGCGCGAGAAGGAGAACAAGGAGGGCGAGGAGCGCCTCGAGGAGTACCAGAACCGCGTCGCGGCCATGCAGCGCATGATGGAGGAGCGCAGCCTCGTGGCCGAGGGCAAGATACGCAGCCTGCAGACGGAGAACGAGGCGCTGCGGCTGCATCTGAAGCTCGCGCTGGACAGCCTCAAGAACCCGATTCCGGAGGTCGTGGTTAGGGATAAGGAGGCGGAGGTCGAGGAGCTGGTGGATGATGCGGAGAAGGAGAAGGGCGGACGGCGGAGCCCTGTCGATGAGGCGTATTATGGCGAGGAGGATGGGTACGATGACGATGACGAGGAGGTGTACGAGGAGAAGGCGAATGATGTCCAGGATTACATGCACGAGCTCTTGGAGGATTTGGCGCTCTTCAGGAGGAAGATCAGTGATGATAAGGGTCGTTTCTTGGACGACGGCACTCGACAGCCGCTGGGTGTTCGCGTGTAAGCGACTAGCATTACCCTCATTGGGCCTTGAGTAATGTTTATGTTGAACTGGCATGGCGTTGGGAGTACTTGTTGCATCATTTGCTTTTATACGGGCATGGGAGAGCTTGACTCTCCAGCTTCTAATCCGCGAGGTAGGATACGGAAATTGAGAATACGCTTGTAACTTACGGTCTTTGAATATCCTATGTCTAATCACATGTCTCATGAATACCTGAGGTACTCGTGTGAATAGCTGATTTTATGAAATTCATTTCGTTGCTGGATTACCGAGCGTCCGGACGAGTGAGGTTAAGGGGTAAAGCGGTCCACTGAAGTCCATATCGTACCTGAAATCATGAGTCTCGCTTTGTTGAAAAGGGGTAGTTCTTGTCTCACCAGTAGTTGATGGAAACACATATTCCCTCATCGGAGCAAGACTGCGAGACTTTATGATACCTTGATAGTCCTTCTATCAGCGACCTATAACATGCATGTTACCGTTAGACAAGTATATATGAGGAACATACCACATAGCCGGCAAATACAGCATATCCCCCGGATTCAGCGTAAACCTCAAAGGTCTCGCCAGATGCGAATACTTAGTCGCTCTTACTTCCGGGTCATCCGGATCCCAGACAGCGAAAGGTACCTTATCGCCATCCTCCTCCACCTCCAAGCGAAGGCGGCGGCCGCCTCCATCTTCCTCCCCCTCCTCCCGAGAATAAGACGCGGGGACTAGCTCCCGCTCGTTGACGCACGGCTGGCACAGCGCGGGCAGCAGCACGAAGTGCTTGGCGCCGGCCACCTGCACGTACACGTTCTCGTAGTTGTCGCGGTGCAGCGCCGTTACCGATCGCGAGCTGCCGATCCACATGTTGACGGCGTCGGGCTCGCGGCCGAGCGCGATGCGCGCGAAGGGGATGGAGGGCGGCGCCTGGTGCGAGAAGAAGGAGTACTCGTTCCGCAGGTTGTCGTTTTGCGTCTGCGCGTACCGGACCTCTCCCTCTTCTTCTTCTTCTTCTTCTTCTTCGCCGTTCTCTTCCTCCCCTTTTTCTTGCGCCGCTAGGAAGTCGAGGAAGTCCTCGAAGCGCTGGGATTCCTCGTGGGGCTTGGCGAAGACGAGTTCCTCGTGCTCGTCTCGGCCTTCCTTGACGATGATGGGCGTAGGCGCGTCGGCACGGCCCGTCGGCGTCACGGCGATGTTGACGCGGTGGCCCGTGAGTGTCTCCCGCAGGTACGCGGCGTTCCAGCGCCGGATGCCCCGCCAGTCGGAGGCGCCGCCGCGGATCACGAACGGCGTGTTCCGCGCTACGTACCGCATGAACTCGAGGGGAGTCGGTTCTTCGTATAGCTCCTCGACGGCGTTGGGGTTAAGCTCGTTGAAGGAGGTGATTAGCTCCGCGATGGGGTCGCCGCCTAGGTCCTCCATCTTCGTCGGGACCTATATGTACCAGCTTGCCGGGGTGCCGGGGTGCCGGGGTGCCGGGATAGTCGGGGTGTGATGCGGGGGAAAGGTAGGTAAATTTCAGTGTGGTGTGGTTGCAGCAACCCGGGCCGGTATAGTGGTAGACGGTTAAGGGTTATTCGTGATAGGTTATTCCGTACTTGGGGACCCCTTAAGAGACTGTCATAAGATCCTAATGTGACATCTGGGTGTACCCTGGCACAACCGGATCTACGATGGTCCACTGGAACGAATCCAGACTTGGAATCGAAAACTGCAGCCCTACAGGCTTATTTTCTTTTCCTTCCTGATCTTTCTGGATCTAGCGCGAAGCTCACGAGGGAAAAAATCAGCTCACTTTTAGCCCCCAGAAACGGGATCTGATGGTCGAACTGGTCGACCCTTGCCTAATCTACGTATGTCGCAACCAATTACCGCACGCCAATAGAGGCCATCGCGAGGAAAAATGAGCTGATTTTGACTTGACAGACCCCGCCAGTGATTTGAGCTTCCCCCTTTTTCTTAGGTACCTCGTTCCCACCTCGTTCCCATAGGGTGGTCAGCTACATACTAAACCCGCACGGATGGGTCGATGAGAAAAAAAGTGACAGAAGTTATAAAAAGCCCACTGCTATCTAGGATAAGAGAGGTATATATAGAGGGCCTGCCCTCTGTCTCCTGTCTTCCCTCCCAGTGGTTTAATTCAGGTTGCAAACATTTGTTCTTATTTCTCTTTGCTATTGCTATCGCCGGGTCAAGACAATTATTTTTCGAGTCTCTACCTAGGTACATACTCATGAGGTTTAAATATCCCATAACGTCAAGTTATATGTCTGACTTGTTCAGCAATAATCCATTGCCTATAAAACTCCGGGTGACCGGATCCGAATACGGAACGGCAACTATCAAGAGGCTTGGACACGATAACCTACACACAGATATCGATCAACGGCTGTGGTCGATTTCCGCCGTGAAGCACGAGAAGCCCCCAGTGGTCGAGGACAAGATCGACGCCTGCGACACTGCAATAGTCTGCATGTGGAAGCTCCTGCAACTGCAAGGTACTAATAAAAATGAGGGGTCGAGGGACACTCAGTAATTCATACTGTGGGAGGGGTTTGGAGGGGCTTGGAGAAGCTTTTAGAGGGGCTACCCAGGGTAGTACCCAGGTAGTTACCCAGGTAGTTACCCAGGTAGTTACCCAGGTACCCAGGTAGGTACGGCGACTCAAACAGGGAATAGGATCTCTCCCCGACACCCGCGAGTCCATTGACCGACCTGACCGACCTGACCGACCTTTGGCTGGAATCTTATCCGCCTATGACCTGGTAATCCGATGGGATCAGTGGCATAAATCCAGGAACAACCCCCGGAAGGCATACGTAAGCCAGTAAGTAACCTAACCTAGTAAGTTCCATTTCGATCTAGCGTAGGTACGGAAAACTAAATCTGAAAAAAGTTAAGGCGCGGTTTAACCGAGATCGAGATACCTCTTACCCAACAATAATACTTTTTCCGACCTGCCGACTCAACTAAGCGCTGTTAGGTGTGCTTAGGCGAGGCGAGAACAGTAGGAAAAGAAACTCCCAGACACGGCGGCGTCGCTCTAGTCCGTCCTCCCATTGGCACATCATTGGTACATCATTGGCACATTCGACATTGGCGCAGCTAATCAACTTCCCTGTTCCCTCAGACTGTACGAGATACGAAGCTCGAAATAGCGTCTCCATGTCCATGTCCGATTTTCCTCCTTTCGTCTTGGCCCTACTTTTCCCTACTGAGCTATCGACGACCCAGACTGCTTAGATTGCGGCACGGCTATGTCTCTGTCTCCGTCTCCGTCTCCGTCTCCGTCTCTAGATACTTGATCGAATAAATATACCTTCATGTTTTCCTCGCATGCGATACGGAGTATCATGCGCCCCTCCTGTGATATCTCGACAGGCCATTTGCCTCTCTTCAGTCTGCGCGCCGGGTTTTCGTGGGTAGCTCGCAAGCCGAAAGCTGCCCGCTATATGTTTGAAGCATGATCTGGTATCTACTCTATCCCTTCAGAGGGTACGTCACTTCCCACTCCCCCATACTTTCTCCCGAACAGCTCGATTGACATATCTTGGCACCAGAACCGCCGAAGCTCCCGCACTCGCTGAGACCCATCCGCTACGCACCGCCCTTACACGATATGGACAATACGCCGCCAGCCATGTCGTGACCACCTTACTCGTTTCCGTCGCCGTCGCCTCCATACTTATATACCCATTCCCGTTCCTCTACACCACCGACTTTAGCAATGGCGCATCTCCTCTTCCCGAACATGCTTGGACCGGAACCTTGCCTCTCGACGACAAGAATAGAATCGAACCGGACGTTATCATGCGCTCGGTATGGGTACACGGCAACTATTTCCAGGCTCTTGATAGGAACGTCTTGCTCAGCGCTTTGGAGCTTCAAGATGAGCTTCTTGGTCCAACCGTTGATTTTAATCCGCGAAGTCACGTAATCGATAGGGAGTCGCTGAACGCTACGACTTCGGAGCTTACTCTGGCCCAGCGGGATGCCTACCATGTCGTCAACGGCCTGACGAACGAGTCTTGGTTCTTTCAGTCTCCGTTACAATACTGGTCTTGCTCCCCGGACAACATAGAGCGGGACGATGATATTATTGCGACAGCAAACGAAAAGAAGACGCAACCGACATCGGTTAATGTCACCCTGAGACATTCCATTGTCTTCAGTGGGAAGCGGTTCCAAGATCGCCGACTCGTAGCTGCTGATGCTCTTGTCATTACTCTAATCCATCTTCGGGACTCCCCGGTTGGCCGTTTATGGCAGGAAAAGGTCGAGGCTCTGAAACATAATACAGCCGATGATTGGGATATCTTCGATTATTCTCCGAACGGAAAGACTAGCGAGTTATACGAGTTTCAGTTTCGTCCCATGTCAACCCGGGACGCCATTTCTTTATGGCTGGCATACTCTCTCGTCCTTATTTACTTCTTGACGAGTTTGTCTAAGTTACGAGCTGTCAAGTCGAAAGTAGGATTGATGGTCACCGTCATAGCTCAGATTGTGCTAGCTATTCTGTCAAGTTTCACCGTCTGTGCCATTTTCAAAGTCGATCTGTCAAGGATACCGCGATTGGGATACCCAGTTGTAATCTTCTCTATGAGTCTTGAGAACATCTTCCGTCTCATCAACTCGGTCATTCTCACTCCGTCTGAAGACAGCACCAGTAACAGGATCGGCTATGCCTTTGGTGAGACAGGTCATGTTGCGCTTGTTAGTGTGGCGCAGAACCTGCTCATCCTATACGGTTTGTCAAAGATTGTATCATCTGGTGTTTCGGCTTTCTGTACCTTTGCAGCTATCGCTCTGATATTCGATTTCTTCTACCTATCTACGTTTTTTCTGTCTGTACTCAGTGTCGATGTCCGGCGGACCGAACTTAGCGATGCGCTGGCGAAAGCGTCATTCCGATCCCAGCAATCTGCTTCCGATTTGCAGTCGCGCCAAACATGGATGGATGCAATGCTACAAGGCAGAATAGCCATGTCAACTCGTATCGCCGGGACAATCGTTATGGTCGGTTTCGTTCTTATAGCTCAGTGGCACTTCTTCGAACATGAGAGTGCGATTAGGATTCTAAGTCGAATCATTCGAATCTCTCCTAAACACAAGGATCTCTCAATATCTTCCGCGTTGAGCAACGTTCACCAAGGAAGAAGTCCGGCATCGTGGCTAGGCCTTCAAGACCACGAGACTGCTAGGGAGCTTATCAACATTATCAAGCCCGATGCTCATAGCTACATCGCCAGAGTTTTCCACCCTACGATATTCGTACTTAGGGGATCCGATCGCAATGTCTCATCTAGCGAACCATGGTTTCCACCGGCTGTGTATGACTTTATACGTCATCAATCCGCCCCCTTCGTGCTGACTGCAATTGTCGTTACTGCGGCCGTTCGTCTTTTGATGAACTACTTATTATGGGATGAGTTAGCAGAATCCTCAATAGCTAGTGGCGCAAATAACGAATCCCTCTCGGTTAGAACTTTGAGTAGAGGGCATGCTCTGGATGTAGCCATGCTCTCGGCTTGCACGGATGGCCATCTTGTGTCAGTGAGCTTGGACCGCGTTGTTCGCGTTTGGGACATCAAGGATGGAGGCAAGAGCTATACCTTGGGCGAAGGCGTAGATTCCGCCATGGAACTCTTCCCGGTCATGGCTTTGTGCATCGATGAGGATACACACTGGCTAGCGCTCTTAACGTCGGATAAAGTTCTACTGTGGAACCTCGCCGAGCTTCGATGGGGTCCCCTGATCAGGGTAGAGACGGCTCGTAAACCGGAGGCTTTCTTTTTCGCTAATGACGAGGCCACGGCGATTCCTTCTCTGATACTCATCCGGCGGGACGGCTTTCTCACAGAGTTGAGAGTCGACCAACCTGAATCAGGCAGCTATCTGTTAACTAGAGGAAGTGCCATCACCTCGGTAGGCTTTCTCGCAGAGAAAGGTGAGGTGACTTGTCTTATTGTTCACAGATGAAATAAATGCTAACAATGAGAAAGGGTTTCCTGTTCAAGTTATGGTCGCTACTCGAGAGGGCGAAGTACTCGCCGCTAGCCAAGAAGGTTCTGGTTGGATCTCGGAACTGGTGAATGCAGGGATTTCGATCGAGCATGAGCTGGTGTCGATCCTCGCCTTGCCCGAACTTGGTTTCTTCCTTATCATCCGGTCCGAGACAGTGGATCTCGTAGATTCCCAGACGCTGAAAGCCATCCACACATTCATGGCGGATCCAATTCAACCGAAGAGCATGAAGTGCTTCCACTCCAGACCACGGCGGATGCGATGTGGCTCTGTTGCCCTATGGAGTTTTACTCTGGCCTATCTTAATACGTATACGCGAGATCTAATTGTCCAAACCTACAGCCCGCAGAACACGGACGAATCGCTATGTTTCTGCGATCCCACCTCTCCGACTAGGAAGACCTGTTGTCCGTGGGAGAGAGCCAAAGAGTCGAGACGGGTCATTAAGAATCCCGGGCTCTGGGACGCTCTGCCCTCGGGAATCATAGTAGGGGCCAGAAGGAAACCCAGCAACAGGCTACGAGCCGACGGCCACGCCGCCCACCAGCCTCTCCAACCACTCAACGGGCTTCGGCGCCGCCACAACGTTCCGCAGCCCGCGAACGCGAACGGCCAGATCGCCCAGGACAACTGGGAGGTCTGGACGTTCTCCCACTACGGCAAGCAGGAAACGTGGGAGACGCTTCCGCTGTGCCCCAAGATGGAAGACGACGGCCACCTCTACGTCAACCGCCTGGGGCCCATGGTGCGGGTCGGCCGGTTCAGCATCGCCGTCGGGGTCGGCGACGTGATCAAGGTCGTCATGGTGGGCAACGAGCGGTTCGAGACGGGAGACGACGCGCAGCCCGGAGACGGCGTGCCGGCGCCGAGCAGTCGGAGGCGTAAGGGGCCTTCGACTCTGCGCGGCAGGGCTACGGGCCACTTCGGACATTGCTAGGAATGTGTGTGTGCATGCATATACCTAGGTACCTAGGTACCTATATACAGGGGGTGGATATGGGGGCGGATTTCAACATGCTTAAAAATCATTCAGTACTTTTGTTAGGTACGCTTTATTTTCATGATCGGTGGATAACGGATGATTAGGTCCGGATGAGTTATCATGGGGGGATGGACGGGGTCGATCTGAACTTGGTCGAAGGTATAGGGGGGAAGGGGGAATACATATAATTTGGAGAAGTGCATATATGAAGAGGGGAGGCGTTGCTACTTAGTTGCTATCCCGATTTGTTTTCTTTTCTTGGTACATAATATAGAAGGGGGAAACGGATCGGTACGGTACGGTACGGTACGGTATGGTACGGGACGGGGGTGGTGGTTTATACCTGTATATCTTTATAACCAAAAAGGTGTCTCTAGGTTTGGTATCTGAGTAAGGTGTGGCCAGTATGGGCAACCGGTTAGTCGGTCGAGGTTCGTGGCCCCGGGAATCGGCGGTGGTCCTACGTGCAAATATATTAAGGGATCCCGGATATAAGGAGCGGTATGAAGTTCTGATATGGTTGGAGGTGAGGACTGAGGTCGGGGGTTGTTAGGCCAGACCCTAAGCCGAAATCAAAGTGTGTTTACAATTTACAATGTTGAAAGAGAGCTGTGTGATTCTTGGCCTTGGGTGATTTTTATAAGTATTGGGCTCTGGCTTCATGTCAGTGAGTTGCTAGATATTAGATGCTAAAACTTGTTGATGTTTACCTTAGGTAGGTAGTCAGGTCACGCGGCATGTTACAACCCATCACCCATAACTCCTACATATAGGTCACTTAAGTGGGCAGTGTAAGTAACGAATCTTTGTAAGGAAAAGAAAAGAAACAAAAAAAAAATAAAACATACAACACCGGGGATTCGCCGGTCGTCACCGACCCGACTACTGGTCCGGCGGTATCTGGTTTATCAAGGGGAGAGCGGACGGGATCCCGAGTTTTCCAGATCCTATGGTCGTATGTGGAAGAGTAAGGCGTTACTTGGACCTACATATGACTCCTTGGCTGGTCCCGTGGGGTTCACAGGTCGATAGGTCAAGGGGAAGAACAAATGCAGTTTATCTACCCAGACATAGTGAGGGTTATGAAAGCTTTTTTATTAATATATCTTTTCTAAGATTTCTCCAAGACGACAATTCTTAATACCCCTGGGCTGGGTGGTACGTCGTGTTTTTTTGGGTTCAGCTAACTTCGGTACCTCTTCTTCTTCTTCTTCTTCTACTTCTACTTCTACTTTCTTTCTACATGTCTAGGTAGGTAATGTAGAAGGGGGTCTAATAAGACAAAGCCTAGACCCGTTCTATCGGTTCTTTCCGTCCATCCAGCAGTGCGGGACTGGGTATCATCAAAACGCTTTGGAACAAAAGATAAAAAAATAAAAATAAAAAAAACAATATCGGGGATTGGATTGTTAAGCCGTTGGGAAGGGAAAGGGGAAAAGCGGTATTTGAGGGCTTCCCTGGGTGCTTGACCGGGCGTATTTGAGAGGGCGAGACGGTGTAGGAGATATGTAGGCGAGGGCTAGAGCCCGGGGTGTGGAGGTTGTAGAATGTAGATATGTATATGTGGGTTTTCTCCCGTTCGCCATTTCGGTCTGGATTTGTTGCACTTGAGTTCCCTAGGTTTCGGATGTGGCTCGACGGTTTGGATGGTGATAGTTGTGTAAACGTAAATTTGCGTTCCCATTTTCAGGAAAATGGTACGACGTATGCTGTTAAGGGCGAAGAATGGTGTGCCTCTCTATTCAGACTGTAGGCGGTATGTCATCGGAGATACGGGTAAGGCGACTCGCCAGCGCGCAAGTAAAAAGGTAAAACGTAGATTATATGTAGATGTTCCCCGGATCACCGATGATCGTCGTCGTCGGGCACAACCCGGGTATCACAAGATAGGACCGAGATCGACTTCCCATCCCGATCATCCATCTCATATCGGATTCTCGATCCCCACGGGCGTTGGCACAGCCGGGACCGGGGGCACCACCGTAGCACTACTCTCGCCTCCCTGGGACGTCATCATCGTCGTCGCGCCGCCGCCGTTGCCGCCGCCGCCTCCACCAGCCTGGCTCGGGCTCGGCCTTCCGCCGCTACTCCCGGCGGCGCCGCCCAGCCCGCGCTTCATCATCTTGCCCAGCACCGTCACCAGCTCGCACGCGTCCGTGAACATGTCGTCGTCCATGCCCTCGCCCGCCTCGTACACCTCGGCGATGGTATCCCGCGCCAGCCGCCGGCTGCCCTCGCGGTCGTGCACGCACTCGTACAGGAACGCCGCGTACTCCGTCTTGACCGACAGCCGAAGCGAGTGCGAGCCCCAGAGCAGGCCGTCGGCTAACGCGATCGCTTCTCGGAAGTACTGGTGCGCGGTGGGGAGGTAGTCGACGGAGGGGAGGAGGAACGTGGCGGCGGGTTCCGGGGGCGGGATTAGAGTCGCGTGCGGGTATGCCTGTTGCTGTTGGGCTGCTGCTGCTGCTGCTGCTGCTGCTGCTGCTGCTGCTGCTGCGGCTGCTTGTCGCTCGAAGCCCGGGGGCGGGCCGACGGGCATGCCTTGCTCGACCGGATGTGTGGGTTGCACGGACGACCGGGATATCTCGGATGCTAGATCGCCACCTCCTCCTCCTCCTCCTCTATCCACGCCCTTCCCCTTATCGACGCGCGACATCGGCGTGGGCGTCGCAACATCCGGCATCGCGGCCCTGGTGGCGGCTTGTTGTTGCTGAGGTGTAGTCATGATGCCCATGGTCGAGACGGGGGGGTTATTATGAAACAGCACAAAGATATGGTAAAAGGAAGCGCGCAATTTATACGCCAGGACCTTGAGCTCGACGTAGTCGCCGACCATGGGGATCACGTACTGCTCGAGCATGACGAGGCCCTCGCGCGACAGCCAGATGATGTGGAAGTAGAGCTCGAGCGACTGCGTGAAGCGCGTGGTGTCGAGGCGCCGCTGCTTGCGCGCGCGCACGAGCTGCCCCGCGACGTTGATGGAGAGGCCGAGGATCTTGAAGAGCATGGATGCCAGGAGCGCGTTGTTGGGCTCGACGGCTTTGGCGAGGCGCCCGAGGAACTTCTGGTCCACCTCGGAGGACGCCATCGGGTGGGGGAGTAAGGGAAGAGCAAGGCGGAGGGGGGTAAGCCTGGTGTTTAATTAAAAGTGAAGTGATATTTTGCGCAAACAAGAGTGGGAGCCGGGGCCCGAATTCTTATTTGGCGTCGATGAGTTTGAGGTTGGTGGTTGAAAGAGAATGCGGTCACGCTGTTCGAGAAGTGACGCTGCAGTCGCCGACTTCGAGTGACCGAACTCTTTCCTTTAATTGCAGATAATCTGAAAACGAGCGACTAGCAATACGACCTAATCTCAGCTCATGGGCGAGATCTAGTCGTTGCTGGAATATCCGAACCGATGAGAGGGGGCGCAAGTGAGTCGTCCCAGTGATCGATTCGATCTTCTTTTTTTTTCCCCCGTTCAAAGGAAGGCAACTCTAGTCGATAGAGCTGCGCCGAGTTTTGCCTACACAGAAAAAGTCCTAGTCCGAGAAGTTACGGCTTAACCAAAATTAAACATTCGAATATTATAATAGACTAGTGGCACAATATATTAGCTGGGCGCAATCTTCTCGTGGGTGGCATCTTAAAAGCCGGCGATATCATTGGAGGGGGCTACTGACCAATATGATACAGCGAAAGGTAATACAAACAAATTGAAGGTCCGGAATGGAATCAGATAGGATCAGGTGCAACAGATTAGGGTAATATGAGAGCAGAGGAGGTCAGCTGGGAAATACGGGAGGGAGTGTGATAGTGGAGGCTGATGAAATAGGATGGCGGCGGCGGAGGCGGTGGTAGGTGTGCTGAGGCCTGTTGGATCGTGAAGCATTTCGACGTCAGTGACCGCGCGCACTTTCTTCCGCCAGCTATAATTTGACCGAATCGTATTTTAATGGGGACTATCGGGTTAGGATAGGTATAATTCTCTCATATATAGGATCGTCGCCGGATCTGGCGAGAGAACTTGGATGAGGCCACTTTCACGATGCCCAATGGTAAACCAATGGCGGTGTGAGGTCAACGAGGATAGTCCTCAATTGGTAGTCTTTTTCCAGGCTTTCGGTTTCGAACTATGTGGAGTTTCCCGCTATGATTCGACTCAATGTGTTGTTTGACTCTTGGCCCCCGCGACGTCTAGGCGGCTCCAGAAGTCGACATTAGCGTGGATGTAGAACGGTTCTTCAGCTGGGCAAGAATGGGTGTAGACACCTATGGTTGATATAGGTGGAAGTTGAATCGTGAATACTTGCATGTACAGGTATGTATGTGTATGTGTATGTGCGAGCGAGAGCCTCCCCGGATTTTATTTTTCTTCAGTAAAGGGGCGGGCAACACGGGCGGAAGTAAATAATGATTTTTGTTGTGTGCTTCGCGCTTATGCACGTATATGCATATGTAGTAGGTTAGTAGTAGTAGTATATGTCTGCGCTAGATCCGCGTGGGGAGGGAAGAAAAAATTAATATAATTCTCAGGAGCTGCAGGACCTTGTTCTTGCATGAACTTTGGATCTTAAGAATTTATGGGCTGAGGTCTCTCTTTACAGGTCTTCTCTCCGTACGGTTGCAGAAACGCGCATCGGCCGTTTCCTCTCCCTCTTTTATAAGTACTCGTCTTATGGGAACTTATGGTTGCGATGTGGAGCTGGGGAAGCGCGAAAGCCGCGAACATGGGGGAAAGGGGAAAGAGAAAGAGAAAACGCGGAAACAGGAAGATATTGTGTCAGGAAGCCATATCCAAATACCACGAGTCTTGTGTAGTACGTGTACCGGGTGCAGACAGCTTTTAGTTTCCGATCTTCCAGGGAGTCTGCGGCGGGCGAACAAGCGAATGAGAGGCCGTTTTGTCCTGCAGATGCAAGATGAGTTGTCCACTCCCCAAGCTTTCCAAAGGATGAGGTCAACAGGACGGGGCTTTACTTTCACCAGCTTCCAACAGGAAAACAGAGCTCCGGGTCCGAGCCGGACTTTTTGTCCTCGATAACGCTCGTGTAACTTATAGATATAGCTCCCCTTTTTCTGAGAATAGCTTCGTTTCAACCTGGTTAAGTCTAGGGGATTGGCGATTGCAGAAAAAAAAAAAAAAAAAAAAAGAGAATTAATTTGTTAGCTTGGCTCAGATTTCTTTTCTCGACTTATGACGGGTCCAGCCGCCGCGCGCAAACACGTCCCAAAAAGTGCGATTTTCCAGAAACGACAGGGAATAGAGTCAGGGTTCAGGGGTCCCTTTTTTATTATCAACGACGTTATCTCCAGCTAGCCTCTGTTCCGAAATGTCTCGGTCTCGAGTCATCGTCATTACCGGTCAGCCGCGTTTGACAGGTATTAATGAAGACGTATAAATCCCGCGATTCCTCGGCCGTCTTTCTACTCTAGCACCCCATCGTGAGTGGGCTATACCTAACTCACCTTTATTATTGGTAATTGCTTGATTACTTGCCTCGGCTATCTGTTACACGTAACGACGACCGATTACAATACTAGTCCCTTGAGCTGTCCCGCAGTTACAGTCTACGGGCTTATTAGTCTGTGTGCTAATGCCACGATATACTTGTCTAAGACACTCAAGGTACCCTCATGTGGCATAACGCGTGGGCACCGTGTCGGAGAACGGAATAGCTTGAGAGGCCAAGCAACTCGATTTCGCCCGGCTAGCCGTCTAGAATGCCCAAATTGTACAACGGGAACACAATGTCTGGGATATTCCATGTGGTGTTATTCACCGATGCTGGATCCCGTCGAAAGATGGCAAGAATAACGACAACGAACAGCTTCGTCAATCCCAACCCGCGAAGTGGGAGTGGCAGAGTGGGAGCCGAACGCGCGCTCGCGTAAGGATATGCTGCATCTGGCTTGTGTCGCGGATGGTGACAGGGGGAGCCCTGGTTGGAGATCCATTGACCAATGACCAGACAGAAGAGGCAGATCCCTCCCCCGATCCCCAACCACCCGATTTTTCCTTCAAAGCGCGGGTTGTTAGCTAATAACTGGCTGCTGCTATTAATAATGACGAGCCAACCTCTTAAAATTCAACGGAGGTTAGACGCAGCTAGCGTTAGACCTGCGGTTTACACGTGTACTTGAGAATGACCTCACCTCTTCAACTACGAGAGAACAGTTCAGAAGAGATGGACCATTGACAAGACATCTTCGCCTTCCGCTCCGGTGGCCGTGAGATATGCGGCCTCCTGTAGCCTATCTAACCCATCCATACAGCTGACCCCATCAATCTATATTTGCAGGTTACGGAACCTGCGGCCATCGTCACAAGAAAGAAAAAAAAAGAAATCCTGACTACCGCGAGCTCCACTACGACTGTCGACACGGCGCAACAAACGGGCAAGAAGACAACTGGCGGTGAGGGAACAACCTTCTCACGCATTTTTTTCATTGCCGTCTTCTCCCTTCTCTCCACGTTTTCTCCACGCTACGGAAAAATAAACAATACGAATCCCTCTCAGTATGCAGGTGCGCAGGATTACCAGCAGTCGGTACCCGGCTCTAGAATTTTGTTCTCGTTGGGGGGGGAGGTTGGAAATAAAGTGACGTGTTGTGTTGATCTCGTATCGGAGATGGGAGACGTGAGCAGAAGAGCACGACGTATTGGAAAGAGGCAGTCCAATCTGATTTTCTGTCGTATCGAATCTAAATCACGATCGTCCAAATGTACAGTTCTTGAAATAGTACAATACGTCTCGACTTATTCATACATACCTACTTAGGTACATATAGCAATTCCGTTGGTTACACGACTGGGTATAAAACCCCCCTGATTCGACAGCTGCACGTCGCAAGCAGCTCATAGCTACCTGCTATGCAGCCTTATAGCATCTCCCAGTTCATAGCAAATCATGCATGCTTGCAAATAGGATGCCCATGACTTACCGAAGCCCATCTGATCCACCGCGTGTTGATTGGCCTGGTTTGCTGAGAAGGGGGCTATATGGTCTCATTCAGGTATGCTGGCGGAGAGGCAACCTACTGCTTGCATCTGCAGCTAGTGCTCGCTCAGAACACGTAGCTAACTAGTTGCATCAGATCATCATGAGGCAGACTGCCATGCTGGAGACTTGTGACATGGGGGTTTATGAAGACCACTTAGGGGAAATATGCCTTTTCATATTCGAAAACCGATAAACAAGTTGATTATTCGTAACTGCTTAATTCCAAAAATACGAGGAAACATAAATCAATTCTGAATACTCGTCGTTCTGTCTTACTGCTTCTCAGTTGCTCAAATTCGGAGTTCCATGCAGTACCCGCGGAAATCAACTCGTTCCATGTGATGCGCCAGCCGATACAAATAGACAATTCATGGAGGTAACCCGGAAAATAACCTGTAACACATTCGATGATGCTTTAGTTTATGGAAAGCTATTCAAAAAAGAGACACTCCCCTAAATCACATTCTACTTGGGAATTTCAAATCAACTGTTCATTGTGATTATCAGTGCCTTTCTCTCAACCCATGTCAGTAAACACCCCTAAACTTGTGAAAGCCTCTAGTCAAGTCCCTACCTAGGCAATGATACGCCGGAGATAGATCGAGTGCATAAGATCTTATCGTCGGACTTATTGAAGGTTGAGTTGGTGTTGCTAGTCGGCCAAGGGGAACATGCGAACACTATATTTAAGTCAACCTAAGGTTGTCTCCAAATAAAAAATACAAGACCATCTAAAAAGCAAACCCACCACGACGTTAAGTCAACTTGATGCCTAATGCCTAGCATAAGGCGTAAGACATCGTACCACCCTCATCCCAAAGCTAAACTCAACATCCAAGACACCCCTGATAAGAAAGCAGCCCCCAAGCCCCTTAACGATGGGTCTAGAATTGCATCTCGGTCACACCCTACTCTAAAGTCGGAAAGATTACACGGGCTTCCACGTATCTCAACTCACAACTAAACCGCAAAACAGTCAAGACGTTCCATGCATGGGTATTTGACTCAAATTCATCGATGCTATGCTTGCTATGCTATTAACCGTCCTACCCACCCGTTCCACTAAACCAGGGTAGGTAGACAAGTTCAGTTTCCACCAATTCCTTAACAAAAGGATCAGGTGGGGGGTATCCGCGCAAAGTAAAGAAGAAAAGAAGAAAAGAAAAAAAAAAAAAAAAACGAAGCTGAAGGCCAATACGCCTGAGACTTCCTATCCATGCAATGCATGTTTCGCATATAGTCTCAGTCATCTCTTTCAGCCGGAAATAAGCTTCGACGTGGGCACCTTAAACCACCTGCACTCTCGGACTCTTTCACTTCACTACCAACCAAGTCACACTAGTCCTCCTCGTCGCCATCATCATCCTCCTCGTCAAAATCCTCCGCCACCTCCGCCCACCCGCACCCCCACCTACGACCCCCCGTCTCCCCGCCCGTCCGCAGGTCCGCCGCCCGCGCCTGATCCTCGCCCCAGCAGCGGATCAGAAAGTCATCGCCCGACGTGACGAGCTTGCCGCCGCTGGTCCACGACACGCCGCCGACCTCGTGCTCCTCGTGGCCGCGGACGAGCGGCGAGCCGATCCGAACGATGGGGATGTCGTCTCGGAGTCGCTGGTGACTAGTACTACCGCTGGAAGTAGATGCTCGAGAGGACGAGAACGATGAGTTCTGCTGCGGTAGATCCGCGTCCGAGGATGGGTGTTGTTGGTGTTGGGACGACGACGAGGTGGTGGCGATGGTGGAGGTTTCGAGCGATAGCGAACTCATGGCGTCCGTGAGGCCGTTGCGGAAGTATCGCTCGTCGGTGGGGAAGACGACGGGCGTGAAGTTGCTGCTGCCGACGGCGAGGAGCTCGCTTCTTCCGTCGCGGGCGGGGCGCACGGCGCACTTGACGTAGAAGCTCGTCACGAAGAACGAGGGGTGTCGGAAGCCGTACAAGGGACCGAGACCTTGGTGCGGGACCGCGTTGTGGCGGCGGCGCGGGGCTTCCCCGTTGCGCGAGGAGAGCTCAGGTGCGTGTCCTAGGATGAGATGGGCGGTCGAGTAGGCGTAGACGGTGTTGTCCTTGCAGAGGGCGTATAGTCGCGAGGCGTCGGTACCGAGGGCTAGAGACGAGATGCCAAAGGATCGCCAATGCTGGTGCGAAGAAGGCGGTGCGGTTACTGACAGCGGGGAGGGAACCTTTTGGCGCGACGAATGAATCGAGCGGATGTCCCATAGTTTAATACACGCATCCGCCTCGCAGCCCGTGAGTAGGAGGTGCTCTTTACCCTCCGGTAAGAACTGCAGGGCCGTGACTGATACGCTGTTGACTCTTCCCGGCAGTTCGCGACGAGACGGAGTGTCACCCGGCGTACCGACAGGCACCTTCTGAGCGTGGCGAGATGTGTGCGAATGGGCGTTGTAGAGACTGTTGACGGCGCAGCCTTGCTTCGGGGGCGAATGTCGGAATCGCAAGTTGTTGTCGCGAGCTACGGGAGCTCCAGTCTCTGAGACGGGGCGACCCGTACAGCGAAGATCCCAAATCTGGACGCTTCCATCTCGAGAAGATGTCGCAAGGACGCTTTTGTTGGCTTGGCCCGGCTGGAATCGCACTTGCTTCACTGATGCAGTATGGTGTTGAAGCTTCGCAACCGGAGTTTGGGTCATCATGTCAATAACACGGCCAGTCTGGTCGCCGGATGCCGTAGCCAGAAGGGAATCATCGTCGGAGAAGGATAGATCAATGATGGCATTGCTGTGGATTTGAAAAGTCAAGTGAATCTTGTTGAAGGGTTCGTCCGGGCGACCAGACGCAGAATCGAGTAGACGGATTCGACCTTCTTCATCGCCTACGGCTACGAGACTGTTCGTGTTGCAAGTGGCCGTGCAGAACGGTATGCATCGGCCTCCATTCTCGTGACTGCTGCATTCGTGGACATCTCCGGGATTGCTGTAGAAGTTGGCAGTATCCATTCTCCAGTCGGTGGTCGGGTATGACATGTAGGAGCGTCTAGCTCGAGACATGCCTCCGAACTCTCTCTGCAACAGCTGACCAGCAAGGCCACGGCTCGTTAGGGGAACGATGCGCTTCGGCATCGAGTGGGGAGGTAATTCCATTTCGTCGTCGCTCTCGTCCGTATCTGAATCTAAATCGATTTTTTCCTGGCTGGATGCTAAGGACCTAATAGGGCTGAGGAGTGCTGGCCCGCTATCGGTCAAGGGCGTCAGATCAAAAGAAACAGAGGGTCGGCAGGGTGATGTTTCGGGAGTGTGGTTGAATTTTCTCCTCTTGGACCGTCGAAGAGAGGGCGACTCTTGAAGATTTTCATCATCTGGCATAAGCGCATCTGAAAAAGTGGGAGGTAGTAATGGACTGGACGGAGCAGGTGTCTGATATCGATTATTCAAGGCCGGGGCGGCAAGGTCCTGCAGAGCCTTCCTGGCGGGGCTGATGCGAGAAGGTACTCTGGATCGTGGAGTAAAGAAGCGTCTGAATTTCCGAGGTGTTATGGACGGGTTCCTTCTCTCCTTGCCATTGGAGGCTCGGGGCGGCGAGAGGAGGTTTGGGTTCGACATGTTGGCCGTATTCGACATATTGCCGATTGTTACAACTTCTATTGCTGCCGATATAGAATATGAAATATAGAATATCCACAGCCTCAGGCTTCTTCCTACTAGACGAGCAGACGTGAGACGTTGCCGATGCTGCTGATGCTGCCGATATCCCGAGATTAGCCACAGACTCGACGTCTAGCAGAGTGGATATTATAATGCGTATTAATTGTGCATGGTCGAGAACCTGGGGATCTAAATGGGTATTTGATGAAACCTGGGGATTCAATGGCGTGAAAGGAAGCCGAAAGGACGAAGACGGTAGATGGTAATAGGTTAGGTGGTAAGGATTTAATGGTAGTGTAGTGGTAAAGTGAGTGGACACCGAGACCCATAGACACGCCGCGAAAAGACGCGCCCGCGAAAAAAAACCACTTACACGCCCAAAAGGGAATGACGTTTGGAGTTCGTGCGACGGTGACACTGTAATGAATGGATCGGCCAACACTGTATCACTGATTCGAAGGCCAAGGAGGGGCGTTGGCGGATAATTATTGCCCTATTCCGTAAAAAGCTACCCCCATTTACCCAATTAGAGCTACTCAATTCACAGTTGCGCACCAAGCACAGTGCATCTAAGGCCGAGCGCAAACAGTCTTTATTGGCCAGCCACCTGCCAAGATTTTTGAGTTTTTGAGCCCCACTGATAGATGCCGATAAGCTTATCAAAGAAGCGATTCCTCGAAAATTTCCATGAACACCAGTATTGGACCCTGCTATTTAGATGCGGGACACTTCTTCTTGCGCAACGAGGTATAGTGAACAAGCCAGCGCCATTAGACTCTTACACTTTGTATTCAGGCTTGATAAGCCATCTGAAGCAGTATGGCGATCCAAAAGAAGCACGGAAAAGGTCGTCTTGACAAGTGGTACAAGTTGGCCAAAGAAAAAGGATACAGAGCTCGTGCCGCCTTCAAACTCATCCAGCTTAATAAGAAATATGGCTTCCTCGAGAAGAGCAAGGTCCTTTTGGATCTGTGTGCCGCTCCTGGAGTAAGTCACCTCTTACCTTACGAAGGAAGAGTCGGCAACTAATCACACGTTACAGTCATGGTGTCAGGTAGCGGCGGAGGCAATGCCCGCCAACAGTCTCATCGTTGGAGTCGATTTATCCCCGATCAAGCCCATACCCAAAGTCATAACCTTCCAAAGCGATATCACCACCGACAAGTGTCGCGCGACCATTAGACAGCATCTGAAGACATGGAAGGCCGATACCGTACTTCACGATGGTGCTCCCAACGTCGGTACCGCTTGGGTGCAAGATTCCTTCAACCAAGCCGAGTTAGCCCTCCAGTCTATGAAATTGGCCACCGAGTTCCTAGTCGAGGGCGGTACGTTCGTTACCAAGGTCTTCCGATCGAAAGAGTACAACAAATTGCTTTGGGTTTTCAACCAATTATTTACCAAAGTCGAATCAACCAAACCCCCTTCCAGTAGAAACGTCAGTGCCGAAATCTTCGTCGTCTGCCGTGGCTATAAGGCACCTAAGCATCTCGACCCCCAGTTCCTCGACCCCTGTTCGGTATTCGCCGAGCTCGCGGAACAAGCTCCCAATAACGAGGCCAAGGTCTTCAAGCCCGAAATCAAGAAGAGGAAGAGAGGTGGTTATGAGGAGGGCGATTATACCCAATTCAAGGAGATACCAGCGAGCCAGTTCATTGAGACTGTTGATCCTATAGCGATACTTGGTAGCTACAACAAGCTTTCTTTTGAACAACCACGTAACGGTGATGTTGCGCTCGCAGCGTTGGACAAGATGCCCGACACATCCGAGGAGATAAGAATATGCTGCGCTGATTTGAAGGTGTTGGGTCGGAGAGAGTTTAAACTTCTGCTCAAGTGGAGGTTGAAAGCTCGTGAAGCCTTCGGGCTGCCGACGAAAAAGACCGCAAAACCTGTCGTTCCCGAAGAAGTCGCAGAAGTCGAGCCTATGGATGAGGAATTAAAAATCCAAGAAGAACTGCAGGCACTCAAGGACAAGGACAGCGCCAAGCGAAAGCGCGAGCGACGCAAAGAGAACGAACAGAAGCAGAAGGAGATTGTGCGAATGCAATTACACATGGTGGCTCCTATGGACATCGGTATGGAACAAGCTGGGCCTGCTGGTCCCGACTCCATGTTCGCTCTCAAACCCATTGACAAGAAGGGCGCCGTCAATAAGATCGCGAAGGGAAGGATGGCTGTCCTAAGCGAAGCAGACGCCAAGAAGGACAGAGATAGCGGGATTGGATCCTTGAGTGACACAGACGAGGAGGACGACGAGGAAGATCGTCTCGAACGTGAACTCGATAATATGTACGACCAGTACACAGAACGGAAAGCAGTATCGGACGCGAAGTACCGCGCGAAGAAGGCCAGACAAGAACATGATGATGGCGAATGGGAAGGATTATCAGCCGATGAGCAACAATCTAGTGACGACGAAGAAATGGAAGTGGACAGTGACGAGGAGTCTGACGAAGACGACTCTGTTCCCTCAAAACCGCTCATCACCGATCTGGATAATGGGCCGGCCGGAGCTGGTGGTCTTTCGAAACGGGCTTCGAACTTTTTCAGTCAGGACTTATTCAAGGATATACCAGGCATTCTTGATGCACCCCCAGCAGAAGAAATGGAGGTTGACGAGGATGAATTATCTGATGATGGTAAACTCGAGGCTCTTATAAAGAAGAACTCGAAGGCCAAGAAGGAGAAGGCGAAAGAAAAACCGAAAGAAAAGACTAAGAAAGCTAAGGTCGAGGTTCCGTCCGACTCTGAGGATGAGAAAGCCGGCTTCGAGGTTGTGAAACAAGATCAGGAAGACGACTGGGAAGACCAAGACAAACGCCGGGACGATGGAACACTAGGTAAATATGAAACTCCCTGCACGCCTCAACGCAACTTGCTAACTCACTCAACAGACATCGACATTATCACGGCCGAAGCCATGACGCTCGCGCACCAGCTCGCCACGGGCCAGAAGACCAACTACGACGTGACGGACGAGGGCTTCAACAAACACGCCTTCCGCGACCGCGACGGCCTGCCGGACTGGTTCATCGACGACGAGACGAAGCACGACCGCCCCCAAAAACCCATCACCAAGGCCGCCGCCGCCGCCATCAAGGAGAAGCTGCGCGCCTACAACGCGCGGCCCATCAAGAAGGTGCGCGAGGCCAAGGCCCGCAAGAAGTTCAAGGCCGCCCAGCGCCTCGAGAAGCTCAAGAAGAAGTCGGACCTGCTGGCGAACGAGGAGGGCATGACGGAGAAGGAGAAGGCCGACGGCATCACCAGGCTCCTGGCCAAGGCCGCCAAGAAGAAGCCGAGCACCCCCGCGAAGCTGGTGGTGGCGAGGGGTCTGAATAGGGGGATTAAGGGCAGGCCGAAGGGCGTGAAGGGCCGGTATAAGATTGTCGATCCTAGGATGAAGAAGGAACTTAGGGCGCAGAAGAGGATCTCGAAGCGCAAGTAGATACGCTTCTAGAGGCTCATTGCGGTAAAATTTAGATCCGTTCTTGGGATTTACTTGAAATCTTGCATGGTATTTCTAGTCACACAGAAATGCCAGTCATGGAACACGATTAATAGGATACAAGGTTATTCTATTTGGTATCATTTTTGTGATTACCCCCTATACATATCGAATCCCGTAGCAGCAGCATCACCACGCTACCCATCTCCTTTTTCTATCCACCCCCTAAAACCCCAGACTAGCCACACATTCACAATCACCGCTTCCCAGCCGCCCTCCTATTCTTCCCCGGCCGCGCCGCCTTAAACGGCTTACCCTTGGTCCCCTGGGGAGGAGCACCAGCAGCAGCGCCGCCCTTCTTCATGCGACGGGCGTTAAACCCGCTTAGGTCGCCGGAGCTGACGGCGTCGCCCGACTTGGCGTGCCGCTTCTTGCCGCCGAAGCCGTACTTGTCGTTCTTCTTCTGGCGCTTGGCGTTGGGCGCGGCGCCGGCGGTGCTCCTCTCGCCGTCGTTGCCGCGCGAGAAGGCCTTGCGCGCGTTGTGCTTGTTAAGCTCGGCGTCGACGCCGACGTCGAAGAGGTCGGCTTCTTTGGCGCCTACGTCGTTGGAGTTTTCTTGACGTTCTTGGGTGAGTGAGTTGTTAGTTAGTATGGGGGAATAGGATAGTAATAATTAAAAAAAAAAATAAATAAATAAGGAGAGATAAAATGGAATACTCACTCCTCTTCAGCGTCTTGATCTTCTCGAGCGTCTCGCGCTTCTCCTTCTGCCGCTCCTGCAGCTTGGCCACCTGCACCTGCTTGCCGAACTTCTTGAGGTCGCGCTGCTTGCGCGCGTCCGCCGACGCCTTCTTGGCGCTGGCCTCCTCGACGAGCCGGGCTTTGACCTTCTCCATGTGCCCGTCGTCTTTCACCATCTCGGCGAAGTAGTCGGTGGGCCGCGAGAACGGCACGCCTTCCGCTTTTAGGAGGGCGCGCGCGCGCTTCGCCGCGTCCAGGCTCTGCGCGTAGAAGGCGAGCTCCCGCTTCAGGTCGTCCTGGATGTCCTCGATGGCGTCGGCGGTAAGCTCGGCGCTCACGATGCTCTGGTGCGTGGCGAAGGGGACGCTCTTGTCGGTGGGTATGGCGATGCGGTTCAGTGAGGCGAGGAGCGCGGTGGTGTTGTTGATGGTGAGGCGCGAGTGCGGGATCATGTCTTCTTTCTCCTCGTCGGGCAGGTCTTCGAGGTCCGACATGGGAATGTCCTCGTCGTCTTCCTCGTCCTCGTCTTCGTCCTCGTCATTATCTTCGTTAGCCTTCGCCGTTTTCTTGCTTCCGTTCGTCGGGGCATTCAAGGCTCGGAGTATGGTCTTTTTGGGGCGCTCTATCTTTTCCTCGAGCTCTATCGAGGAATCTGAGTCGTCGCTCTCGTCTACTCCAGCGAAGTCGATCCGAGCTTCTTCTTCTTCTTCGTCGTCGTCGTCACTGCCATCCTCTTCGGCCTCGTCGTCTATGACCGGCGCACCACCCATATCATCGTCTTCTTCTTCCTCGTCGACGCCCTCCCAATCGTCGTCGTCGTCGTCGTCGTCTTCGGCATCATTAGATTTTGCTGCCCCGCCTTGCTTGCCTTGTCGCTCTTGTCTCTTCTTGGTTCTTTCCTTGTGCTTCTTCTTCTCCTTCAGTTTTTTGAAGTCGACGCCTTTGTCCGCCGCGAGGGCTACCTTCAGCTTGCTTCGGCCCATTGTAGCGGTTCTGATGGGGGTTGTGTTGAGATTTTCGAGTGTGAATCGTCTCTATCGCAAAATTAATTGGACATGCTGCAGTTCAGATAACTTTTTTTTTTCTGCCGGTAGCTTCCAAAGAAATATGGGTCACTGGCTGCGGCTGTTGAAGGCGGTGTAGAGAAGAGGTCGCTTGAGCTGAGTAATGCGCCATCTGCAGCCAGCTGCAAGTCTGCTATACCTCACCTCACGCTCAACAATATATTGTTGGTAGAAATCATGTGCCTTATAAGTCATAGGTAGTAATCTTGTGTCATGGTCGCTTGAAATCCTATTTTTCCATCAACTTCGCGTTCTGACCAATATTTGCATATCACGGTCGTTTTATGTTACACAGCTGGGCGGTTGAACGTCTCCGAGCTCATAAGGTTGAATTAATTGAAAGAGCTATTGTATCATTGAGATTGAGAAGGTATGTGTGGTTGGCTGTTGATGAGGTAAAGTGCTCTGGTAGGCAACCATCAGCGCCACCATTACTACCCTAGGTAGGCTATGTAGATAGTGAACAGCTGAACGATGGGCATAAAGAAGGCACAATTCCCCCCTTTCAAAAAGGGTGAGGAGTTACGGACCTTACTGATTATTAGTTGAATTAAACATCACAACCCGATATTCTTTAGTATTTTCGCATCCAAAGTTACGAATTACGCCGAGATGGTGACCACATTTTCTCCCAACTGCACATTTCCCGACCGTTCTGTCAACTATGTCGAATCCCCGCCCCTACGATCCACGCTGGACATCGTCTGGCCCTGCGTCTTGACCCTGATCGCGTCCATCTACACAGCACTCCACCTAGACGTGATCGCCGATACGGCGGCAACTTCGCCCTGCAAATGCAAGTGGTGCGGAAAGAGATGGCTCTATAATCGAATCTGCCGTGACATAAGGGGCCTAGCCGTGGGGCTGGGTGTTGCTACCATAGCATTGTTAGCCCCTGAGTTGATAGTTACCAGGGCATTGCTGGAAATGTACTGGTGCAAGAAAGCTTTGCAAAGGCTGGAAAAGTTGGCTAAATTAGAACCAAATATGTATGTTCAGGTTTCCACCTAGTACATTTCCCAGGGACCTCAATTGTAACATGATGTTCCTACGTCTAACTGTTGCCCATCGTTAACTCCCAAAGCAGATTGCTCCAGTGGACCAAGACTCACTGCTATTACCTAAATATGGGCGGTCTTCGTCTAGTAGGCTGCCGCGGTCGATTCGCTAGTCACGGTACTTCCCCCGGAGCTCCCTGTGACTGCAATGAGATGGCCCTTGACCGCGATAGCTTGGCTCTTGCAATACAATATGGTTTATTGCCTAAGGAACCTCCTGTCACCAAACAGGAGATACTCGACCTATCCAAAACAGGGGCTTTCGCCAAAATCCTTGCAATCTGGCAGCTTACTTGGTTTATGGTCGACCTCGTTACCAGACTTGCCCGCCACCTGCCCATATCGCAGCTTGAAGTGGGCGTAGCAGGGTTTGCCATGCTCGCTTTCGCGACGTGGTTCTTCTACTTTAGCAAGCCTAAAGGGGTCAATGTCGGCACCAGAGTTCGCTTCCGCATCCCACAGTCCGAGTTTGACCCGCCACAGCATCAATTTGAGGAAGTTTCATTTGCAAGAACACTATCTGCCGTTCGGCCGTCGTCAGACAACGAGGTCCACGACCTGCTAACTAGGCGTCTAAAGGACGCAGAAGTCGACTTCATTGCGCGGAGCAGATCGCTTTGGGCGGAGATAGTACACCATATATCCTGGGGCGGGGACAGTTCCGGAGAGCAACTCTTCATTTCCCTGATACTCGGCGCAGTGATCGCCCTGCCCTTCGGAGCCATCCATGTAGCGGCCTGGAATGCAGCCTTCCCAACAGTGGCTGGCCAGTGGCTTTGGAGGGTCTCTTCTTTGGTATCAATGTTAGTATTACTGGTCTCGCTCATTATAGCAACGAGTGGAGGAAATGTGTACCGGCAGTGGCTGGATGACTATGCATACTGGACCGTCGACTGCTGTCTAGTATTATACACCGCTGCTCGAGTCATTTTGATGGTTGAGATGGTCCGGTGTATGCTGTTTCTTTCCCCCGAGGCTTATGTCCGCTCGTGGGCGGGGGATGTGCCACATCTTGGATAGTCGTTCACGTTATCTTACGGCCACGAAAGATTAAAAAAACAGTTTCTGGTTTGCAATCGGCCTCTGGTGAAATGTGAGTAGTGTATTGACTCGTCTCGTGCTGATGGCACCAATCCAGTCTTGTAGTATGAACATCTCCCTTGAAGCTTGAGAGCACAGCTGTGACACGAAGCGGTAAAGTTAGGAGGTACGGTTGGAATCGCTTATTCGAAGGAGCGCCGCACAGGCCTAATTTCTAATTTGATTTATCATTTGCTTCTCTAGTCGATTTTCTGGAGGCTGAAAATAATCTTTGGGATTTCGTCAGCGCCGGTGATTAGATTCCCAATTAGCTATCGGTCAACAGAAACTGCTGCGTAGAGTTTCGCTGTAACTATAGTAAGCTGTTAGATGTCTCTTATTCCCATTCAAGTGCTCGTAGGGTATGCCCCCTAATCGGATTTAACCACTTCCCAGTTGGGATTAGTATAGTTAGAATCTTTGTCAGCACTCTGACTTTCGGGCTCAACCTTCAACTTAATTTGAACGAACTTCCTATGGAAGTATTTGCTGTATCTTGATGCGAACAACCCCACGGACAGAATATCTGGCATGAACGTTGTTTATGGTGCCTGTTTTCATGGACTGTACTTTTTGTATTTGTTGCAAGGGTATTACGTATCACAGCTCGAGTACGAATAATTACAAGAGGAAGCATGGCGGGGCTACTGGTGAATCCAGAATTATTCTGCGTCATGATACGAAATGACAATTTTTGGAATTGAGATGCTCATATATTGAGGGCTAGTCCATAATTTTCTTGCATGCAATTCTCTTCTGTTCATAATTTTGCCGTATTTAACCGCAAAAAGGAAACAGCGGCCCTCGTGTCGTCATCTATTATTCCTACCCACCAATCTCATCAAGAGTCAGTCGATGATGGCTACATCTGATGGGTAAAAAACAAAGGGTAGTGTAGCAATATATTGCATTGGGCTATCGTCATTTTCGGGAATCCCAGCCAGCTTTCCCTCCTATGATCAGCGAAAAAGAAGTTTCCTTACACATTAACTACCTACTTCAATATGCCGAACTCAGGGAGAATTGACCAAAACCGCGAGTTGCTCGCAAACCTGAAGCAGGACGAGAGCAACGCTTATCGCTCCAACGAGTCCAGGGAGACCAGAGAGCACATAGCTGGCAAGTCGAGCACCCAACAATCCTAACAACGTCTAGCGTCTCACGTACTAATATTTATTTTTTTTCGCCGCGCATAGGAGCCACAGGAAAACTCGCATCAGCAATTGCCCAGCACCAAGGCGAATCCGATTTGAGCAAGGGCAGTCAAGACGTCGCAAGGCAGGTTGAACCACGGGGACCGGTTGACCGCGACGCAATCCAAGAGGCCCTACACGCACGCGCGGAAGCCAAGACGAAGGAGCAATTTGGCGAAGACCCTGAGCGCGTCGCCGCCGGGAGTGAAGCAAGCCGATTGCAGAGCGCCGCCGAACAGTACGATCTGGCGCACGAGGGCAGGCAGAGGAAGATGAAGCATAATCTGGGAGGCGAATGAAAAGGGGATGGGATTGTTTCCCTCATTTACTCGTTACGTAGGGGTTAGGAGACAAGAGGATCGCCGTTCTCCACGAGGATAAGGCTATTACGTCCTTCGAGGGTCATCTGTTGGCATAAAGAGTCAGTTCAGTCATAATATACACTGTCACCATGCTGCAACTAGAGTTGGGGCCCGAAATGTTTATTTATTGACGAAACCTTGCATTCACAATCTCGGATCATAGCGCAATACACTTGATTCATCCATCCTTCGTGAAAAAAAAAAAAGAGAAAAAACAGTAGGAGACAGCTTCATAGAAGGAATCGGATAGCCATCCGGGTTCTCATCTACATCGTGATGCCGTAGTAAATTTGCCCGCGCCGGGGCACCCACGCCGGGGCATGCAAAGTTGTAAAAAAAAAAAGAAAAAGGCAACAGGAAAGTTGGAAACAGCATAAATTGCATCTCCGCAGGGCAGACTTTCTCTGTACTTGTGAGTATTGATATTGCCCTTCATCTCAGCTTTCAACTCCTTGACATTCTCACTTACCTTCTGTGAGCGATAGTTGCACTGGGTGAGTTCTAACCCTCCCTGATAGTGTCTTGAATGTCGTTCAACATCTCGTCGATACGGTCGAGGATATCCTCGACGTGACGCCTTTCGTCGTCACTGAGGCGACCTCTACGCGAGCGAAGTTCCTGTGCGAGGTTGGAATACTGTTCCTGGCCTATTATCGCTAGTCTTGCTATCAGGTTTGTTTCGGTTTGTGCTTGTGCTTGTGCTTGTGCTTGTGCTTGTGCTGGTGCTGGTGCTTGTGCTGGTGCCGGTGCTGGCGCCGTCGGGCCAGCATCAACGAGCTCACCAAGAGGCGATCGCGGAAGCAGATCTCCTTGGTCAGAATCGGCATCTTGCTGGTAGGCGTCGGGATGGGCAGGCTGGGCAGGCTGGGCAGCGGCGAGCTGAGAAGCGGCGGTCTGGGCGGCACCAGGGTTGTTTCCACGCTGGTTCTCGTAGAAATGGTGCTTTCTCACGCAGCGGCCGATCTCGTCTAGTCTTGACACTTTCCTCGTACAATCTGGCCAGGGGCACGCGTAGTACATACGCCTTTGACGACCATTCCTCCTAGGGCCGGGCACTCTTCTGATCGTAACGTGAGCATCTCTGAGGTGGTTCCTCATCTCTGCTTCCGTGTTCGATGTGAAGACACAATCTGATGGCCAGCAACATCGGGTGCCGATGTGGATGTTCTCCTCGTGGTCTCTGAGATAGGATGTCACAAAGCCACATACTCCGCACGTTTGCAGACTGTCTGAAAGTTGAAGATGTTAGAATACCGAGTATTTCTTTGTGTAGTAGTAGCTTATCGGCTCGCGATTACTTACTTGTAGCCATTTCTGGCAGTTCTTGGTTTGGACACGACTTCGTAATTTGGGTTTATGCCTTTGAGACTGTGCTTTGGAAATCAGCTGCTTGCGTAGGCAATTTTAAGAGCTCAAGGTTTACGAGTGGCCGTGGTTGCAAAAAACAAAAGTTGAGGGTAGGATGATTCGTGGCGAATTAAGTCACTACCTAGGTACCTAAGGTATGCGCAAATCACAAATATTGCTGTCAGTTGCTGGGAGTTTTTTCCTGGATTGCACTAGGAAACTGCGACAGTAACTTGTTTGCCCCCCGCCCCGGGGTACAGTTGTAGGTGCCTGCCTGGCAACGATGGATTTTTCTTTTCTACGGATTTTTTTTCTATGGACAAGCACATGAAACTGGCTGCCGGAGACTGATTTGGTTTAATCCTTTGCTACTGGACCTTGGAAAATAAGGTGTCCGATTATTGGCAATTAGCTATATGCAACTCTTACGAAGGAAAGAGAACAATCTACTGGGTTAGTGCGAGCAGCGGCAGAATAGGAGAGCAGTGACGAATAGAAGGAGCCGTGTCTTGATCTTCCATTCTGCTTCGAGGAAGAACTCCCAACTAGAGTATGTCACGTGGGAGATCTGAGCATCTTGAATCAACTTATCGGAATGACCAATTTATCGAATCCATTTTATTCCCCTTAAAAATTTAATAACCCCCCCCCCTCCCCCCCTCCTCCACACACACGCTCGTCTCCCCCAACCATCCTTTCCCTTCTCCCTTATTTCTTTCACTCAGTCCATACGACGGACGAGCTCTTCGACTTCGCTCAGCAGAGCCTGCGCTCTGCCCTCTCGGCTCATGATGGAATAGTTGAGGGCGTCTAGGCGCTCCTCGATCTCCTCGCTAACCGGCATAGCCGGGTCCTCGACATTGTGCCGGTATAGGCACTGTTGGGCGGTGTGCGGGCGGGAGAAAGTCTTCCCACACTCCGGCCAGGGGCAGTGGTAGGTGACGGCGTTGGCGTCGTTAGGGTCGCGCACCTCCACCACAGCATGGGTGTGGCGAAGATGGCTTCGCATCGCCTCCTCGTCCACCGTCTCCTCCTGACACCCTGGCCAGCCGCAGCGGGTTCCCACATGTTTGCGGTACTGGTGCTGGTTCAGTGCACCGGCAGTGCCGGTGGTGAAGTCGCACTTGTCGCAGTGGACTTGTTGTTGATCTTGGTCTAGATAATGTTAAATATGAATACAAGATGTACAGAAGAAGGAAAGACATTGGTAGAGTAGGTAGCTGATGGTGCTTTAGATCGGAGTGACATACTGGATGCCATTTTGGCAGCGATGGTAATGGCGTTTATGAAGGTATATTAAGTGTGTCTTAGAAGTATTCTTTACGGCGCAGTTGTTGTGTGAAGGATGTCGGCGTCAAGCTTTGCGGATTCTTTGCGACTTGCCCTACGAAACTACGAAGAGAGTGTGAATGTGCAGCTGTTCATTTTCCAACTACCTAGGTGTGCAAATTTCATCCCGTACTTGGTCGGCCCAAAGGGGTCGTTATTTCCCAACTCCTTCCAGACAACCGACTTTTAGACATAGTTTGGAAGGGGCGACGCCTACTGAACGGCGGGGTTAGGAACTATCTTTCCGGGCACTCGTCGCTAGAGTATGGGGCCAGGTTGGCATATATTAGCATATCGGTTCTCTGGGTGATGGGAAGTGCTATTGTTTGTCTTTATCATACCTTAAGGCGAGCCCACTCTAAGAGGCACCTTCTGTATGATATTTAGGCGTGGTAACTGGTCACCTAAATAAGCACCGATTTGATGGTATCTTGCCACTTATGTGAATATTATCTTTGAGCGAAATGCTCCGTATGCTACAGCGGCATTTATGCGGTACAATATGAGATATTTGCATTTATATATAAGCCAACCTAGGTATCTAGGTACCCGCAAAGATGGCCGGGCTTTTAATGATGACTGCTAAATCGCAAGCTGTTGAACTTGACATTGAAATAGAGAATTACTATTTCAATAGTACCCCACTTTTAATAGTAGACAAAAATCTGGCAGAAAACTCAAAGCGGATTAGATAAATTACTAATTTCCCTTATAATCTAGCTAGTTGCTAGGCGCCATAATATTTAATTAGATAATTATATGTAAAATTATTTAGATTAAAATAATCTTTTCTATTATTTTAATTTAATTTAATTAGTAAGTTTTTTTGCTAATTTTTTCTAATTAGTTTTATATATTTATATTATTATATAATATTATAATAATAATTATAAACCTTTTAAAAAACGGCCCTAATAACGGCTTTTTTATAATATCTTAAGAAAAAGTTTATAAATTTTTAATTTATTTTTCTTTTATAAATAATTTTAATATTAATAAAATAATTAATTTTAATCGGGTAAATAATTAATTAATATATTATAAAATTATTTACAATTAAAGCGCTTATATAAAACCATTAGAAACTAAGAATTATGTGATTTTTTTATAAAAAATTAATTATTTTTAAAAAAGAAATATTTTTATATTAAAAAATAATAATTATAATTAGATTTTTTAATTTAATAAAAATAAAAAAATTAATTTATTATTTATTTATAATTATTTATTTATATTTAATTATATAATTTATTTTTATTATTAAATTATAAGAAATAAAAAAATTATTAATTAAATTAAAATTTTTTCGTAATTCGTAATTATAACGCCGGCGTAAATTTTTTTAGTATTATATAATAATTATTCCGGTATTACCATTTACTTAAAAAATATTTATAATATTTAGTTTTAATTTTAATAATAAAAGCGCTAAGGTTTTATTAAAATTTAGATATTTATTTATTTTTTTTATAAGAAAAATTATAAATATTATATAAAATAAATATTAAATAATTTAAACCAAATAAAAATTTTATTTTAAATTTATTTTTATTATTAAAAAATATAAAAATAATATTTATATATTATTAATTATAATAATATATATAAAATTAATAAATATTATATATTTTTATTTAACATTATTAATTAATTATTAATAAAATTTATATCTAATATAATATTTAATTTAATATTTTATAAAATTTAAAAATAATTTAATTAATTAATATAATTTTTTAATATTATACGAATAGAAATTAAAATATTATAGCTTTTAATAATAATTTTTAATTTTAATAAATAATTTAAAATTATAATTAAAATATATTAATTATATTTATAATTTTAATTTTATATTTTTTATATTAATAAAAATGTAATTTTATAATTTATTTATAAATAAAAAACTTTTAATAATTTATTTATAAAAATAAATATCGAAATAAAAATTAAAATTATAAAGTAAATAAATATTATTTTTACTAATATATTAATTTTTAAAAATACCTAATTATTTTAAAATTTAAATAAATTTAATTAATTTAATATTTTTAATTTCGGTTAATTTCCTAAGAAAATTCTTTATATTCGTGAAAATATATTGCTATGTTAAAAATATATAATTTATTTAAAAACGAAAGAGGAATTCGAAAAAACATAAAGATAATTTATTAATAAATTTTATAATAAATAATTTTTTATTATAAAATATTTAAAAAAAATTTATTTTTTAAATTAAAAAAAGTAAATTAATTATTTCATTTAATAATATTTTAATTTTAATATATAAATAATTTCCCTAATAAAATCTAATAATAATTTACTAAAATTATTTATTAAAAATAATTAATTTAATTTATTATATATTAGTAAAATTATTAAAAAAATAATTTAAAATATAAAAATAATTTATAAATAAAAAATCGCTCGTAATAATTTTAAATAATATAATAATTAAATTAATTATTATTAATTTAAAAATATATCGTTATATTATTTAATTATAATAATCTAAAAATTTAATAATTTTTACCGGAAAATTTTCTAATATCTATTAAATATAATATGTCCGTTTTTTCCTATGCCATTTACTTATAACCATTATATATAAATTTAATATAATCTAAATTATTAATGTAAAATTCTAAAAAATCTTAAGCTAATTGAAAATAAATTAGATATTAAAATATTTATGAAAATTAATATTTATTTATAATAATAATTTAAATAAAATTTAATTAAAAATAAACCGGATTTTTTAATTAAAAAATCATTAATAATTAAGAATATTCGTAGCTATTTTTAAAACGAAACTATCATTTTTAAAGTAATATTTATAATAAATAAATACTTATAAAATTTATAATTTCATAAAAAATTAATTAGATAAATTTTATTTAAATGAAAAAAAATTCCGGAGCTTTCTTAGAAAAAGATTAATTAATAATTAATTAAACTAATTGGTATTATTATAAAAACCGGTTTATAAGCTAAGATTCCTTGTAATTTATAGCTACGTAAAAATAATTAAAAAAAAAAAATTATTAAAAGCATTTATAAAATAAATTATAATAAAAATTAAATTAATCGTAATGGAAATTAAATTAATTAAAATAATAAAATTATTTATAATATTATTAAATATTTTTTAGATTAATAATAAATTATTATTATCGCTTAAAAATATAAAAAAAATAATTTTAATAATAAAAATTTTTTTAATATTAAAAATATTTTAAAAGATAATAGCATGATAAATTTCACGGCTAATAAAATTTAAGGATTAAATAAATAGTTAAATTAATTTATTAGCTAAAAAATAAATTTATATTTTATTTAAAAAAAATTTAATTAATTAAATTATATATAATATAATTTAGAAATTTTAAATTTAAAATTATTATAATAAAAATAAATTATTATAAATTATTAAATTTAAATATCTTAAAAACAAAAATATTTAATTATTATAAAATTTAATAATATAATAAAAATAATAAAGTAATAAAAAAATAAAAAAAGCAATGAGAATCGGGCTAATAAAATATTTATTATTAAAAATAAAATATTATTAAAATAATAATTCTTTTGAAATATATATATATATATATATATATATTTAAATATATATAAATATATTTATATATATATTTATTTCGTATATATTTAAAACGATAAAATTTTTCAAGATAAATTTATAGTAATATTAATTAAAATAGGGTAATTTTTACGTGAAATAAAAAAAGATTATAGAAAATATAATAATAACTTTTTATATATCCTTTATTTGGATACTTTGATATGCTAACATTCCATGACATTATCAAGCATCACATCAAATTCGCAATCAAGCAAACAGATTAACAGTCGCAATGCAAAGGAAATCATTGGGAGTCAAATTGATTTATATTTAATTTCCCAACTTTCAGGGCACCACGTGGTTTCGCATGCGGCGTAAGCTAAGATGCAAGTACGTGATGCTCATCGGGACTAGAAATTCCACTAGTTCAGAAGTCTAGACCTTCCGGCTTCAACTACATACCTATTTGCAGAAGAAGAGATTATTTGGCTAAGCTGAATTGAGTCTTTCAGCTAGGTTACTCCACTTTGCCCCTTACACATCGTCACCCGGAAGCTAGATTTATCTGTGGGACTTGCTAGTTCAGCTAGTTGTACACCTACGTTTTTACTTCTGCTAGAATTAATGGTACCTCTCTGAACCCTGACAGAATGTCAGGAAACAATACGCAACTAGAGATCTTGCTGGCTAGGGACGCATTCGTTCTTGCACACCTCGTACTATGTATGAAAGGTAAAACAGGTAGTTAGAACTAACCCTATGGAATAAACAGAATCCAAGCTAGCTAACCTAGTGGGTTGGGGGATCGAGACCGCAAAATAGAGGCGGATGGCGCTTTAACTGCGTGGTCTACTCATGATTAGCGCAGCGACTAACGAATTTGACCTGCACTAAGGCCTACCTACTCTCAGCCCCAATGGTGTGAATTTGACCCGACCTTGCGAGCTGGTATTAGCAGAATCTCATTTCAAAAAGCAGGAAAATGTTTACTTTATGTCGCTTGGTTACTGTAGAATTCAGGGGTTCTTGCTGATAGGCCGACCGAGAAATTCATACCATAGTAATAAATATAAGTATCTGCCTATGCCTAGCGAATTTGGAAACTCATCGTCGTCGGTCGTGTCTATTAATCACAGCAACTGCCACCATGAAGTTCTCCGCGCTTCTCTTGCTGACCCCCCTGGCGCTCGCCAAGCCCTGCAACAAGCGGCCAACCTCTAGCATCGCTGCCACAACGTCTTCTGCGACAATCTCGACCGCGACCTCGAGTTACTTCATTGCTTCGAGCTCCAGCTATCCCAGCAGCTCCAGCTATCCCAGCAGCTCCAGCTATCCCAGCAGCTCCAACTACCCCAGCAGCTCCAACTACCCCAGCACCAGTTCCAGCGCATCCCTCAGCTACAGCTCCAGCTACTCGTCAAGCTCCAGCTACTCGTCAAGCTCCAGCTACCAAAGCGCCTCCAGTACTTCGAGCTCGTTCGCATATACCTCATCTTCTAGCGCCTCTTCCGCTACACTAACATCGTCGATCGCGACAACATCGTCGGCGGAAACGAGCTCATCGGCGCCGACATCTTCCTCGACTTTGTCGACCGCGACGTCTTCCGCTAGTTCGCCCGCGGCCTCTTCGGAAACGCTTGAATGCGCCACCGTTGCAGGTATCCCCACTACCACCACGTACGCCATTGCCGTGTACGCAGCGCAAACCGTCGCCAGCTGCAAGAACCTCTGCCTGGTTCAAGAAGCATGTCTCGGCTATGCCGTTAGCCCCGTTCTAGGACTGTGCTATCTTTACCGTGTGCCAGTCGAGGACCTCACCACAACCGCGGGCGGCTTGCAGTTCTACTACTACGATAGAGAGTGCGGCGAGACGACCAGCGCTTCGGCTTCGGCTGTGCCGTAGCTGCCACTCCCGTCCTCACGCTAGCGGTACCGACTATACCCCTATATTCTTGTCTTTGTAGGATGGCCTGCGGAAAACCGCCGGAAGACATGGGCTCGTACGGGTCGACCGCAAATACACCGATTGATAGTGAAGCCGGTCGCGATACAGGCTTACGATCAATGGAGCTAAAATGATCTATTGCGGCGGTACATGAACATATTCGATAATCAGATAGACGACCGAGTTTGAAAACCTAATGGTCAATCCTGTTATATAATGTATACAATATTTTAATTATTCACTTGAATGCATGTTTTTTTTCCATGGAGCAGAGGATTGCATTGAAATATAAGAGCAAGACACGCAAAAGGAACTGTTGAAAGAACAGACCAGAGAGCAGAAAGGATGGAGGTGAAGATTGCCAAATACGAGCAGTCTGGCGAAATCAAGTTCCGGCGGAATATATGAACTACATTGGATAGTACCCAGGGAGATATCTACATTTTCTTCTATTTGCAGCTTGAAATCACTGTCTTCTCCTTCACCGTATAGGGGGCCACGGCTTGACAGGGACACTCTCTGGCTCTGGTCTTGGTAGTCCAATACTGAAACCACCGGATGATCGAACTAAATGCTTACCTAACAATGTGCACCCTATACTATTTATTGTCGGGATTTTAGATTTTGTATGAATTTTAGGAGGCCATTGCAGTTGGCAACGGGACGAAGAATCTGTAGTCAGGCGACGCCGTCGAGGAGCAATGCTAAATGCCAGCAGTGAGGATGATGACATCTCCGCGATTAACCTTGAGCAGCATCCCCTTCGAAGGCGAATCGAGGGGTGGTCGCCCGAGAGAAAACTCAGACGATCTCCTGTTAGCACTTGTCGAGCCCTTGCTTTTGGGTTCGAGGTGATAACCGGCTTACACCCATGGTCCAGCCGCCATTTGCTTCAAGTGCCTCCTTATTGGCATCTTCATTTTCACAATGCGCCAGTGCTCTACGATAAATGACGGTGGGTAGTTTGCTATTCGGGACTAATGGTGTTTTGTCCAAGTAATAGAATTCTGGTTGATTACGTAATACTCCGTATTATGGAAGGTTCGTGAGGGCATAAACACCGGCCATAGGTACATCTCTTCGGGTATCTTCCGTGCCGAAGGGTCGCGTATTCTGCCTACATGTGGAAGTGGAATGGCATGTCTTCGTCCGGAACTCTACGTATCCGTAGTCCATTGATCCCGATCTGCCGGGGACCTTCACGGTGGTGGGCCCACTTTTACCCCTATTTTGTCTTCGGCGGACGAAGAATGCCACGAAAAAATTCCATTCCACGGAATTACCTGATGATTTGACTAAAGATTGGGACATACGCGGATTTATTTTCCGAACCGATGTATGATTTAGAAGATGGCATTTTTGAATTTCAAGGTAGCGCCACTCCGCGAGGCAGACGCGCACAGCCAGAGTCATGACGGGGCGTTCTCTGAATCTCGAGACGACCGTATCCCATATACTTCAATACGAATGTGACTCACCAACTAGTTTTCGCGGATCCTCCGACGCGCGATTATGTGCGCCTATGCAACACATTGGTCAAACCAGACAGACCGCGCCCATTCCGGACGTGGGCAAGGTCCGCGCCAAATTGGAGCCGTGAACGGTCCCGGAGTTGGGGCGAGGCTTACGGATGGCGTCTGCTCACGCCGTTTTTAGAGCCTTTGAGCCCAGCCTCTGCGTGGCAGCTCGACGAACCATAGAATACACAAATCTGATATTAGATATTTGATGCCGATTGTAGACGTCCCATGGAATTAATTTAGGGTTACCATATGCGACTTTCTCACCCCCTAAGTCCCTGCGAGTAAAAGTACTACCTACCTGATTAGATGGCCTTACCCAGGCATACTGTTAGATGTTTTGTGGTATTGTGAGCAAGCATTACGACGAAGGTATGCTCGGTTGGGTTTCCCTTCAAAAAAAAAAAAAAAAAAAAAAAAAAAAAAAAAAAAAAAAAAAATCAAAGTGGCTTCTCGATTTGATATTGGGGTGCAAATGGTAATATTTCGTAAACATTTTATTATATTTAACACGGCGATAAGCCGGTGAAAGTAACGAAACCAGATTGAACAGTTTAGAAGTTTTCGTGCACTGCTGTTAGCATGTTATCGAAGCTCGTATGCGGCACGTTCCGAGAGTAAGATTACCCTAGGTAGGAAGGAAATCTGTGTTTGGGTGGTGGTGCGGTGGTAATAAATTTTACTTTGAAGTAGCAGACAGGCTCCTAAGATCTAGTAACTATATGTACCTATGTAGACGAAATGTGCGTATAGAAAGGAGAAAGAGACGCGGTACATTGATAGACACATACATGCAAGATAGATTTCACTTAATGGGAATAAGTACAATGCTAATAACGATATATACGATTCAAAACATTTCTCATTTTAACCTGTACAGGAAATCACTTACATTGGAGAATTGCATTGGCCAATGTGCGGGCATTTACGAATTTGTGAGGATAGGTATGGTATAGATGCGCATCATGAGATTGTGCGGTTCAGCCGATATGGTAGGGGATTTCACACATGGGATGCCCTTGAACCATAAGGTGGGATGAAAGTGCACTGTTTTAATAAAAAGGCACGATGCTGAGTTGTTAGCATCAAGAATTGATACATGGGACATGTAGCAAACATTGCGCACATTGCGCAGCGTGGTTGGAAAAGGTGATGAAAAATAAAAAAGTGAAAAAAAAAAAGCGTTGTGGTGGTGGGTTCCTAACCCACCTCTGTGTACACTTGAAAAACAGCGTGTAATCAGATGAATGATAGGTATATGTAGTAGTGACAGTATAGCTCGGAACAGTGTTAAGGTTCAACGTCGTCCAGCCCCGAAGCGCATGGCGTAAACACCGTTCCGAGCACAAACGAGCTATACTGTAGTAGTATGATCCCCCAGAGTAACCGATCCCCCAGAGCAACAGTATAGCTCGAAACAGTGTTTAAGGTATCAATGTCGTCCAGCCCCGAAGCGCATGGCGTAAACACCGTTCCGAGCACAAACGAGCTATACTGTAGTAGTATGATCCCCCAGAGTAACCGATCCCCCAGAGCAACAGTATAGCTCGAAACAGTGTTTAAGGTATCAATGTCGTCCAGCCCCGAAGCGCATGGCGTAAACACCGTTCCGAGCACAAACGAGCTATACTGTAGTGATCCCCCAGAGCAACCCCTAGAAAGTGGTTAGTATTTTGCCCGCTCCCGGGCTTGAACCCCCATCCTGGGGAAGTGGGAAGAGCCCTGCACCAACTCGGCTAACCGAGCTGGCGTGGTGGGTGTGGTAATATGGTGTCTGTTGCCTGGCTATTTATGTTGTCCAGCAACCACCTCAGGTGATCACTTCCGGCAGTATTGGCAGTATTGCCACCGCCCATGCCACCGCCAGCAACATATGTGCAGTGCAGTGCAGTGCAGTGCAGTGCAGTGCAGTCCAGTAGCGTACAGCGCACTGCAAGGTACTGCGCAGACCCCCTCCCATAATCTTCGTACCTGATAATCTTGTTGCCCTGGGCCCTTGATTTCCATCTTCCACTTTGACTTGTAGTGTTTGCTGTGAACCCTGCACACAACAATACCCAAAACCCAAGACGTAGGTGCCAACTCATACAAGTGCAAGCCCGTCCACCTACCAACTCATACCATAGTCTTCCCGCGCAAGCCGTCTTCCTACCTACTTCTCCCACATAAACCCACTGCTCGCCCAATCCACTTGACTTACCAAGATGCCTCGACGACAACGCGACGGAAAGCAGCCGCCCCGGTACAAGGCCAAGAAGTTGCGCCTGCGATGGCTCATTCCCCGAAACGGGTTCGACCTGGCCGACAAGCGATGCCGCGCGATGCTCTCGGGCGTCGACTCGGTCGCGATCAAGGACCACATCCGCGCCTTCGCCGGCGGCGACCTCAACAAGACCATCGTCGACTCGGCCTTGGCGGCCCTGTTCGACCGGGCCGTCGCGGCCTTGCGGGAGGACCCCGAGAAGATCGCCGACGCGATGCCGGGAGAGTTCTGGGGCGCCGTGCAGCAGACCCTCCCGTGGACCAGCGACGCCCTCGCCGGCCACACCATCTTCACCCTCGTCGTGGCCCTCGTCGTCGCCCACGAGGCCTACGACGCCGCGTTCCCGTACGATAGGTTCAAGCACCAGTACGGCAAGCTGGCCGAGGCCGTCCACCAGTTCTCCGCCCTGCTCAAGTGCGTATATATATACGGCCCCACACACATTGACGCTTGGACTGCTGCTAACTTAAGCTTATTTTAGGCAGCACCACCAGGACAACTTCCTGGTCATGGGGTTCTACTTCCAGAGCTCCTTCTCGCTGCCATCAGATGCGGAGGAGGAGGAAGAAGAAGAAGAAGAAGAAGAAGAAGAAGAAGAAGAAGAAGAAGAAGAAGAAGAAGAAGAAGAAGAAGAAGAAGAAGAAGAAGAAGAAGAAGAAGGAGACGAAGAGGACGAGGAAGAAGAAGGAATGGAGAAAGAGAAGGAAGACGAAGAGGAGGAGAAAGAGGAGGAGAAGGAAGGAGAGAAAGAAGAGAAGGAAGAGGGAGAGAAAGAGAAGAGCGAGGAGGAGAAGAAGGCTGAGGAGGAAGCCGTGAAGGGAGTGGAGAAGGAAAAAGAAGACGAAGATGTAGAGATGACAGACTACGTCCAGGGCGAGGCCGAAGATGAGGCCGAGGACCCCATGATCCTCCTCACTTTGCGCCCCAGAGAGGGCTAGAGAAGAGATAGTGGTGGCGGTGCCCCAGTTGGGGCAGTAACTAATTGACCGATTGGTTCCCATACGCCCAAGGTTTACAGTGGGTATTGTCATCTTAATTTCTGGGGTACTGAGAATTTCCTGATCAGGAAAGTGGATAAGAGACAAAGGAGGTCAATAAATAAAGAAGGTTTTGTTAGTGTGCTCACCAGACCTCATCTTTTGATATTACTTGCACACAAAGAGGGTGTGGGAGGCATGAGTTCAAGTAGCAATATCAGAATACCTCTTACCTAAACCTCGGGCTATTGTGTCGTCCCGCGGGGAGACTCTATGTCTCATGTAAAAGCTTTTACCTTTGCGAAAACATGTGATTCTTAAGCTAGTGCCCAAAGGACTGGAAAAGGGGTCACGGTCTGGCCCGAAAAGCCATCGCTACGGCCAACGCGCTGGAGAATTTTTAAGGGGATCTCCGGGAGAATGATGCCCGACGTCAAGAGACTAACGCCGACGTTGATCTAGTCCGTGTGGGGTCCTACCTAGATACTAGGTACCAGGTATGTAATAGTGCTAGCCAAAGCACTCGAGATATTCACGTTATTCATTTTGGGGTTCTTGATTGATAGATTGATAGATTGATTTTTAACGGCGGGGGACCGCTGCGTGGTAGCTATCCCAGAGCCTCCCTAGGGGTATATTGGGAGTGCTAAGCTAGGGTGGTAGCTTTTTTACTATATTGTACAAGACCGTTGAAACCCATTATAGCATCCATTGTCTGAAGACACATTCGCATAAGCGTTTCCTCGCTGTATCCTCCCCTCCGCCGGTTGAAAGTAGTGTTTTGGGTGTCAAACCATTGTTAAACCCCTGAGGGGAAATATGAAATGGAAGAGTATAAGAATAGAAATAAGAAAAGAGAAGATAGAGAGAGAAGCAATAGAATGTACAAAAAGAAATCAGTGGAATAAGTGGATGACTGTGGTCCTGCCTCTGAACAAGAGTGCCGGCTCTTCCTCTTGAAATCAGAAAAACGTACTCTACCGTGGTAGAGATTTTTGGCGGATCTGGACTAGTGAAGCAGTCTTTGGGATCACTAGTCCAGTCTATGGGGGCGGGGGCGGTAGTGATGTTTATGCCAAGGATTGTGAGTGGGATAACTGCTGGTGCATTTGGAGCGAGTACTGGTGGTGGTTTGGGTGGGAGAGCTGGTGGTGCTGTCCCCTCCTTGGGTGGTAGAACTGGTGGTGGCAGAACTGGCGGTGGTAGAAGTGGTAGTAGGATAACTGCTGGAAGAATCGGTGGTGGTAGAAGTGGAGGTGGGAGAACTGCCGGCAGAACTGGTGGTGCTCTGGGTGGAAGAAGTGGTGGTGCTGTTCCATCCTTGAGCGGAAGAACTGGTGGTGGTGGGATAACCGCTGGGAGAACTGCTGATGGTAGAAGTGCTGGTGGGATAAGTGCTGGTAGAAGTGCTGGTGGGAGAACCGTTACCGCTCCCTGGGTAATCCGTCAGATCCCCACCATCCACGCTCGCCGCGCCGCTCCACTGCAGCTGCTCGGGGACGAGCGGCTGGATCACCGGCAACCAGAGAGTATCGTAGAGACCTGGACTGCCGTCGTTGGCCGTGCTGTTGGGCTCGAAGCTGCCGAAGCTCTGGGTCGTGGTGCAGCAAGGGCTTCTGGAACCCCAAAGAGGCCCGGCGGACCACGCCGTCCACCCGATGTACACGTCGTTGTCAGCCATGTAGTTGACGAAGCCGGTCAGCATGTCGTCGCAGCCCGAGTTGTTGAGGCCGCCGAACTCGGTGATGAAGGCCTTGAGGTTGTACTCCTGTGAATGTATGGATTAGTGACTTGTTCCTCATATATAAGTGGTTTTGGATAGTTAGGCCGAGTTGCTTACCTCTAGCCAGCTCGTCAAGTCATCCAGTTTAGTCGTCGGGTCGTTCACACACTCGCTGTGGGTACCGCTGTAATCGCTGTCGAGATACTCATGGACGTCGATGGCCGTGTTGTTCAGCGGATCCGTAAAATTCTGCAATTTAGCGCTGTTGGGGTCCGACCCCTCCGCCCACGAGTGTCCGCCTGTCCAGTTGTTGCCGGGCATGAGGATCAGGTTAGTCGCTCCGGCGGCGCGGATGGCGTCGATGGCTGCCTGGTTGTTCTGGAGGACGAGGTCGGTGGCCATGTCGTGCGGCTCGTTCATGATCTCGAAGATGACCTTCTCGTTGTCGGCGAAGCGACCGGCCAGCTCGCCCCAGAACTCGCCGAACTGAGCCGTCGTGGCGGCCGACGAGTCCGACGTGTTGCCGATCACGCTGCCGCTCGTCGGCTGCGAGCTCGGGTCGTTGTACCGCATGTAGTTGTGGGGATCGAGGATGGCGTACGCGCCCTTGGTTATCGTTATGTAGTCGACGGCATCCTTGTAGTAGTCGAAGTGCGTCTCGTTGAACGTCGAGCCCAGGCCAGTGGCTACGGGACACATCCGCTCCAGCAGGAAAGCGATGCGAAACAGGTTCAGATGGTTCTGGTCCACGTGAACGTCGATAGCCGCTTCGTCGATAAACTGGTAGTCGACGCCGAATGTACCGGGCAAACCAGTGCCCACAGTGTCGGACGACACACCAAACTCACCACCAGCCTCGGCGACACCGGCATAGTAGATGGTGGCGGAAGCTGAACCAGCCAGACTAGTGAGGAGAACTGAATACTTCATCTTCGGTAAGCTTCTTTGACCGTCTGCTGATGGGATAAGGGATGATCAAAAGTCAACTAAACGCGACGGGATGAGGCATCTCTTATACACTGCGATCAAGTTAGACCACGGTGCTTAGGCTGAATGGGAATCCTCCATGATCTTGGATTCCCCCATGGACCCATGATCTTGGATTCACCCATCATTTTGGATTCACCCATGATCTTGGGTTCACCCATGATGTATTTTCGGTCAAATTAAACAACCTGCAGCTCTAGCAGAGTACAAGACGAGGTTCCCGATTTGGTAGCAGATCGGTGCCAGATCGGTGCCATATCGGTGTATTACCCTCTCATCCAGGGCTGGGATGTCGGATGGGATCACATGTTGCGCTGCCCCCAATTCGTACATGAGGTCCCCCTCCCCCTCCCCCTTCAACCTTCAAGGGCCGGGACCGACCTGGGGTTCGAATCCCAGGCGGGCGGCTCATCGCAAATAAGCTCCCGGGCCGGCCGCGTCACCTATTTAGATACCACAGTTAGTTGTTTCATGTTTCAAAATTTGTCTGGCTTAATCTTGCCTGGTCTGATCTTACCTGGTGAACTAGTGATTGGCCGACTAGCTACCCTTCTAGGAAAAGTAACTAGGCAAATAGTAAAACCACTAGAGCTAGGTCATATTCTGCTCCTACAAATTCTATGCCTTCATCCTAGATCAATTAATTACTTCCGTCCCCTATCGATTAGATGTTTTAAATCCTGATCCTTCTGGGCCTTTTGGAAAATCCTAATCTTGACTACTCTCCTAAACCTCGGCCATATGGGCTTCCGGTACCGACTAGAAGGGCTCACTAACAGATTAGCCCAGCCAGATTTCTATATCGAATCGAGAAGAATGAAATTGTAAAATATTATCGTATCTATCGCCACCTCCTGAACGTCATTTACTCTCATTCCGTAATCTTGAAGACTTAATTTGGTAAAGTTATGGTTGTTTGAAATTAAAATGTTGTTCGATTTTTTTTTGGTGAGGTGACCCGTTTCTCATGACGCCGGCTAGGGTTCATGATGGGTACCCCACAAGTTGATTCTATAAACTTCTAGATCTTTTCTAAGTCTTGATAGAAACAATCTGATAGATTAGCTACGAAATCTTGAAGGTATTGTTAAAGATGTTCAAGCGCTTTAGGCAGAAGGTCTTGATTTTGAGGGAGGTTAGAAAAGGTTGGAAAGGAGGCTGAGATGGAAAATCTATGCCAAGCCATGGGTCTATCCATGATCGATAAAAAGATCTATATAGACCATGGTTCCAATAGGTCGTGGGTTGCGGTTCCTTCTGACGAACTCTAAGTAAAGTAGCAGAACAGAATTCCAATTCTTCGGTTGAGCCGCCAAACGGGACCGGGGGATATGTGCTGTAACCTCAATGGAGCCGGTTCGTTACAACGCGCCACCGACGAGACTGACGATCCACATGGCAATGCGCACCTTCAATCCGACTCGTCTCTCAGTTCTTGCTAAGTCATCCAAAGTTACAGGGTTCGCATACTCCTGTAACCATTTCTGCTCGTCGCCTAATCTCTTCTTCAAGTTCGAGTCCTGAGTCACGATCAAAGCGCCTGCTTCGAGATCGTGCGAGTAGCTACGTTTCGTATAGTTGGAGCTTCCGATAATGCTAATTGAAGGATCGTGTTCGTTGGGTAGAGTTATCCACAATCCTTTGGCATGGTACGTCCATCCACCTGGTTCATTGACGGTGCCTTTTCTCCATTCCTTGAGGACAACTGTCGAATCTCGTTTTTGTTCCTTGATCGCGCGGAGGAACCTTCGCGCGAGTAATGTGTATGCATCAGGTAGGAGACCAGAGACACCTTTTGACTTGTAAAAGCCATTCGCATAAGGCGACGCCGTTATCACTACATTGTTACGGGATGCTGTGGAAAGTAAAAGATTGGTAAGAGACGGGGCGGGGTTGAAATATCCCGCCGTGAAAGTCCACGACGAGCCGGCATACTCTGGCGCAGCTAGTGTTTTCAGAACGTGTGCGATTGCTGGTAGTTCTGTTGAAGTATCCGGCTTCATGAGCTGCGAAAGCTGGCCGAGCATATAAACGGTCGTGTCTCCCGAGATAAGTGAACCTGCATGCAGTGACTGGACATCACCAGTCGCGTGTTTGGGTGCTATTAATCCATGAATTAGGCCAGTTGCTTTCGAGATGTACTCTGTGGGGCGTTCCAGGGGAGAAGGGGCTGCATTGGTCGACGGCCATTGTAGACTAAATCCTGCAGGTTCATCTGAGGGTTGGACTGAGAAGCTGAGCGATGCGACACCCTGGTAAAGCCCCCAGAAGTATTTCGTCACCTCCTTTGACGAAAACAGATGATATCGATCCTGGCGATTAGTAAAGTAATCATTAGAGAGATTCGCGCTACATCAAGTTAGTTGAATTCCTTGGTAGTTATGATTAGTTCCCGTACCCGGAAAGAATGATTTCATCGTCGACGCCGTAGAGCTTCATATGCTGAAGACCCCATCCTTCATTGATGCGTTTTGGTATATACTTCTTCCGTAGGCCAGTCAGGTTCGGAGTATGGTACATTCGAATCTCAACCCGGTCCGAGCCAAATTCGGTGACAAGGGGGGCGAGAAGCGAGGCGCATGACGGCTCAGGCGCCTCACGAGTTCCACGAAGCGCGTCTGTGAGAATGCTCAGCTTTAGGTCAGGATTCGCTCGGAGAGCTTCTTGAAGCGTTATAATCTTCACACGAGTCAGTAAAGATAATACCACATGAGATTATTAGGTTCCATACCAACTCTTTTTCAGATTTGCCGATGTAGAGTGTAGACAGGAATATTCGTTTCTTAGCACTTCGTATCCTTGCCTAACAGTGTCAACTGAACGTATCCATCCTAGCACGTGATGATGGTGGCATATCACTCACCTTAAGTGTTTCGTAAAAATCAGTCGGGGTTTTGATTATATGTATCTGAGATCCGGCAATCCTGAAAGAGGGCGCAATCTTATCCAACTCATTCGTAAAGGGCGCTAACATTCCGGTGGAACTTGTAGGAGCCGCTGGTGTTGGACCTGCGGGTGTTGTATATCGACGGCAACTTTGCTGGCTATGCCTAGTAAGCGGCTGGGATAGGCGCGGCCGTAGCTTGAGACAGCATCTTGATGAGCCTCTAGCGATCATTGTGAGTATAAGACGACCTTAGAGACCAGCGGCGGTCGTTATTAGCTTTGTGATGCCGTGAATTTTTGGTTTTGGTCTTGAAGCTCAAGCTAAGCTGGACAAGGATGTTTATCGATACGATATGCCGGATGACGCTACTTGAATCTCTGAATATGCACTTAAAGGAGTCGTAATAAGCAGGCTGGCAGGCTGGCAGGTACATAGCTACTTGCTTAGACATGATCCGAAGAATATCCGGGCAAATCCGGGGTGCTCCAATTCAATTGTCAACTCCGTCAAATCGTCACGTCCTTTTGCCTCTATCGGAGCAAAAGCGAAGCAGGTGGAAGTGCAATTGAACACCGCCCACCATGTCGACCATTACGAGAACCCTCAGTAACTTCTGGCGAGTAGGCTTCAAGGTCAGTAATGCAGTTTGTGCGTTTTGATAACTAGGTACTAACATTCGCGATAGGACTATTTCCACCAACTGAACGTACGCCGAACATACCATCCGTGAGCCGTTTATTCGATGCTAACGAGGGGTCCCTGGAGCACAGTATATTGGTACAATACAATAATCGAAAGAGTACCATGAAGAGGATGCTGACGGATTGCAGGCGATACCAAAGCGGGCGCCCTGATTGGTACCGACCGATTCGGCAACAAATACTTCGAGAACACTGAAGAGCTTCCCCGTACGTTACGCGACCTCGGATGGATGAATTGGAGGGCCAATATTGACGGAACGCAGTTCGAACACGATGGGTAGACTACAAGAAGCACGACTTCGACCCGTAGGTATCGCATTAGCGCCTCATTCGAGCGATTTCTCTAATACCGCAATTTAGAGCTCAGATTGAGCCTGGCTGGCACGCCTGGATATCCTATGCCGTCGACAAGCCACCTTCCCAAGACCCCTTACTCGCATATAAGCGACGAGTTTGGGAAGACATTGACGCAAAGACCATTCCAAATTACACAATGACGAGAGGCGCATACAAGCCCTACAGCACGTATGTTGCTGCGAGTCCTGCCTAGCCCAGCCATCCGCTAACTGCTTGACAGAGTGAAGTCAAAGATCACGACGTGGGAGCCGACTGCCGTCGAGAGGAACTAGGCTACCAACAAGATACCATGTACATATTAGAAAAGTTCGGAAACTTCGGGCTGAGCCGTCAGAATCCATGAACCTCGTTACCTCCTTTCTCATCCGTGCTCCACATGCTATGCATCGGTGGCAGTAATCTGAACATGCCGTGTGCGGCGATAGAACGCCTACCTGAAGGCAGTTCGCGACTCGTCTCTTCGCCCTTGATAAAGGTACGTTATCTTTGAAGGTAAAATATGCACAATCAACCAGCCCAGACCACGACCATTCACAGCACGCGAATGTCCAATATATGATCCATATTTTACGTCTTGATTTGGTTGATACATTGCGACAACTAGTTAAACATTGAGTAGAACGCTTGCGTCACTTGAGGATGAACATTGCGATATGACTCGAGCCTCCCATCCACCAGCAACCCTTCGAGAGTGGCTTTTTCATAACCTTTTACTTCCCAGATATCATCCCCAACTCCTTTGACCAGTTTCCCGTTTCCCCACGTCTTTCGGCACCACCAGGCTAGAGATAGAGGGACCCCTTTTTCAATACAAGTATCAACCTCGTTCTCGACCTTCTCTAGACTATGGGCGATTATCTCTGGCTCTTTACCATACTTCCTCTTCAATGCCGCGACAATCTCGTTAGCGGTAGCCTTGATTTCCGAGAGGCCGATGATCCGACCTTGCAGCTGGGCTGGTGGAGTACTGGCGAAGATTTGAGCATACGCTGCCGCAACGTAGTTCCTTGTGCTATTTGCGATCCCAAGTCAACATTCGATCTCCCGATTGAGGCTGACAGCTATAATCGTTCAGCCTGGATCCTTTACTTACCATATATTAACCTGCTGGTTAGCGCTATCACCAGTAAACACGATTCGATTTCCAGGATAGTCAATTCCCATTATTCTTCGATTCGAATCATCTTAGTATCACTTCCACGAAAATGGGGATTGAGGAACATCTTACCCAATTGAAAATGCCGACTCGGCAAAGCAGCCCGGCACTACTACGGTCGTAGGTATACCCGCAGCGTGTGCAGTCTTTTCGACCTCGGCTTTGGTCTTGTTCACCGGGACACGGAGCCCCTGCTCGTCGAGAACGCGGATCCCCAGATCCGAAGGCACGAAAATTTTGACGTTCGTTCTCGGGATGGCTTTGACGAATCCGAGCTGCCTCGTAAGGCCCTCGTGGCCAACTAGAGAGCTTGAGGGGTCTATTAGCATGGTCGATAGATATTTCGATCCAATGCAACTTACATGACGATGTCGACGTCTTGCAGAGCCGCGATGAGTTGCTCCTGGTTCTCCACGTCTACTTTGACTTTAGCCACGTTTGAAGGCAGACTGGATACATCTGAGCCAGGCCGATAGAGCACCTTGAGCGGTGCCCCTGAAGAGACCAGAGCATCGAAGATGGCCGAGCTAGCCCAGCCACGGTGACCATATACGGCGATGCGGTTGAAAGTCATATTGCCGAATGAAAACGATTGCCGAGATGCCCAGTGACGTTGCTTGATTCAGTGCCAAGAAACTCAGAATCGATATCAACTCTATATATCTATCATTACATCGTGAGAGCAGCGCTCACTACAAAAAGTGGTGGGTGTATTTGTAATCTTGACAATCCATCACGTTTCACAAACCATCTTTGGTAACACAATCGGCTGACCACCAGTACCCAAATCGACGGCGTGACTCATTACGGAATTAATGGCTGACCATAATTCCGATCCTGTGAGGCGAAACGCGAACGTAGTGCCGAGAACACTAAGAAATCCGGCCGGCGTGGGTCTGCCGGAACCTGATATAAGGCCGAGTGCATTATCGCTAAGGAGAACGTGTCCTGGAGTTGGGCAGGTTTCCATCGCGTCAATTATCAATCGGTGCGTGAAAGTAGAATGTCCGCTGCTTATTAATTCCGCCTTGATTCCTAGTCATTTATGAATCCTACTGTACACTCCCGATAGCTTCAATACGACTCTCTTTTATTGAGCCTCCTCTGAGTTTGATGTCGCTTCATCTAACAATCTTGATGAAAGGCCAACATCCGACAATCTCGATGAAAGGCCAACATCCGGCAAAAGTCTGCTTGAGAGACAGGACTCTAACAGGGAAACATAGATGGCTGAACTCAGTTGAGCGCACGAGACATTGTATCATATATGCCTATTTGTATTAATAAAAACTTTTGTGCTGAGTTATCGTTTACGCCGAGAGACTCCTATATGATCGCACCGATACGCTCATCCCACATATCATATCCCCTATATGTTTTATGCATGGGCGCACCCTTTACAGCACTTGGTAGTAAGGTCGGCGACTCCGACCGGAATGAGCCGTCGTGGATCTTAGCGTATGCAACAGCGAAGGTGTGGTCGACGCGGATGACCTCCTTATGAGACCCCGACGAGCGCGAGGACCGCGAGCTGAACATGCTCCTGGTCGAACTGATAGCGGGCTCCCACACCCATATTCGGAATAGGAACTGGATTGTTGGCAGACAGGCAGCGAAGACGCCGACGCCGCATTCGACCATTCCCCAATATATGCAGGCCGTTACGCCAACCATAAGAAAGTGAGCTGCTACCCAATTAAAGTGGTTTCATCGTGATTACTTACGGATATTGTCAGACGTGATGTCGAAGTTCCCTTTGAAGCTTCCTACCATCATGATGAAGCGTATGAAGGAGGCCACCAGAGTCCTAGCAGGCATTAGCATGATCTCAACTCAACTTTGATGGTTCCTTACCCTCCGCCCAAGAGAAACAGCGAACAGACACCGATCTTCTTGTGCTTATCAAGATTCAATCGCAATACCTGCACACCAGTTAGCATTCCACCGAATCCACATACTTACACCGGATAGGTACTAACCAGAGGAATAGGAATGGCGATGATCAGAATGTCCGAAACGAAATCGGTGATGCAGAGCGTAAAGACCAAACTTGTCGTATTCGTACACCGTCTTTGGAATTCACTCTGCGCGCCCCATATAACGTCGAACTCGCGCCCGCACTCGAATACCATCGCGAAGAAGAAGGTAACCGCCCACACGACCACCAGAGCGATGAGCCCGACGAGAAGCTTGTAGATGCCGCTCTGCCTCTGGATGGCGAAGACGCGCATGTAGAAGAACAGGAAGCTGGCTTTCATGCACCCCAGCGCGACGGGGAGCATCAGGGAGTAAGCCCATTCGACCTGGCAACCTCCATCGTCAATGCTGGATCTCTTTAATCTCGCGTCGAAGCGTGTGCACCCACCTGAGACTTGGCTTTGAGCTGCGGTGACACGAGATCCGCCTTGCTTCCCGTGTACCCTGGTGGTATCTCGGTCCAATATCCGAGTCCTCTCCGCGACACGCCATAGAGCATGTCGATACCGATGCCGACCGTGACGAGCTATACGCCGTGGTCAGTATATGTCGCCAAAGTCAGCAGCGCCTAAGCTGGATAGGTAAGTGTGATATACCGTAGCGGGTATCATAAGCCAGTCGTCTGCTCTCGGCGGGTTCCTTCGGATTTTACGCGCCCAGAATCTCAGCCCGACAGCGAAGATGTCAAGTATGGATAAGGCTATGGCAGCGGCTATGGCATTTTCGGCCCGCATATAATACGCTTGACCGTCCCCCATTGTAGGCAGTGTCAAGGGTGATCCTACTGACAGGCTGGCATGGAAATAGACTCGGGAGATTTCTTAGGAGATTTACGGAGAGGTCGAAATATACCTGACCTAAAGCTTAGGAGGTATATATAAAGAAAAACAAAAGAAGGAACCCGAAGAGAACTCATCTGCATTCGCAGATCAGAAGGGCACACAGGTAGCTTAATAGGCTGGTGACGGGACAAGTGTATTGAAAGGGAATGTGTCTAGGGCACCTCTTGGTCGACTTACTATGCGCCCTCCAAGCCACGATATAGATCATCCAGTAGCACAAGGGTTGCTGCAGAGCGCATCCGTGTTCCATTCTGGGACGGCTTACTTAAGGGCTCGCGGCATCCAAGATCCTGAAAGGGGAGGCGTAGCACGAAGATCCCTTGCCGATGGCTTCTTACGTAAACGTGATGCCTAATACATTGTACGTTGGGCGGCCAATCCCTTCGTTTGCCTACCCTGTCAGCCTGCCTCTGCGACATCGAGATGTGAGAAAACAAGGGAATTTCCCCTGCTAGGATGCGGCTGATGGCGGTCGGAATCATGGAACTCGAATGCTGACTGAAATCCTTCCCACATGCGACCACCGAAAAGATCCCATACATATGCAAGTCCTGCTGTATCTAGCACATCTAGCACCTGGTGTGGCATCCTTGGACAGCTCCTCACCGATCCATTGGGTTCGTTGCCAATTGAAGGCGTCCAGCCCGCGATCCCATTCAACCCTACCGAAAACCCTCCACAGGCCCGTTACCGACGGTACGCAAGCAGCATCTCAACAACGCCTCCTGCTACGCAAGAAATCTCACTCTATCACTCTGGCTGTCTGGGTGACATCGAATGTTACGAAGTCAGAGCTTTTCTCTGCGAGGCTTCCTAATCTCAGTCCCATCTCTTCGGTACCGAATAAATTAATTCGGCACTTGGCCGCACTAAAAGCCCCGAGATATGAACACCTACCTTTCAGTGAGCGGCCCCCAACGCGCTAGCCCCGTGTAGGCCTAGCTCCAAGATAACCCCATACCATTGGCTCGATTCCTTCGACTACCGACGGGAGCCTGCAGGGAAAGAAACCCATCAGAAGGAAAGTGCACTTTTGGCGATTCATGTTATGCAACAGTCCCTTTTGAAAAATATTCCATGCTGTGCGGCCTGGCGACTATGCCCTCTTTCGTCACCTGCCATGTTTTTCCAATTCGCCGCCATTATGGTAGGCAGATATGACTGGTGGCTCATGGTAGAGGCATCCAATATCAATGACTTGGAAGGGTTTTGCAATCGGTCAGTTCTGTCTGCGCTTGCGGGCAGCTATGCGATAGTAGATGACGTAACATTCCACCGTGAAGGATCCTTAGTATGGATTGATATCGTGGTTTGCTACATAGTAGGTACCTAGGTATGTACTTACTATGTAGGCTTGTGGGTTGGAATCTGTTAGATGAAAAGGCACCTACGGCCTTTGGAATTAATCCCAACCGAGGATTAGTATATATCTTACACTTACCTAATAAGGGATAGCTTGCCCTATTAAAACTTTATTAATAAGGGGTTATAAAAAAAGTAATTTAAAATAATTAATATAATTATTAATATATTAAAAATATTTTTTTTTATTTAAATATATTTTTATTTAATAATTAAAAATTTTATTAAATTTATTTATATTAATTTTAATATTATTAGAATAATTTTAAAATTTAAATAATAATAAAAAATTTTCTTTTAGAAAAAATATATAAAAATTATATTAAAATATATTAATATATTAAAAATATATAAAAATATTATTATTTATAATATTATTAAAAATTAAAAATTTTAAAATTAAAAATTTATTATAAAAATTATTAATTTAAAAATCTAAAAATATATTAATTTTAAAAATAAAAAAGCTTAATTAAAAAAACTTTAATTTTTTAATATTATATATTATTTAAAATAAATATTATTTATTAAAATTAAAATTAATATATTAATCCGGCTTCGTATATATATATATTAAATGTTAATTAAATTATATTTAATTAATACTTTTCAATTAAATAATCAATTAATAATCATTTAGAATCTAAGATATCGTAATTACTTTGTTTTTTTACGTACGTAATTATCGCCGGCTCTAAGCATATCATCGATATGGTTTCAAACTTTATTTTCTGACATTAATCAATTAATTACCCTGATAAAAAAATTATAGATTAATAAGGCCTTATGGGGGAAATTATTTTAACGCGTAATTATTACGATTTCGCATTAAAATAATTTTAATAAAATAAAATAATTAATTATATTTAATAAGAAATTTAAAATTATTATAATATATAAACTTTTAGAATTATTTTATTATATAATTTATTATATTAATTTTTTTATATTTATTATATAATTTTAATTACTAAAAATTCCGATTTTACCGCTCCTTTATATTATTAATTTATTATTAATTTCATCGATTTTTATTATTAATTTATTTTTAATTTTTTATTAATTTATTTTTAATTTTATTAATTTTAATTAAAAATTTTAATCGTTTAATTATTAATTTTATTAATTTTTATTATTAATTTAATTTCGATTTTATTAATTTTAATTAAAATAAAATAATATTTTTATATTTATAAAAAATCTATAATTATTATAATTTATAAAACTTTTAAAATAATTTTATTTATATAAAATATTATATTAAATATATATATTAAATAATCGTTATAATTCATGAATTTTTATTAATAATATTTATTATGTATTTTTTTAAAAAACTTTTAATTTTATTAATTTTTCATTTTTTTCGATTCATATTATTATTATTAATAATAATTTATTTACTTTTTTATAGCGAAATAAATAATAAAAACTTTTTTATTATGCGATAATTTTTATACTTCCCCTCCCCCGTACGTAAAGTAACTATGACCTAGTAACGATCTAGCGGCGGCTAAAAGGAAAAAAGCCATATCTATATACCCTTTCCCCTTAGCCACTAAAAAGGAAAAAGGTTACATCTATATACCTTCCCCCCCCCCCAGCCAAAAAAAAAAAAAGGCCATACCTATATACCCTCCCCCCCCGGGCTACAAACTAGCTATAACCTAAATATATAATAATTATAATTAAAAAAAAATTTAATAAATTAAAAAATTTCATTTAAAAAAAATAATAAATTTTATTTTAATATAAAATTATTTTATTATAAATTTTAAATAAAATAATTAATAATAAATTTTATTTTATAATATTTTTAATAATATAAAATTATTTTATTATTAATTTATATTATAAATTAAAAAATTATTAAAAAAAAAATTAAATGTAAAGGAATAATATTTAAATAAAAATTATAATAAATAATAATTATATAAATAATAAATATATATATATATATATAATATAATTAATTTTAAACCTTATAAAATAATTATAATATATTTAAAAAATCATTATTAACATTTTACAATTTATTTATAAAATATTAATAATAATTTTAAAAAAAAAAAAATTACTAATATCAAAATTAAAATTAATATATTAATCTAGCTTTATACGTATATATATTAGGTGTCAATTAAATCACGCTCAATTAATACCTTTTAATCAAATAATTAATTAGTAATCATTTAGAATCTAAGATATCGCAATTACTTCGCTTTTTTACGTACGTAATTATCGCCGGCTCTAAGCGTATCATCGATATAATTTCAAACCTTATCCTCCGACATTATTATAAAATATATAATTTAATAATTTAATAATAATTAAAATAAATATTTAAAAAAATATTATTAATTTAAATAAAATATTAAGAAATATAATAAAAATAATAAAAAATAATTAATTATTATATAATATAAATTAAATAATTTATATTTATAAAAATAAAAAATATTAAAAATATAAATATAATATAAAAGATTTAATTAATTAGATATTTTTTTTAATTTTTATTATATATAAAGATTTTTATTTTTTACCGGAAAAAAAACTAAATATTTAATATTTAAATTTTTAAATTACTAGAATAATATATTTTAATAATAAAAAGCCTAAAACTAAAAATCGATATTAATAAATAATAAAAAAATTAATAAAAATATTTAAAAATTTTAATATATAAATTATAAAATGGAAAATTTCTATTATAAAAATAAAAAAATATAAAATAAAAAACATATTAAATATATTTTTAATATATAAAAATTTATAAATTACATTAAAAAAAATTTTTAATAATTAAATAATTTCTTTTTATTTATTTAATAAAATAATAATTAAAAATAATATAATAAATTATAAAATAATTGCGGCGAAATTCTAGGAATATATTTTATTTTAAAAAATAATGCCTAAATAAAAAATAATTAAAAAAATTTTCGCAATTATATTTAAAAATATTAATAGGGATTAATCTTTTAATTTAAATTTAAATTTTACTTTAAAAAAAGAATTTAACTTTTCCATTTATTTAAAAAGAAATAGGAAAATTCCTAAAAGTAAAAGATAAAAAAAAAAAAAAAATAATTTTAATTAATTTAATTAAAAGAAATAAAAAAAAACCGATATTTTATTAATAATTAATCCGAATAGAATTACTTATAAAGTATGTTTATCCCATTATAATATATTAAATTATTAATATTTTTTTCTAAAAAAAACTTTTAAAAAATAAATTCCTAATAAAATTATTTAAAAGTTTTTTAAAAAAAAAATAAAATAGGATTTTTCTATTAAAAAAAAAATTAAATAATTAAATAAATAATTATTTAAAAAAATTAAATAATTAGAAATTAAAATAAATATATTATAAATTTTATTTTTAATATATAATATCATATTTAAAATTAATATTTATTTTTTATAAAATTCCGTTATTTTTAATTTAGAAATTATAATATATATTTTTAATTAATTTAATTAATTTTGAAATTACTAATTTATTTTTAAAAAAAATATTATTTATATAAATAATTTAATTATTTTAATATTTAATTATAAGGAAATTAATATCTTAATAATTAATTTAAAAAAAAAAATTATATTTATTTTAAAAAGAATTATATATTATAAAAATTTTATATATAATATAATATTTTTTAAATTACTAATAAAAATAAAATATTAATAAGATTATAAAAATTAAATTAATTATATTTGAAAAAAAAATAATATTATTTTTTATTATATTTTTAATTATTATAATTAATATATATTAAAAATAATATTTATTTAATATACTAAGTAAATTTTTATAGCATATAATATTTATTTTAATAATTAAACTAAATAAATAATTAACATAGTAAATATATTTATATAATATTTACATATAAAATACTTTAAATTAAAAACTTTTAATTATTTAATAAATTATTTTTAAAAAATAAAAATTAAATTTCTATTATAAAAAAATAAAAAAAATAATTAATTAAAATTAATAATTATAATAAATTATGATATATATACTTATAATAAAATAAAAAAATAAAATTATTATATTTATAAAAGAAAATTAAAAAAATTAAGAATAAAAATTATAATTAATTTTTATAATTATAAATAAAATTCTAAAAATTATTTAAATATAATATTAATTATTAATAGATATTCTAAATTTATTTAAGATTATTACTTTTAAAATTATACTTTTAAATTAATAATTATTATTTTAAAATAATTTTTAAATATTTTAAAGAAATTTTAATTAAAAATAATTATTATTAAATATAATAATAAATTTTTTTCTTAAAAATATATAATATAAGATTATTTTTAATAGAATTATTATATTAATATTAAACTTTTAATATTTAATATATAAAATTAAAATAGAAATGCTAAATACTTAAAAAATATAATTAAAATAAAAACTTAATTAATAAAATTAAAAATAAAATTACCCAATTATTTTTAAATAAAAATAATTAAAATAATCATATATTTATATAATTAAATTCCTAAGTATATTTATAATTAATAATTTTTATATAAATATTTTTATATTTATTTAATATATAAAAATAACGTTATAATAAATAAAAAATTATAATAAATACATTTAAAAATATATAATTATAAAATATATATTATAATTTTAAACGTAAAATTAAAAAAAAATTATTTATAATAATTAGATTTATAAATTTAAATAAATTACTTAATTAATTATAATTTAATTAATATTTATAATATCTAAGTATTTATTTTATAAAAAATTATTCAAATAAAAAATATAATATTTAATAAAAATATTATTTTTAATAAAAACTTATTATTATTTAAAAATAATTTATTATATATAATAAAAAAAATAATTAAATAATTAATAAAAAAGGTAATTTTTTCTTAATAAATTAAAGATTTATTAAAATTAATTAATTAAAAAAAAATAAAAAAAAAACTCTTATATTTATAAAAGATAATAATAAAAAAATAGGCGTTAAAAAAAACAAATTCATAGTAAATTCAAATATAAATAAATTATAATATAATTTTAAAAAAAATAAAAAAATTAATTACCCTTATATATTATTTTATTTTATATTATATTTAATATTTAATATTATTTTTTTATCCCCGGAATTTTTATTTATTATATTTATTAATAAAATTATTTTAATAAATTTAATAGTAATTTTTAACGCCGCGCCGAAATAAATTAAAAAAATACTATATATTTTTTATTTTAAAATTATAAATTATATATATAATTAAAAAATTATATTTAATATAAAATACCTAAGCATTATTACGAAATTAATATATAAAAAACTAATTAATAAAATATAATTAATTAAAATAACTTACTATTTTAATTATTATTTTAATAAAAAAAATTAAAATAAATTTATTTCTAATTAATATAATTTAAAAAAGCTAAACCATTTATTTCGTAAAAAAAAAAAAATTCACAAAAAAGACTTTTTTTCATTATTAAAAATACATTAGAAATTCCGCAATTATCCTTTTAAAGAAAATTTTAAAATTACTAAGAAAAATTACTTTACAAATTATAAAAAAATAAATTCCTAGGTAAAAAAAAATTTAATAAAAGCTAATAACTAATAGATATTTAATTATATATAAATATATATATATAAAATAAATAAATATAAATAATTTTTTAAATGTAAAATATAATTAATAATCTAAAGGGATTAATAAATAAAAAATAAACATTTAAATACTTATATATTTATTTTAATAAAATAATCATTTAAAATTCTAATTATAATAATTATTTAATTTAATTTAGAATTAATCTAATATAATATAATAAATATATTTATTAATATTTTTTTAAAAAAAAAAATATATATAAAAATATTATTTAAATATAAAAAATTTCAAATAATATTCTTTTTATTAAAAACATTATATAAGCTATAAAAATTACTTTTATTCTAATAAAAAAAATTTATTAAGATATTTATATAATTAAATTTTATAGCTATTTTTCATAAACCTTATTATTTTATAAAAAATAGAATTTTTATTTTTTTCTATATAAATAATATAATCTTAATTTATTACTTTTTAAAATAAAAAAAAACAAATAGAATAATTAATACTTTTTAAAATAAATATAATTTAATAAGAAAAAATAAATTATAATAATTCTTAGGGATAAAAATAATTAAAAATTAATTAAAATAATTAATTTAATTATTATAAATTTCATATATTAATAAATTATGAAAAATACTAATTAAAAAAAAATTAATAAGAATTAATTTTATTCTAATAAAAATAAAAGAATTTTTTTTTTATACTAAGAAAGTAAATTTTTAATTAATTTAATAATATTAATAGAAAATAAATTTAATTTTATATATAATTATTATAATTAAAATTAATATTATTTTTTTTATTTCCTAATTATTTTATTTTAATATAAACCTAAGCCCTAAATATTATTCAAAAACCAATTATTTTATCTAATATTTCTTTTAAATAATATATAAATTATTATAATTCGATGAAAAAAATATATTTAAAATAATAAATAACATTTTATTTACTAATAATTTTTTTAATTAAAAAAATTTTTAAATATATATAATAAAATTATTTAATAAAATAATTAAATAACATATAAATAAATAAAATATAATAATTATTTTTATAATAAAAGCGGAATTATTAATTTTTATATAAATTATAAAAAAAATCATATTTATATTTCATTTAATTAAAAAATTAAAAATTAATTTGAATAAAAAAAAAATTAAAATATAATATAATAATTTACAAATAATAAAACTAATAAATATAAATATAATTACTTTACAAATTAAATTTAAATATATTGATATTTATAATTATTAATTTAAATAAAAAATTTTAATAAAAAAAATTACTATTAATTATATATTTATTAAAAATATAATTATAAATAAATTAATA